>JBBBDQ010001347.1:3440000-3822500 GCA_037127315.1 Ascarosepion bandense | reverse complement strand
ACTAAATGACTCAAAAATGAAAATAACAGTGACATTGTTTTAGTTTTAACAGTTCTATTTACCAAAATTGCTCAAAAATATCTTTAAATAGAGAACCAAGTAAAATTATTCAATACAATCGCATTCAGAATCTCTTTCTTCTCTTCAAGACATTCTCTTCATGTGAGTTGGTGAATGCTATCATAATCTTTACTTTCATTTCATTTTTGGTGTTGCAAAGTGTTACATATTGGTCTCTTGCTTAACTGCAACCCACACAGAATAATTAAATGATTTTCAGTCTGGGTAGTTCATTTGCCAGATCTAATGGGTAATGTTCTTTCAGAAATTGTCTGACAGCCATGTCTATTGTTTCTTATTTGTGTGGTATGATGCAGGGTACTCTTGGTAGAATATACGGTCTTCTCGTATTAAACTTATTGAACCAAAGAATTTATTCTCCTCAACGAACTTCGTATTTGGTCTGAAACCCTGATGATACACAGAGACATAGATAGTGATCAGGACAAACGTCTTCATATTCACAATCAAACTCATTCAAATCTTTTCAAATCCTCGGCATTGTTCTCAGATTGACACCAAATATTCGTCATTGCGTTACGAATGCAAACATCAAAAAACGCCGTTTCTAAATTTATGGTGGATTTTTGTTCTTTTTCTCACAGATGTAGTCTAAACACTAAATATCTTACTAATATTAAATATTAACATTGATCCAACTAGAGGGCACAAGTTAATAAATCTTTTTTCAACCACAGTCTTCTTTTCTTCACTCAAACAATTTTGCTTTTCTTTATCTTCAACTTCTTTTATCTGGTGTCGTTGATATGTCGCTATCTCTCTTTCTTTTCTCTTTTTCTCCTGATAAATTACTTGGCTTCCCTTCCCTTTTCTTCTTTGAATAAACCGAAATCAGCGTACGAATTACATTACAGCTTCTGTCATCTTCGTCGCTATCTTTCCTTCTTCTTTCGACAAGTATGAATCAACATACAAATAATAATATAGCTCCTTTTGTCTTCGTTGCTATATTTCTTTTTTTCTCGATAAACGTCACGGCTCGTTGTTCTTTCTTGTTTTAACGAATAAGAATTTATACATTCGATCTTTTTCTTATCCGAAGTTGCTTAAGATTGTCCTAATTTACTTAAGAGTGTCCTAATTTACACTATTTTCGCAAAATGCGTTTCCCCTTTCTCCATCATTTATTAGCGCTCAGTAAATATGAATTGCTCTGTCAAGATTCAACCAGCAACTGACTCAAATTTTGCTTTGTGTTTTACTTCCCACGTGGTTTATTTTGGCGCGAATTCTAACAACTGCTATTTTCACGATTTACAACTGACTTCCATGTCTGGATTATTTCCTGTTTAGACATTTGATACTAAGGATATCTGGATTATCTAGCCTTGACTTGATATTCCAAAGCTGGCACTGGTCTTTCCCGTGACCAACTCCTGATTACTACGCAAAGACTATTCAGATATGCGTAGGTGTGTGTGTGTCTGCTGCTATCTATATCCGTAATAATATATATATATATATATATATATATATATATATATATATATATATATATAATAATAATAATAATAAAATCGACTCTGTACGTATCCAAATCTTAAAATCTTACACAAGTAATTTTTTAGGACCACGAATAACCGGCAGAATCTAACTCCGTTATTGTCCGCCGCTATAAGGCTTTGGACAATGAGGGGAAAAAAGGAAACTGTGGAGCACCGACAATACATACAGTACTTCACAGCAAAGAAAAAAAAACCCTCAAACGGAACGAACCACAAAGAAAGAAAAGTGCTCGATACAAAACTAACCAAAAAGGATTAACCAAGAGGCAGTGACGTAGAGCAAAAACACACGAGAAAAAATCGCAAGATCGCCAAGACCTACCGCGGTTTCGCACAACGGCTCGTCAGAGCCCTGACGAGCCGTTGTGCGAAACCGCGGTAGGTCTTGGCGATCTTGCGATTTTTTCTCGTATATATATATATATATATATATATATTATTATTACGGATATAGATACCATATCTATCTATATCCGTAATATCTATAATATATATATATATATATATATATATATATATATTATTATTATTACGGATATATATATATAATCAAGTTTGTTTATTATTAATAATCAATTTAGATTTTGGCACGGAAATTTCTGTTTCGTAATTTAACATTTCATCTCGTCATCAGGAAATGTTAGGCAAATTTCATGAAAATGATTTACATTAGAAAATCGAAAACCATAGGAAGGTTTATTTTAGATTTAATATGGAGAAGGAAACAGAAAACTTAGATCTTTCTAGGCATGTTTTATGAAAATAATCAGATATTCTGTTACATCATTAATATTAGGGCATTTATATCTTCTACATTTTTAAACGTTTCTTATAAAAATTATTGTGTTTATTAAGTATATGATCACTTGAAAAATTTTGACTAATTTTATATTCTACGGATGCGGGTACAGGCATTATAATGGATAGAGAAAAGTTAAGTTTTCGGTAGATATATAAAAGGTTTTATTTGTTTTTTATGTGTTTGGTATATATTATTTACTAAAACTAATGTCACACTGAGGAAGTGTAGTTTTTAAGATTGTATGAATAGTATCATTTAAATTTATGTTTTTTTAAAGTCTCTTTTGTTTAGTATTTTCAAAATTTAAATAAATTGAATTAAAAACCTCCCGGTGACCCTTATGATTAATAGGGATATAAACCGGTCGGTCATTTTCCGTATTTTATTTATAACATCTCCCATCTATAATGCCTGTAAGTATGAAATTGAATTTATTTGTTGTGCTATATATATATATATATATATATATATATATATATATATTACAAAGAAGCAGAATTTTTTCTGTCTTGCATCGAACCTGATCAGCTTATATGATTTATAATCCTCAATTATCCATAGAAAGACTAAACCATTTTACCTTACATGCAGCTTTGCTTTCCTTTCATTTCAACTTGGAAAAATTATTATTGATGAGACAGACACTCATCAATAATAATTTTCCCAACTACATAGTTGATGAACAAATACGTTATTTTCTTAAAAAGCTTAACATGGAAAAAACAACACATGATACTAACCCAACCAATCCTAAACATATCACTCTCTTATACTGTAGCCAGATGCACTCCAACTACCAACTAGATGAAAAGATCCTAAAAAAACTCATAAATACTACTATTTCTCAGACAGACTCTAACAAAAGAATTAAGTTTATTATATATTACACTAAATCCACTACATCTAATTCATTTGTCCGCAACGACTCTTCCCCCACCGTTAGTGATTTGCAAAAAACCAATGTAGTATACAAATTCATATGTCCATTTAGAGAATGTATCTCTAACAACCTCAATAATATCTACATTGGCCACACCACAAATTCGCTCTCACGGCGTCTGACGTTGCACTTAAATGAAAATTCAAATATATTCCGTCATTTAGAACAACACGGTTATCAACGCACACTTCTGAGAAAAAAGCTTGTTGATAACACGTACATACTTAAACAAGAAAATAACAAACTCGCCCAAGCACGAATTTACACGAGATACTAGATTAGCAACTAGGTCCCACTCTTTTACAGTTAAACAAATAAGATGTAACCGTAAATTCAACTCCAACAGCTTCCTTCCTCGCGCTTCCCGCCTGTGGAACTCCCTTCCACAACTCTGCTTTCCCGACAGTTACAATCTCCAGGTGTTTAAATGTAAGGTCAATAGACACCTCCTATCACACTAACTCCCAATTATTCTCAGAACACTCTCATCTACCCAACCCTCATTCTCGGTATCCTTACGCGCCTATCACCCACCCTCGGACATTTCCTATACTTAACCATCCTTTCTCCACTTTACGTAGCCCCCTGCGCAGTAGTGGTAGTGACATGCCTTGCTCGGGGTGAAATACTTATAATAATAAAAAAAAAACTACTCATCTACTAACCACTGGACCCTAGCTCTCTCCCCACCCCTGTATAATCTTCCCTTTCTCTCCACCTATGTATCTGTTATCGCACCTGCTTTCTATTGTTCCTTTCTAACTAGTTTGTACTCCTCAATCTTCTAATTAATCTTTTTACATTTATGTAACCCCCTGCACATCAGTGGCATTTCCGCCTTGCTTGGGGTGGAATGATTAAAAAAAAAAGCAGAAACTAAAAATCCTCGAAGCACTCTACATTAAACAATTTAAACCTGGTTTGAATACAATCAATTTCGATATTTCCAATAACGTACTCAAATGTCTGTAATCAGACCAGGGACCACAACACCACTATTTTGTCACTGTCTTCGGCCATCCGCCACGGTAGGCATGGACTTATATTTTCAATTCAGTTCTCTTTATTGTTAATAATTTAAATGTTGTATGTTTACTGTGTGTTAATATTTACTCTTTGATAATGGCTTATGTGAGCCGAAAGCTTAGACCCGATAAAAAATTCAACAAATACTGTGATTTTTTGTTGTCTTTCAACGACATCACCATCAAGTATATCAGACGGTATGAACGGATCCTACACAAAATTAATAGACAAAACTTGTCTATATTATTCAATGAAACCTGCATATATATATATATATATTTTAATTCAGATACTTTAATCCGAGCGTAAAAAGCAGGAAGGTAAATTCCAAAAACCCGATCCTAATTATTATTAAAAATTTTATTTTAATATTAAAAAATGATACAGGAAGAGAACTCCATGTAATAAAATATTACAGAACAAATATAAATTAAAGAAGGATTAATTCAATGATGTTGGATGATCATTTCGATATGAAAATCCACACGGGGGATAACACATCACCTCAGCAACAGAAAAATCCTTTCAGAAACTGCAGAAAAATCAGTCTAATTTTCCTTTTTAAATAGATTTGCAAATAAATTAAAAAAGAAAAAGAAAAAGAAAAAAACACACACTCCAATATACACTGGAACATATACACACATATATACATATATATTTCCAGCATACTATACACCGGAAAGCATACACACACACTCAGACACATGTATCTATATACGCACACACACACACGGACACCTGATACCAAGAAAAGGTATGTAGGTATAAAATAAAATGAACACAGAGGAGAAAAAAAATTAAAAATACAAGAAATATACGCACAGAAACACCGAAACATGAAACACGCACATGCACATACGAGAACACACGAGAGCGAATACAGGATGGTAAAAAGAAATGTAGCAATAAACACGCCGCAATTTAAAGCAGATAGATATAACACCAAGGCATAAAACGAAGTCCACTACCACTTTGGCAAAGGTCATACTATCGGTCAGGTCAACGCATACTTAGATAAACCATAAATTACAGCAGACTGATATCATCAGACCGTAAAAAAGCGCCATCTATCAATCATACATGTCGGCCACATTTTGGCCTGCCAAAGAGTTGTTTATTCCGTCTTTACATGGTCTTTTCTGTAAACTTGCTTGAGAAGGTTCTGTAAGTTATTTTGGCTTTTAAGGATCCTCTCGATGTAAACGGGTTGAGGTATTATTTATTTATTTATTGAACTTCTTAGCAATGTCGTTATATTAAAAATTTAAGAGTAGCTTATTTAGGACTGTAACTCATTTTTACCTCCCCTCCCCTTGGCTATCGGACGCATGCTATGTCGTCTCTTTTACCCTCCCCCTCTCTCTCACATCTTGTTAGGGCTTCTTAACTAGCAGTTGACACGCCTACAGTACCTGAAAAAAAAAAAAGCGTTGGATTGTACTTTGGCATTGTTTCGGAATTTTCACTCGATTTCAGGTCAAGTTTTATGTGCGGCAAGGTAGCACAATCACCTCTTTTTCCTTTATTCTTTTTCTTCTTATTGTTACTAATTTAAGGAAATGTATTTTGCTACTTACTTTTACGGTACATATGCATCTACGCACATAGCAACGGTTCTATTTAAGAAAAGAATTGTTTTTTCCTCAGTTAAAAAATGAGTCGGCCACTTTTTGGGTAGCCAAAGGGTTGCTTATTTCGTCTATACATGGCCTTTTCTGTAATCTTGCTAGAGGAGGTTTTGCAAATTATTTTGAGTTTCAAGGATCCTCTCGACTTTTACTAAGTTTTAACTTTAAAAAAATTTCCTAAGTAATTTTGTTTCTAATTGGAGTAGATAATACCTACTATCGCCCGGTTTCACATTCCACCCTCTTCTTTTGAACAGGAGATCGACTTGTTTCTTGTTTAGGAAGGGGTTCTCGGTTCTTTTCGCTTCTGTTTCGGTCTCAGTGTTAGTTCAGTCGAAAGATCTTTGCAGTATTTGAGTATGGTGGCAACGTCTCTTAATTCTGGCAGTGTCCTGGTTGCTGTTTCCGACTGGTGCTTAGGAGCCCGAAATCTTGCGTAGCGTATTAAGAAGTTGCTCTGATCAACAGTCAAAGAATATCGGGGTTCTTGTAGTGCCATATCGATCAAAACTGGACAGAAAAGAAAAAGTTAAAAATATTGCTCAGTAAATTAGGTGGGGAGAAATTTAAAAAAAAACTATAGACTATATCCTACCAAAGAAGACAAATGACTTAACGTTCGATGAGGCAGTGACATGCCTCACGGAGCTATTCAGCCCTAAGATTTCACTGTTTCACAAAGGGCTGAAATGTTTAAATCTCGTAAAAGGCGAAAACGAGGACTAAGCAACATTCGCCACAATCGTATTGTGACGAATTTAAATTAGTAGAGCTAACCCCAGACAACTTTAAATGCCTTATATTTGTTCAAGGATTAGTCGCTGCTAATGACAGCGAAATGCAAAAAAGAATGCTTACCAAACTCCAAAATGAACCAGGTCTAAATATGCAAAAACTATCAGAGGATTGACAAAAATGCCTAATTATTAAAAAAGACAGTAAAGATATTGAAGAATCGAGAGTCGCGCGTATTCGCAAGTTAAACAAATACTTATGTGTTTTAACCTCCTTAAAAGTAAGACAAGCATTTAATGACAAAATTTCAAGATATAAGACAAACAGTGACAGAAATCAAATAAAAAATGAGCTCCCACCTCACATCTGCCTAGTACAGATGTGGTGGATTTCACTGGGCTAGATATTGTCGGTTCAAATATGAGAACTGTTTAGCGTGTGGATAAACGGGACACAAGGCAGTCGTATAAAGAAACGAAAGACATTCTAGTACGGTAAGATCTACTAGAGTGTAATACGAGGACAATCAAAACACGGAAATATGTAGAACTTGAAATATTAAATAAGACAACTAAAATACAATTAGATTCAGGTTCGGACTTAACGATAATAAACTTACAAACAGGAAACTGAATAGACCGACCATGTTACGCACAAAAAATTGCTAAATCTGTAACAAAAAAACAGATCAATCTCGGATGTGAAATAATCGTGAATGTGAAATTTCATGGAAAAATCAAAAATTTTAAATATACGTTATAAAAAGCACAGAACATCTAGTTGGCACAAACTGGATACAAAAGTTGTTGTATAGGATTTACCCATTAGTTCTTGTTGTAAGAAAATAGATTGTGAGTAAACAGAAGCTACGAAATTGAAAAAAGAATTACACAAAGAATTTCCAGAGATATTCTCAACCGGCTGGAAAAATATAACAAATTCGTAGCAAAAATCTATCAAAAGCAGAATGATTAAGAAAATATCATTCAAACCAGTTGAACGTCTTTACTTCAGAATATTAAAAAAAATAATATGACATATTATGGAACCTGAAACAATAATAAACAGAGTAGGAAATGTACACAATACAGGGATAAAAATTTACCTATAATAGACGCATAAACCAAATACAGAAAGGAAAAGAAAGAGTGAGGAGCCAGGCTTGTCACCCGCAGAAATCGACGACGCGATGGAAGAAATCTTTGAAAATCATAGAATACAAGCAAAAGCAATAATTAACCCCCCCCTAAAAAGAAGCTATGGAGGTGGGTGTTGTGGGACCTCCCCATTTTTGTGATACTGGACTCTATCTGAGTATACATATACTCCTACCATCAAGAGAACCATAGAGATCCGTGAGAGACATCGCGACTGATCCGTAAATTACCGAACGATACCGAAGTTATACAAAGAATACCACGTCAGTAGGCATAGTACCGTTGAGCTCCTTTCGATTAGAATAATATTACATGGACATACAATTTCAACACGGCTTCACTTCACGACTTATATATATATATATATATATATATATATATATATATATATATATATATATATATATATATTCATATTCCTTACTAATCATGTTCCTGGATTACTAACCTGCGTTTTAGTTTGTATATTTACGTTCAATAAAACCTATTTTCTATCTCAAATATCTGTTTTGTAATTCATTATTTTGTGTTGTTCCTTACCTGGATCCACAACATAGGTGAACGGATATTTTGAATAAGCGCACAAGACGTTAAATACAGCAGTTATTGCAATGAAGGATTCATGGCTATCAGCCTCACCTATTGTACTTTAATGTATCATAATCACAAGCAATGAACCAACATACTCACCATATACAGCTGTAACAGGGTGTCATGCGTAAGTTCCAAGATTGTTAATTGACCCATGTGACAAGAGTAACAATGAACTCTCAAACCTGCGAATAAAAGACCTGATGAAGAAAATGCGAAACGTTCAACCATTCTTCAGGACATATACATCCATCATCAAAACCTTTTAGAGAAAAAAACCCCAAAATAATTGTAAATTTGTATCGCTTATGAATGAAAGATTTCAGTAATCTTTGGATTGGCCTTACACAGGTTCATAAAAAGAAATTAGCCGTAATAATAAATAGCCACTGTTTCAACCGCAGATGTCAATACCAATGTTTCCATCGAACCGATTAAAATGAATGGTTTTCTCAGAAAAGGCAAAAATGCCTGATATTGATAAGGCTATACAAGAATGATGAGATTCTTCTGTAGAGATTGACAATGATATGAAAACAAGCAACAAAGTAAAACAAAACGAAATTTAGAAGATTGGTTACTTGGACAAGTAACAATATATACCACTACTAATGGTATACCAATTTATTCATAGACAAATGCAGGCTGCCTCAAATCGGAAGGGAAATGATGTGGTGAATACGAAATAAAAATAACCTTTTTTCACTATTTTCAAATTCGCAAACCATGCGATAATCTATTTTGGAACAAAAGAATAAAAGGATTGGCTTCGTCCTGCAAAAAAGATCAAGGCAAATTTCGCGAGCATGTAGTAAATATGTAATAACCAATGAAAACGATTTACAAAAAATAACAAATTGAACATCAGTGACTGGTGTCATGTTTCTTCCAGCCCCAAAATTATTTTGCATTCAGATTTTACACTGTGACCGAGCCGGCCTACTTATTAATGGGCCCGGATTAGTGAGAGTAGAAGTCGGAGTAAAACGAGAGAAAGAGAAAAGCAGAGTACTACACGTCAGTGTAAAATTAGACTCTGATACATTATCAGACTCTAATGACTACTCGGAATTTCAAGGACTCTATTCAACGATTAATCCAAGTACTTTAAAATATATGTCTTATTTTGAATTCAACCATATAGCTTTTGTGTAACAAATGAACTCTCTCAATTAGTTCTAAGCATTTTTGAAGTTTACTTCATTTATGATGATTTACTATGAAAATTTTTTTCTTCTTAATTATTCATCGAATCTACGAACATATAATGCTTGCTTATTTCTCGTGAAAGAAGCTACTGACAATTACAAATGTGTAAATCTTTAATAAATGTTTTATTTAACTTGTGTCGTTAAAATATACAAACGTTTACCTCGTCATTTTCCTTACATCACTAGACCAATGCACTTCTTTCTAAAAAAAATTCTTGTCTTTATTTGAGTATTACTGCATAAGAAAATGTAGAGTCAAAATTATTTTGCCTGTTCTTTCCCGCCAATTTAAAACATCCTGGTGACAAATGCATCTTTCAGATTAGCCACGCCATTACAGGATTAACTGCAATTACTCACCTAATCTGCCAGAAATAGTAAAATCAAAAAGAATAAAATGACAACCAAAAAAAAAAAAAAAAGTTTTCCTTATTCAAATCAGTTACAAAATAAAGAAAGAATTTAGGGAATTTGTCAAGCATGCACAAGAAAAATCGATTGAATCTAAGAGGAAATTACATAGACTACAAATCTTCACGACTGAATATGTCTATTCGAATGCGATATACTTCATTAATTCAAATTTATTATTGATATTTTTCCATGATTAAAAGTTTTAAGTTGTTACTCAGTCTACAAGCAATTAGGAGGATAAATATAAATATTTCTTTCATTTATTTATTTTTTCCAAATCACTGCCTAGAAATTGTGTTCCAACATGAATCAATCAGTTACGGAAAACAAAGAATTATCTGTTATAAAAACTTTATTCTTTGTATTTTATTTTATTTTATTATATTTATTTTATTTTATTTTTTTTTTTTGTAAATTTTACGCTGAGTTAAAATATATTGGCGTCTTTTAAAAACGTGTTATTTGCATGTAAATATATTGTATCAAGTTTACTAATAGGTAACAGGCAAGATATATCTAGACATTTTACTACTATTGTAAATGAATTATATTTTACAGTTTAGACGTGATTACATGAACTCAGTAATAGCTAATATTGGGGACGTTATTGTAATTATGAACGCGATGCACCTTACATATGAATTTAACTACTTCCAAAACCAAAAGTCATGAAGATTTTTTATTGAATAACTTTTAAATATATACAACTTGGAATTTTACACATACTCAATTAGAACTATTGAAATTTTATTCTATTTCTATTTCTCTATATTATGATTTTCCCCAATATTTGGCGCAGGATGTAGCTGTGGTAGAGAGTGAGATTTAGATATTTTACAAAGCAGTCGTCTTCATCAAGCAGTAGACATTTATGTTGTTTTTGTTTTCAGAATATATAAATGAAAGATTACAACAGTATAATCTAAGACAGAACATATACTAAGTGTAAAATAGAAGATATTTATTTTACTTATACAGCAGAACAAGTTATTTCAATTACTAAACACTGATCACAATTCTCTTCCTTTGAAGGAATGAAACACTGGAACAAATTATTTTGGCACGCGTCCTGCTGATTGAAAATGTATCAGAAAAGGAAATTAATGTAATTCCATGAGAGTAATTAATTAAATTAAGAATGTATCTCTTATCCAACGAATATCAGTTTGGGTCGGCTTCGGTGACGTCAGCGTTCCGGCTTTTCTATATATACTATTTTTCTGGTATATTCAGTGATTTTAATTTCTTGTTAGAAAAATAACAATTTAGTTTTGCATTAAATCACATCAACAATATCTACCATAACAGACATAAGTAATAACTCAAAATTAATAAATATTATTAATATTTTTGCTTATCTCTGCATAAATATATATATTGCTTGTTTATATATATATATATATATATATATATATATATATATCCAATGAACTTAGCTCACTGATACCCCCTATATATGAATTTTCTTGATTCACAGGATTAGCAACTAGGTCCCACCCTTTTACTGTGCAACCGATATATTGTAAACACAAACTCTAATCCATCAGCTTCTTTTCTCGCACTTCCCACCAGTGGAATTCCCTTCCGCTTACTTGGTTTCCCGACATCTACAATCTTCAAGAATTCAAATGTAAAGTCAATAGTCATTTCCTGTCTCACTAACCTGCACCCTTTCTCTCATGCTTTTTTCTCCATCCACCCCATGCATCAGTATTCTCTTCGTTCTCATACTCTCTTCTTGAAATACGCTGTAACCTGTCACTTTTTCACATAACATTCCTCCTATGTTACCCTCTGGGCAACAGTGACAGTATAATGCTTTGCTTGGGGCCACACGATTAGTCTGCCTTCTCCCACCGAACGCCCATAGCCCAGAGGTAGAATCGCCGACTGACGCCAATTCGGTCGGGTTTCAATCCTGGGTTAAAAAGCAATCGGAGTCTAAACGTACAGATGTGCTGTGATACAGCGAAACAGATTTGGCTGCGGATGACAATATATATATATATATATATAATAATAATTTCTTAAAATATAATGTTTAAACAAATAAATTAAAATATGTCGTAGCTAATCCATTTTGTAAAAGAATTCGTAACATTTCGTAAATTTCGTCTTTGATTTGGATGTTTCAGATACGATAACAGAGTAGGTACGAGTTTTACGAAAAATCAGTAAAGTTGTGTGTAAAAGCATTAAATCTGCAAATCCTAAGTGGTTGAGTGGTTTAAGACACGTCAGATCAATTGACGGTTTCCCCTACATTACACAGGTTGAATATATATATATTATAAATTATTGTTTAGAAAATGTACAAATTACATTCTACTACAAAGTGTACATTTTGTTTCGACATTGAAAGAACAACGTCTCATCAGGTTGTAAACGCTATTTTTCAATGGAGATGAGAAATTCGCTTCCTTATATCGGTAAATTTTCTGTGCGTGGTAAACCCTCTATACATTTTCTTAATTCTTCCTCTTAGTTAAACCCAAACGCTGGCTCATCAAAGGCTGTATGAGCATACTTTATTTCCTACTGTTAAAACTGGCGCCTCTCTCTGAACTTTTTCACCATGTTCCTTTTATCTTTGTCTTTCTCTCCCGTTTTCCTCTATTTTTTCAATGTCTCTTTTACAATCCCCAATTCTGATTTTTCGTTTTCTCTACCCACTTTACCTTTTTAGACATAAAATGATTATATATAAAAAATATGCAGGATAGTTACCTCTTGTATTTAGTTCTAGTTTTAAGCAGAGCGTGAGGTATTTATGGACATATAACTGCTAGCATATAGTTACTTGATAAAAAGTTAACACACTTTTATTTATTCAGCGCAATACATGAAACAGCATTCACTAATAGTTACTATCCAGGAAAAAATCAGCGATATTGAGGTCGGACGCTATTATTTGGGGGCACAAGATTCGGAAGATGTTGGAAGATTCTTGTGAAGTGTGTCACCTGTAAAGAAGCACAAAATGAATTCGCCTTATATCAACACACTAAAATTCGAGCGAGTGAAGAAAATTATCGATGCGCATTGAGGACCATTATCAGAGATCTCCAAGTACCCTTCAGGGAAAGTTCACAATGTGTTGCAGGTAAAGCCATACACGATGAAAGAAAGGAAGATCATGTTGGAAAAAAATGCAATAGAAACGGTTGAAAAGATAACCGTAAAAGTCGAAACATCCAGAAAAAAATTACATATCCTGGTTTTGATTTTAAGATAGAACCAATGTTACCAGGATCAAAACTTGAATATGAGAAATTCCAGTGTTTACTTTTAGATCTTTCTGATCCAGTTGAATCCATTGTATTCACTTACGCGCAAATAAACTTGGGAAAGGTATTAATCCGTCTCTTCCTTCCAGTTATGGGTTAAATAGCAGGACAGATTGGGTTCTGTAGCCTTGGTCGGCAACCAGTCTACCGCAGAAAGCAATGGCAACCTACTGCGGGATAATCTTCTACCCAGTCAGTCATGTCTCTTTCGAGACATGATCGCCCAAGCGTGTATCACGTATGGCACTTAACTGACTGACTGACTGACTGTGTAATCCATATTTAACTCATTAAGTTTCAAACTACGGTAATGGTATTGGAGGTGGTGATTAGTGAAGGACATGACATTTCACTCATTTTCTTTCTACAGGGTCTTCCAAGGAATGAGGCTAGATAAAATGAAGTACTGGGGACAACCATGATATTCATGATAAATATTGTATGCGATAAAATGACGTTCGAGTTTCAGCAGGACTCTGCTCCTTCTGACAATGCTGCGCTAACCCAAGAATAGATGGTCGCCAAACTACAAAACAACATCACATTTAACTACCGAAATCCTCTAAACTATTATATATAGGGTGTAGTTTTCCTGGAGACATATCAACGCTCCCATAATACGACTGATACCTTGAAAGCCGGATTTAACCGATTAATGTTCAATACTAATAACGAATATATGATGCATATATGTCATTGATTCTAAGTCCATAACAGCTGAAGGTAGTTGTATCGAGTAAACATATACTCCACTCACTACATCAACAGTGTACGGTCTTAAATGAATCCTCAAATACGTTACGAGCCCTCAGTGTGAGAATTTTCTAAAATATGAGTTTTCAAGCATTTTTAAAAGATCATTTTCTCTTTCAGAATCATATGATATTTCTCATAAAATCTTCTGATAAAACAAATACTACTACATAAGGAAGAGTGTTCGTTCATCTGATATTACCAAGAGTTCAATTAATAATTTCCTCATGAAATGGAAACAGTCATTTATTTTTCTAGATATCATATTACACCGCACTAACAATAGCCAAAAACTAAATATGCAGAACAAATTAACTAATAGAAATTATAACATAAATTTTTAAATAGACGCCCTGAAGTGGTTCATCTGAATATTTACCATAAAAGTAGCGATAGACTAGTTTTAGGCTGGTGAACTTGACTCTGAATGAAAGACTCTTCAGAGTGGAAAATAAATCATCTCCCTCAAGGTCACACAAACAATACTAAATAATATCAAATTTGGTCAATGAAATTTTGGCAACTCTAGAGACGATATCGCAGAAATACTCTATTTTTGTTTCAATCCGACATATACTATAATGACGCATGCTCTACGGAGTCAGTTAAATTCTGGTGCAGTTACAATGTACCGACTTTTTTCCCAATTTTTACAGTATTGGATCCTATATGTAAGTTCTACTTGAAGGTCTGGATTGAAGTTGAATCCCAGCAGATATTAGAAGCCTGAAGGCTCAATGAGAAGAGATGTTCCCCCCTGACAGATGAAATCTCGTGTTTTATTACGTGGTGAATGATTTATGATTCCTTGGTCTCTGAATATTGAAAGTTACAAGCCAACTTTTCAGATTTTAGTTTTTAGACCTATGTTAAATGAGGGAGCAGCTGTCAAGTTGTGATCATCTTGATTTTAGAGATGCTTCTGCGCTGAAGTTTACAAATGAACTTCTGAGAGTTCGTATGTGTAAGATCAAGTGGATGCATTTAGCTGTATGTAAATTTGTTCGTAAGACAGCTGCCTACGTGAGACAAACAACCAAAGAATACAGATATCTCAAAAGATTTGTCATTTAATTAAAATAAGTAATATTTTAAAATTTTCCGCGGCAAAAAAATTTTGAAAATATATTTCGAAACATAACTATGAAGAAGATAAAAGAAATAGGAAAATCAGGATTTCTATCTTCTTTGTCTTTTGTATCGTTTCAGGTGGTTGACGATCAATGCTCTCCACAATTTCTACTATTTCGAAGTTACTACTATTTTTCGTATTTTATTTACTGTATTTATATCATAGGGACTGTAGTCATCATCTTCATTGTCATTCCCACAATGTTTTGTTTCCTGTATATTCCAATATTATTCAGTGTATGTACGTTGGAATTTCGAACCGAACACTTTATTTAATGTACAGTGTTAGATTGTTCCTACTTCACGTACTATATCACAATTTACCACCGTCTAATAAATAAAGGGTTCGATTCAAAATTCCACTTTATATTCCTTGATAAAGGTCGGAGTTTCTTCTTCTATGTGCCCTGTCCCTTCACGACGTAGGCGATCATGGTTCTCCATGTCTCCTATCCCTTGTGGCTCTTAATATGTTTGCACCTGTTGCTCCTGGCAACCCTCGTTCCGTCATCCATCTGATCAGACCCAGCAAATATGCTATCCGCTGCCTTCCTCTGTCTCTCTTTCCTTCTATCTGACCAGTCAGTATCAGGTTCTCCAAGCTCTCCTTCCTCATTGCGTGTCCCAGGAACTTCATTTGTCTCTTCCTGATGCTCAGTATCAATTTCCTTTTTGTTGACATTCTTTCCAACACCTCATCGTTGCTTGCATGCTCAGTCCACATTTCGGCCGCTTCCAGTTTTGTCCTCATTTTCGATGATATTGTCCAGCATTCACTGCCGTATTGAAGAACTGACATCACGTAGCAGTCCAGCACTCTTTTCTTTGTTTCTATTGAGATTTCCCTGTGTGTTAGTATTTTATTCATCTTCTAGAACGCGTCCTTTGCCATGCCAATTCGCCTTCGGATCTCCGTGTCGCACTTTCCCTCTCCTGTTAGAACACTTCCTAGGTACTTAAATTCTTGAACTTGTTTGATTCTGTTATCCCCTACCTGTATTTGGCATTTTGGGTTGTATCTTTTGCTGATGACCATGCACTCAGTTTTCTTAAAGTTTATTTGTAGTCCCTTTTTGTCACTCTCCACTGCTACTTTCTGTATGAGGTCTTGTAGTTTCCTTTCCGTGTCCGCAATCAGCATTGTATTGTCCGCATAACTTATGTTGTTCAGGTTGTGGCCTCCAATAACAAATACTTGCGTCTCATCTAGGGTCCTCAAAATATTCTTGCTGTATAGGTTGAACAGATCCGGTGAAAAGACATATCCTTGTCTTACGCCTTTTTCTATCTTTGTGTATCTACTGAGATCGTTACCTGTCCGTATGCAGGCCGTTTTCTGCCAGTAGAGATTCTTGATTATTCTTAAGTCTTTTCCGAATATGTCGAGGCTGCCGAGCATCTCCATCAATTCTTTGTGTCGTATCTTGTCGAATGCTTTCGCGTAGTCAATGAAGCATAGATATAAGTCTTTCTTCATTTGTAATGCCCTTTCAGAGAGCATCCTAATCATAAATATGGTTCCTTATTCCAGTGTCCTTGACAAACCCGCACTGTTCCTGTCCTATCTTTGGCCTGATTCTGCTTCTCGCTCTATTCATCAGGATTCTGACAATCGGTTTTGTAATGTGACTTATTAAGCTGATAGTTCTGTGTAGTTCGCACTCGTTTGCACCAGGTTTCTTCGGCAGTGCTATAAATATCGACTTGCATAGGTCGTCCGGTATTATTCCGCTGCTATAAATTTCGTTTATTATGTCGGTAATTTTTTCTATGCCATATTTTTCTACGGCTGTCAGCAGCTCTATCATTATGCCGTCTTTCTCTAATATGATTGTTCTTTCCTTGGATTTTATGCATCCTGTTGAAGAGCAGATTTTGTCGTGTCAGTTCTCTTATCTCTTTATGCATCTCTGCTTTGTTGGTCCTGCTTAGTCTCTCTACTTCTGCGCATTTGTTGTTGAGCCATTTCTCTTGCTTGTCTGCATTTGTTCCTTATCTCCCTGTGAAGTTTCTTGTACTCTGCACAGTTTCTTGGCGTTATTTTTTGTCTCCTTTGCATCATGTGGAGGATCTCTTCGGTCATCCACTCGTTTCGTCTTCTGCGTCTGATTTCCTTTGGGGCTATGTTGTTCGCTGAGGTCACCATCGCTTTTTATAGTGAATCCCATTTTGAGTGCTCTTTTCCAATTTGTTCTTCATATCTCTTTCTCAGGCTGTTATTGTATTTTTCTGCAGAGTCAGGTCGTCCTCTAGCGTGTCGTATTTCAGCCTTGGTGATGTGCTGGGCTTCTTCAGTCTTCGGAGTTTCACTTTTAGTTTGCAGATGACTGGGACGTGGTCACTTCCGCAGTCGGCACCTGGGTATGTTTTGCATTGGACCACTGCGTTCCTGAATCTCTTGCTTATAGTTATGTAGTCTATTTGGTTCTTCGTGTCGCCTCCTGGGTTTCTCCATGTCCATAAACGTCGTGGGTGTTCTTGGAACCAGGTGTTAGTAATAACCTGGTCATTTGCTGAGCACCATTGGATCCATTTTTTTCCTCATTCGTTGCGCTCTCCTAGTCCGAAGTTGCCGTTCGTGTCCCCTTCTCTATCTTTACCTACCTTGGCAATTAAGTCCCCGATTATAATCCTAATTTTTTTGCTTTTGCACTGACCCTTGGTACTGTCCAGTGTTGAATAGAAAGATTCTATTTCGTCCTCCGAACTTTGAGTTGTCGGCGCATAAACTACTATAATAGCTATATTGAAGGGCCTTCCCCTGATAGTTGCCAGTATCCATGTACACATCTCTTCACTTGTTTGCTTAGTATTAAACCGACCCCTTTTTCGTTTTTTACCTCCTGCATATATTATCCTGTGGGTGTCGCTACTGAAATCTCCGTTATTAGGCCATCTTGTTTCACATATGCCTAGGATGTTGATATTCAGTCTGTTCATTTCCTGCTTGACATTCTCTAGTTGCCCACAGTTGAGTGTCTTCACGTTTCATGTTCCGATAGTAATTTTGTCTTTGATGCGCACAGTCGCAGGGTAACGGTCCAGAGACACCTGTTGCTCATGTCGTTCTTTCCCAGGCGAGGGACAAATTGTGGAGTAAAATGTCCCCTTTACGTCTTTGGTGCTAATTCTGAAAAAAAGGAAAATTCAAAAATTTATAGAAAATTATATTTCTGAAAAAAATGTAAATTAAAAAAATATATAGAAAATTTATTTTCAGAATTTTCCGGCATAGGCAACAGGTGCCACCTTACCGTCATTCGGCGACTGTTAGCACCAACGACGGTCGGAGATTACAACGGCCAAAATGCGATGAATATGGTATAAAGAATAAGATAACAGGCCGGAATTCGTAAATAATAATAAAACAATACCTCATGTTATAAATACAGACAGTAAATATATTAATATCCATACTAGTCCCTGTTCTGCCATGAATTGAACCATGCTCGTTAAGTAGCTAGATCTTTGGGTGCTGTTATATTTATATTTGACGGTCCGGAATTTATCGGTTTTGTGCAAATACGTTTGAGAAAGTTATAAATTCATTCCTATATCTAGCTTTGAGTTAAATAGCATGACTTCTTTCAGGAAAAAACATTGTAATTTTAAAACCATTTTTAATTTATAATTCAATTACAATAATAAAATCATTCCTACAATCTAAAATATGTTTCGGCTTGAAATATGTCCCAGAGTGAAGATAAGACGTAAAGAAAGAACAGTTATAAAACATATGAATTAAAATAATTCACAAAGTGAAAATAAGTTGTAAAATATATCAGTTAAAATAATTCCCCAAATGAAGTCGTAAAATTTATCAAATAAAATAATGCCTAAAGTGAAGATAATTCTTTAAAATGTCAATTAAAATAATTCCCCAAATGAAGATCAGTCGTAAAATTTATCAAATAAAATAATGCCTAAAGTGAAGATAATTCTTTAAAATGTCAATTAAAATAATTCCCAAAATGAAGATAAGTCATAATATGTATCAATTAAAAAAAATTCCAAAGTGAAGATAAGTCGTAAAAATATCAAATTAAATAATTCACAAATTAAAAAATATCGTAAAATATATAAATTAAAATAATTCCCAAAGTGTAGATACGTCGTAAAATATATCAATTAAAATAATTCACAATGCGAAGATAAGTCGTAAAAAAAATCAATTAAAATAATTCATAAAGTGAATATATATCGGAAAAAATAAATTAGTTCTCAAAGTGAAGATAAGTCGTAAAATATATCAATGAAAATAATTCCAAAAGTAAAGATAAGTTGTAAAATATATCAATTAAAATATTTCCCAAATGGAAGACAAGTTGTAAAATATATCAATTAAACTATTTCTCAAAGTGAAGATAATTCCTAAAAAAACATCAATGAAAATTCTGGTTAGGTATGCCGATCGATGCTATTTTGAGGTTTTTGTACCTTCAATATTTTTCTTGAAGTGTCAGATTCCTAGTATTTTTTTTCAAATAAAATATTTATACATATACATGTCATTATTGACAATATTTCTGGAATGCATTTCAGAAATATTGTCGGTATTTACATGTATATATATATATAAATTTTTAAAGAGAATTTCTTTTTAAAAGATAGGTGATAATTTCATTCCACTTATTCCAAAAGCAGATGAAATTCTTTCTTTCATATGAAAAAGAAAATTTTTTCTGTTATACTTCTTAGTTCGCATATTTCACTTTCATTTTTGACTTTCTTAAGGAAGCCATTTTGCGTTTCATGATCGCCGAAAATTCCGCTACCATTTTCTATAGCAATACTTAAAAATCGTCTAGAAACTCATTCGTAATATCAACTCATGTATGAAAGTAAATATGTTTTTAACGCCTTCGCACATTAGTAAGTTTTTAATTATTTATCTCCAAGAAAGTGGCAAACGTTACCGAGGCTACAAAAATGAGAAAAATACAATATTATTAAGGATCTAAACAAATAAATGAATATGAATTAAGAAGAGAGAAAATAAAGTTTTGCATTGCATTTAGATTTTTAAAGATAAAAAATGAACATAACGCAAGAAACATAAAGAAAGTTCCACAAGCTAGATTTACGAGAGAATAAAATGTTGCCGAAGAACTTACTGTCAAATTTCACATTGTCATCGGCTACATATTTATACCTAGCTGTCAATTTAGCACGTTGTTTAAATTCCTATATTTGAAATGCGAAAAGGAATAAAGAAAAACAAGAAAAATTAGCAAGCTCATTAGAAGAATAACCATTAAAATGCTAATTGGAAATATTTACGAACTGTCGGGACGAAGGATGCTGCCGATATCATGGACCGAGCATGTGAGCAATGATAAGGTATTGGAAAGGATGGAAACTAAAAGGAAATTAATACTGAGCATCAGGAAGAGACAGCTAAAGTTCTTGGGACATGCAATGAGGAAGGACGGTTTGGAGATCCTGATGCTAACAGGCCAGATAGAGGAAAAAAAGAGGCAGGTAAAAGCAGCGGATAACATATTGGAAGGACCTGATCAGGTGGATGACGGAACGAGCTTTGCATGGTGCAACAGGAGAAAGCTTGCTAAGAGCCACCAGAAATAGGGTGATGTGGAAAGCCATGATCGCCTACGTCCAGAAAGGACATGGGAAATAAAAGAAGAAAAGAAGGGAAGAGTTGAAATATGTTAAAATATTCTCAAACAGGTTCAATGCATGAAATGTTTCGCTAGCAAGGTTTGTCGGTAATTCTTGCATGGAAATAAATTTGTTGTTGACGCATGCGCACCTTAGCAACTTTACGAACGAGTTGTAAACACTTTGCTCTGCGCAGATCAATGTTTGTCGGCGACACCAAATAAGATTACTGACAACTTGGCTTAATAATTTGGTTTGTGAATAACACAAAACGTCACGCAAATAAGTGACAGTCGTGCGGGAGATATTAAATTACCAAAACATTCAATGAATGAACACCAATCACACAAAAAATGAACGCAGAGGGATCGATACAGGAAATAAGTCGAAACTCGACCAAATAGGGAAAAATGGTTGAAGGTATAAAAGAATATGCCACTTATGATATATCATGAGAAGTTGTTCTGGAATTTTGAGAATATTTAATCGAATCAACCAATAGGCTCACTCAGGAATCTATATCTATGGAAGATGTACGATAATTGCACACGACAATGGTTGGACAGGAAAATGTACCATTGCGTCAGACATAATAATACAAAAAATAGCTGAATATGGAAATTCACTGCGTTTTTTTTTTATCTATATGAATACTAAAAGACGTTGGATTAAGAACATTAACAAGGAAAGTGCTAATGTTGAGGTGTAAATATTTCTAGTCTAAAAATTATTATCTCTACATCATTCGGTTAAATACATATTGATTTTGGTATGTATATATGTGAGTGATTTTTTTTTCTTTTTTTTTTTTAATGAAGATCAACATGCTCAAGTCCGAGATCACTTTTAACAGATAGTTATATTAATTATATAGTTTATAGAGATCAGTCAGTCAGTTAACTCCATACACCATACACGTTTAGGCGATCATGTGTTGAAAGAGGCATGACAGATTAAGCAAACAATTATTCCACAGTAGGTTGCAATTACTTTCTGCGGTAGCCTGGTTGCCAGCCCAGGCTATAGAATCCAATTTGTCCTGTTACTTAGTCCATAACTTGAGGTACGAGACGAATTAATACCTTTTCCAAGGGTATTTGCGCGAAAGTGAATGCAAGAAATTCAAATAAAATCTGATCTCGGCTCTCCGATTTCTCGTTCAGAGCCGATATCCACTGCACCAGAACGCACATCCCTCAGATATACGGATAAGAAGAGTAGAATAACAGTTAACCCTAGATATGGACAGGTTCAAATTTAGCTATCGGGGACACACCATTTGTGTAGTGGTTCACGAGAAGAAACTTCGAGTAAAAATTACTTCTCAACAATGGATTACGATGGAACTGTGCATGATTTGTACAATGTGAGTGGCGTGGCGGGTCCTAGCCGTGAAAATATGAACTGGTGGAATCTAAGAATCCATTTCATCTGAGCACTTAACAAGGTATTAGCGATAGAGCAATGAGTACACTTTTTTTTTCATTCGCGGCGCGTATGTCTATGTCCACGCACGCTTGTGTGTGTGGGGGGGGGGGGCAACGCTTATGGATATGAAATGTTTACGTTAAAAGTTGTAGTTGTACTCTCCCGCCACTCCCATTCTGTACATGTAACTTTTTATCCTTCAACGTTAATGCGTAGGGGGTTCCAGTGATGCTTGGAAAATTGGCCTTGTGCCAAACACGTCCGAAGGACCCACAATTTAAATATAAGAAGGTTGAACGTTGGTTGTAATTTAGGTATTAAAAATGTCCGTAGACGTTTAGAGTTCCTGGTTGTGTAGAAACGGAATGTAAAGTCTATTTTTAGTAAGTTGCGACAGGTTGAGAGAAAGAGAAGGTAAAAAAAAAAAAAGAAAGAAATTGTACTTAACAGGTGTCCATTTTGTTATTGTTCTTTTTAGCGGCGAGGTGTGAAAATGAAGAAAGGGACATTGGAAAAAGAGGGCCAATGAAATTGTGATGTGCCCTACGTCGGGTTGGCGTGGAGTCAGCTTGAATTTTCTTCTTTACATGAAGAGATCCTGTCAGCTACTGCTACATCTAACGTACTGCCTTTGATGTGGAGTGACGTAGTTTAAACAGTCAAGCTTCTCATGATGTCGGCTCCAGCGAAGCTTTTCCACTTAGGTGTGAAAATACGTCATATATAAAAATGCTGCTTTTAATCAAATCAGCATTCAGTTTTAGCTTTTCACACTGACTTGTGAATTCTTTTTAGTTGGGTTTTTCCGAAGTTGTTTGAATCTCTTTTTGTGGGTAAGCCATTTTACTTTGGGTTTTTCCCAAATGTTGGAGTTTTTTGAATTTGATTTTGCTGGTGTGCAATTTATTTTTTGTTTTTGAAGGATGATAGAGGATTTGTATCCTATAAATGCTAATATTAACTGATTCATTACAAAGTAATACACAGCTTTCATTGATCGATGAGCCAGTAATACTTTCGTTTGAAATTTATAATACTTTTCTCATAAAACAACGTTTCCGGGGAAACCTTTTCTCAAGTTCGTTAAAACTTTTTTTAGTAATGATCTAAAGAAACAGTTGTATCAGGTGAAGAGTTTAAATATTTCTTAACGAGATTGGGGCCATCAAAAGCATCAAAGTCTATTTAAGATTTTGATTTTTGGTGGGGTGAATGTTAGCAATTTGCAACGTTCTGTGAAATTTCCTCTAGTACAGTCTATTCTATGATCAGGTCTTTCATAAGTTTTAATTAAATCTGTATAACTGATCGAGGTATTTGAATCATTTTCTATTAGTTAATTGCACAAAATGTAATTTTATGACGGATTTAGTATAGGTGTCACCACTTCTCTTTCCTTTCCAGATTATATCTGTTTAGAAAGCGTTATCTTGAACACTTTGTCGTGGGATATTTGGTAGAGAATATTGATTATTTTCATCATCATTCTTGTCTCATACATGAATACCTGTATCATCAACCGAAACTCTCATTATCAATACATTGGTCTCAGGAGAGAACTCATGTCGATGTCTATTAGAAGATTCCCTTCGAATATGGTGGGAAATACTTAAACAATCTGTGCCCATCTCTTCACATCTGTGGTAGTATATTATGGTCAGGAAATAGTTTAAGAAAATTTTAAATAGAAATAGACACATTTTCTCCTAGTATGACGAATCGAAATATTTCCGTATTTGGACTTTTTCAGGCGTATAATATTTTGTGGACTAACAAAGTTCTTCTATTAGATCACTGTATTAACTGTATTTGGAGCTTATAAGACTTTTTAAAGGATGAAAAGATGATTGATATTGTCATCTGTTGTGAGATTGACATAGTATATATACATTATTTTTTATTGGAGAAGCATGTGATTTCCTGAAGTTGCTTGATGACATATATGATATAATTAAATCCCCTTACCAGCACGAAAATTAAATGGTTTCTCAAGAACTAAATTTCATAAAACCATGGAAGCCAAGTTAAGACAATATTTATTTACTTTCATTATTACACTGGCCATAATGAATCCAAACATAACACATCTGTATGTATGTGGGTTTTGTAGACTACCTTTTTGTTTCCATACTGCATTACTACGTGATAAACTTTATATTTTGGGAATGCCATTCTGATTTCAAACACTTTTTGCGAAATTGAAAATAGGTTATTAAATTCACAGAGAAGATACTTTTTCTCAGCCTCAATGTCAAATTATGGCTAAGATGTGATTTATTATTCACTATTTAAAAAAAAAACCTCTGATACGTTAGTTCGTTGCTTCTTTGTTGAGATTGGGTGTGCCTTGACATACGTACTATTTTTGCGGACACATTTACTTTAATGTAAATCAAACTATTTTTGGAGACTAGGAACATTTCTTCTGTGTTTTGATTCCGACTGTATGATGCTATCTTGTTCTTTCGCATTTCTCCAAATTACAATATATTTAGCTTTATTAAGTTAATTTTCATTTCACTGAAGATACTGGTTTCTGAGAGTAATAATTCGTTATTTTGTTTTTATTTACTTTGCTATTTTTAATAGCCTCCCATTCATGTTTTTTAAATTTAATTCTATTTGTTTCTTTTGTGTACCAGTCTTTTTTTAATTCAAACTTTTCGTCCCATGGGTCTAACTTTTACTATCAACTTCATCTTGGAATACTATCACGAGATTTGTGCAATGAAGATAGGATGAAATTATCTGAGACCTCTCTGCTGTTTGGGGAAATATTTAAGGAAACAATTGGTGACACTCCTTTATTAAAGATGTTTAATTGTACGCTTTAATTTCTAACGTCTTGGATGTTGTAACTCGATAGTTCTCTGAATTTATGTGAGCAAAAGTAAGCTATTGTGTTGGCTGTTGTTTCTAGTATAGTTTCCAAGTTATCTGTACACAGATTCAAAAAGTATTGTAATCTCTGGATCTACATTCTGGTGCAGTGTATATCAACCTTGCATTTACTTACGCGCAAATACCATTGGCAAATGTATTAATCCGTTTCTTCCCTCCAGCTATGGGTTAAATAACAAGACAGATTGAGTTCTATAGCCTTGGCTGGAAACCAGTCTACAGCAGAAGTAATGGCAACGTACTGCGAGATAATCTTCTGCCCAGTCACTCATGTTTCTTTCGAGACATGATCACCCAAGCATGTATCACGTATAGCACTTAACTAATTGTAATCTCTAGAAATTTGTACAAACTGCCTTATCCAAGAGCTTGATGCGTAATGCTTGAACCGTAAAAAGATTGTAAGGGAACCAAATTATATAGTTGCAGTAAAGAGAAGATTGAACATATTCGATGATGCTGACATTTACGAGGGAATGTAGACACTTGAGCGGGGAAGAGTTATTTCAAATACCGATTACGATGATGTGTTCCCGGATATTTTTTTCTATCTATCGGTGATGTTTATTATTTATATCTCTTTAAGACGACAAAGATTGATTTAATGCACGCATGTGTTTGATTATACATCTCTGTTTATATTTTGTTTTGTTTTATTTGTACTTCTGTTTTGTTTTTTTGCAAAGAGGCAATTTAATAATTTTCTGACGAGACAAACGAAGTTTACAGGTACAAGCGGCAATGCTAGCACCGCAATTTCTACACACGAGATTGATATAATTCAAGTGGCTATAACATGCGTGATGAGTTAAACCAAAGTGTTGATTCGTTATTTATTGATATTTTTGGAGAGGGTGATGCAGAGCGTTGTGCGTTCTGGTGCAGTGGATATCGGCTCTGAACGAGAAATCGGAGAGCCGAGATCAGATTTTATTTGAATTTCTTGCATTCACTTTCGCGCAAATACCCTAGGGAAAGGTATTAATCTGTCTCTTCCTTTGAGTTATGGGTTAAATAATAGGACAGATTGGGTTCTGTAGCCTTGGTCGTCAACCAGTGTACCTCAGAAAGCAATGGCAACCTACTGCGGGATAACCTTCTGCCCAGTCAGTCATATCTCTTTCGTGACATGATCGCCCAAGCGTGTTTCGCGTCTGGCACTTAACTGACTGACTGAATGCAGAGCTAATGCAAAAATGCTGAGCATCATCTCAGTAGAAGGGAGTGATCAATAACTCAGCACAACTAAACAATTACTTGAGGAGATATCCGTAAAAATTGACAGCGGAACTATAATAATTAATTCCTTCGGGTTAAAGGGTACAATTCGGATGGAACACTGGTTGAAACACATTAACAATAGTGTTGAGAATAGGATTTCGGTTTGTAATTAACGATAATTACGTTTTTTTAAAGAAAATAGTAAATTTTACACACATACGTATATATAGGCTTGCCTCCCAGAGAGTAAAACACGACGTCTCCTTGGTCACATATTTCAGCGGACCTCAAGTGGAATGATTATATCGAATCCATTGCTAAATCCGCTGCCATGAAAGTTAGTTCTCTGTGCAGGGCCAGGAGGTTTTTTCTGTCTGAATCTATCCTGCACATTTATAAATCTACCATCCGCCCGTGCATTGAATACTGTTGCCATATCTGGTCGGGCGCCCATGCTATTCTCCTTGGGCTTCTCGACAAGGTACAGCGGAGGGTCTGTAATGTGATCGATACCGACTTAGCAGACCGCCTGCAGTCTCTCTCTCACCGGCGCGACGTGTCTTCCCTGTGTCTCTTCTATAAATACTTTCACGGCTTCTGCTCCGATAAACTTAGATCACTGGTGCCCCCTAGGTTTCGAATTTGCACGAGATACTAGATAAGCAACTAGATCCCACCCTTTTACAGTGAAACCGATAAAATGCAACCGCAACTTCTACTCCAACAGTTTCTTTTCTCGCACTTCCCGACTGTGGAATTCTCTTCCACATGACTGCTTCCCCGACGGCTAAAATCTCCAGGAGTTTAAATGTAAGGTCAATAGACACCTCCTAACAAACTAACTTCCATTCTTTCAAACACTCTTCCCACCCACCCAACTATCTATCACCCCGCTTCTGACATTTCCTATATCTAACCACTCTTCCTATTTACCTCCCCCTATGTAGACCCAAGCGTAATAGTGGTACTGGAATGCCTTGCTTGGGGTGAAATGATTAAATATATATATATATATATATAGTCATCCACAGACAGATCTGTTTCGCTGTATCACAGGTCATCAGTGCGGTTTGACTCCGATTGCTTTTTACACAGGATTGAAACCTGACCGCATTGCAGTCAGTTGGCAATTCTACCTCTGAGCTATGGGCACTCGGTAGAAGAATGTAAACTTTTTAGCGTATATATTATCATTATACACGCTCAATAGCCAGAGTGCTCTAATTCCTTACTGAATGATCGATGCGTACATGCCAGAGTAGCTACTGTTTTTTCAAAGTCTACCAATATATATTTCCTATTTTCTTTAATAAAATAAAGCTTCCAATACCCTAAGTGTTAGATGTAATCTTTGTCTAACAGAAAAATTAGAATTGTGATATTTCAATAATGTACTTTTAAATAAACCTAAAGAAAATAGTATTATGTTTTGTCACCGTAATAAATTTAGATTTTAATGATTATCTCCTTCTTCCATTCATTCATAATAGAATTTGCCTTTTACATAAATCAGATTTTAATTTCGATGAATCAGTAATCTTTTTCACCCTACCTACCACTACTAACCCGATGGTCAAACCACGTGTTTCCCACTACCAAAAGAAAATTACAATTCCCCTTGGCTTAACCAACATTCCCCACCCATTCATTTACTAGCCCCTGCTTCCAGCCTAAGAATTTTTCCCCATTCTTTGATTAAAAGGAATTGACAATGTATGTCTCGAACTAATATGTTGAAATAGCTATTCCGCAAATACGTTCTGAGTTAACAGATAAATATATATGTGTGTGTGTGTGTGTGTGTGTGTGTGTGTTAGGGGCATATTTCATTTAGCAGAGGTCTTGATATTTAAACTGATAGACATTAAAATCAATATATAGAAGGCAGGTGTCCTCACAAGCACGTTAAACAATTAAATATAAAATGTGTAATTATAATTCATACAGAGAGGATGTATCAAATATATTTTTACAAAAATAGGGTACGGCTTCCAAACACTAAAGCAAGAACAAAAAGTACATATCAACGTAAGTACCCTAATCTTTTGTTGTTCAGTTATTAGGTTTAAAGAAATTTTGTGGTAGATGTGGTTAGTTACCTTTTGGCTACATTTGTGATTTGTGTACATTTGTTTCTAGTCCTCAAGGCTTAACGTATTTATTAGTGAGTTAACTGAGAAGTGTTCTGTTTAAAAATGGCAGGATATACATATTCTGAACAAGCATATTTGATTTTATATACGGCACCGGGGATGGCAATGGACGCGATGCTCTACGGCTGTATAAGGTTGTGTTACTTCTGTTTATCATTGGGTTACTGAGACAGTATCCGTGGCATCAAAAACTATGGACCGGGGAAAACCGAGAATTACTCGTACGACAAAACACGAAGAATAACTTCTACAGATTGTCGGAGACGATCTGGTATCACCCAATTTCAAGTGGCTATAACATATCATACATCTATTACCGCATAAAGAGTACTTCAAGAGTAGCTCGTGTAACTGCCAATCAGTTATTTTTATCGTTTGTCTTACTTACCGATGAGGAAGAATGTAGAAAAATGGAATAGAATATTACAAAAAAAACACTTGTGTGCGCATCGGAATTTTCATTTTACAATAGCGGTTAGACAACATCATATGTTTACGATTTATTTGTGGGCTAGAATTTTAAATGTTTGGTACATTCATATGCTCTACCAGATCAACTTACAGGAGCTGTCTACAGGGCTTCATTTTGAACACACATCCAGACATGCAAGAGGATGCACCCCTGCTAATATGAAGACGTATGCGGTTCATGCATAATAGGGTCCCTGCATAACTTACTCATACTACTGATGATAATAAAATTAAATATATGAAAGCTTTACAACTTAGAAACCGTAAAATAAATTTAGAGTGTTTTGGAAAAAAATACTGAAAAATTATTTTTGACAAAAATAATATTAAGATTTGTTATAACTTAATTAATTATACTGTATCTCAACATAGCAACATTATATTAAATACATATATTTCCGAAAATGTCAGCGTTAATTATCTAAAACATATAACTTACGAAAAAACACGATTTTTCCATTAAATGGTCAACATATGAATTATAGCATTATATAACAACCAAACATACATTCCGGTAATTATGTTAAATTTTCTACCGTTTTCTCTGATAATCCTTTAAAATTTCTGCCATCGTCGGATTACTATTGGTAGTATAAAATACAAAACGGCACTGCTCTCTCGAAATATTTATATATATATATATATATATATATATATATATATATATATGAGGACAAAGAACATGGTAAAAGTAAATAGCCGCTGCAAGGTAGCAATATAAAACCGATTAATAGAGAAATCGAAACGAAAAATGCATAGCAAAATACATCCAATGGGCAAAGATACCTAGTCTTCTATACTACATGGGTTTCATTAACGTAGGAAAACAGCAAAAATGCAACTCTGTATCAGAGACCAGAGGAAATGGAAGATGGAAAGGAAGATTAAGAGTAGGAAGAAAAGGGGAGGCAAATATCACCGGAGAAAAAAAGGAAAAGAAAAAACAATTAAAAAACAAAGGTCATCCCGGTTCGTAACTACTCAAGAGGTAATTTATTCGGTTCCGACGTCTGGTAAAGTTTTGAATCTCTCATTTAACAGAACAATCCAGTTCATAAAGGTTGCGATCTCCAATATTTCTCCTAATATTACTGTTCTTCTTAGTGTAGTCTAATATATGGAGTGGCATTTTAACAGTTTTCCCACGTAATGCCTGACGTTACCTTACGATTGAAAGCCGCTTACTATAGTATAGCCCATTTTGCCCATTATATATATATAACCAAAGAGTCTTAACGGAGTAGATTCATGCCAACTTTGAAGTTTCGTGAGGACACCATTATAATGTTATCAATTGTCAGGATTATTTTTACGCACTATTGCTACAATTAAATACTATCTATCTATCTATCTATCTATCTATCTATCTATATATATATATATATATATATATATATATATAAGAATACCGATAAAGTATAAATTTTATTCTTTATTGTTTTTCCAATTTAATATATATTTATATATGAACGCGAATTCAAATAAATAGAGGTGGTGCTCTAAATATTGGCGACATACAACCACTTGAATTTGCAAATCTTCTCAGAAATCACGATGTTTCATGTTTCAATGGATGACTATTTACTTACCAAATCATTCTTTTTTTTAACATTTTGTTAGAACGAGGTTATCTCTGCCGTATAAAAGGCTAAATATATATATATATATAAATGCACAACGGCCACTTTTATAATAAAGTATAAATCTCTATCTCTCTCTCTCTCTCTGCGTATATATATATATATATATATATATATATATATATATATATATATATATATTCTTCACTACTTGAGGGCATAATTTTCGAAAAAATAAGGCACTATTAATGAGCAAACATGCCGAAAGACGTTCATAAAAGGCCGTAAAGTTTAATAGCTGGTAGTAAAGATAATGAACTGTTGTCTCTCTAATGAACTTAGCCGATGCTACAACGGTATTGTCTCTTTTTTCAATCTTATGGAGATAAGCGTGACAAATGTGATATATATATATATATATATATAAATATATATATATATATATACATTCAAAAACAAAGAAAAGAAAAATATAGACAAAATTCTAAACAAAGAAATGTCATTCAAAACAAAGAAAAGAAAAATATAGACAAATTAAAAAAAAGAAAAAGAAAAGAACGAAAAGTATGAGAAGAAAGGAGGTTAAAGTTAACATCTTAGATCGATACATAGCATCTATGGTCTAGCGGGAGTATTAGCCAGTAACCTAAGCATACTTAACTGAGGAGAGGCTGCTTAGCAGCGAAAAATCTAAAAATTCCAAAAACTTCTGTTAAGTTTAATAAAAAATTTCACATTGATATTTTTTTAGTTTGTCTCTATTGGAATTTACCTGACAAAAATACCATATATTCTACGTTTTAACTGCCTTATTATTTAAACATTTTGCAGTAATTATATCGTCAAATAGTGAAGAATATATATATATATAATGGTGGTATTTTTTTCATAAAAATACCAACACCGAGTAACATTACCTACGAACACGCTAACATGCTTACTGTGCTCTGTACATCACACATACCACTTCTCCAAATTGTACATCACACACTTGCATTCTGTTACACGTAAATTAACATTCGTCCTCAAAAAGTACTAAAGGTAAAGCAAAAGCGTTCGGATAAACAAAACATTTTCATATTTGTCTTGTAATTTATGTCCTCAAAAGAAAGAAATCATGACATCATGTTTCTTTTAATCGTTTCACCCCTAGCAAGGCGGTAACGCCACTGATGCGCAGGGTGCTACATAAAAGAAAAAGATTAGATTGGGTGAGAGTGAAGATGAACCAGTTACAGGAGGTGTCAGATAAAGTAGCAAGAGAAGGATGGGAATACAGGCGTGATTACAATTGCAAAGTGAGAGAAAAGGAAAAAAATATACAGGGTGATGTAGAAAGAAATGGAGTTAATTGGATAAGAGATGGGTAGTGACATAGCATTTAAATTCTTGGAGGTTGTAGCCGTCAGGAAAGCAAGAATATGGAAGAGAGTTCCATAGGCAGGAAGTGCGAGAAAAGAAGCTGATGGTGTAGAACTGTCGGATGCATTTGGTAGATCTAACTGCTAATAATAATGTATGGTGATAAACATACTGAAATTAAACTGCATTTTTGTTGAGGCTATATGTAATAAGCACAAATGCGTTTTCATCTGATTAAGAAAACATTTATCAATAAACACATGCTTATTATATAATTAATTATATAATGACTTCTTTTCGCAAACGAGATCTCGGGTGAAGATGCCACAATTATACCAGCCAAGTTATGTGCTGTTATTATAAACGTGAGACATGTGAATAAGGAAAAAAATACAGCGGTGTTTCCGAAACACTCTATGTGTCCTTTGATTTCATTAGTTGGATTAGAAAGATCATGCAGCACCAAGGACGTCAATCATCTGCCTACCAGACAGAATTGGTTGCATTGATTTTTACGTAATTTCTGTAGTTCCTTCATAGAGAATCCCTGCTACGTTGGCTGGAGGCCAGCTCATCCGAACCGTAGGTTTGCAAGTCGATAGTTTCAATCGACGATAAGTGGCCTGTCTTTTGCAGCTGTGTTTTTGAGGTGTTATCTCAATGATAAAAGCGCTGACATTCTTGGGACCTACAGTGTTTGTAATGAAACTGTCGCAAGTCTTATTGAGAATGGTGTGGGTGCCATGCCGGTGAAAATTTTCAACGAGCCATAGTTGGTGCCCATACATTGTACAAGTTTTCTGGTCACAGCAGGATATCTGATTTTTGCGTTTCTTTAAGCTTCCAACTCTCTCTCTCTCTCTCTCTTTCTCTCTCTCTCTCTCTCTCTCTCTCTCTCTCTCTCATATATATATATATATATATTAGATTATATAAATTGTAAACAATATTCGCTTCAGGGATGTGAGGTATGGTAAAATGTAACTGGAAAACTGTGTTGCTAAAAATTACTGTACATTTTTTCCTGCTCCAAATATAACGGTTGACAAATTACTAACGTTCATTAGAACGTGAAAATTATCCAAAATGGAATTTTTTTATATGTTGTAATGTCATGGTCATGCAGGTGTTAAAGCATAAAAACTGTTCATTTTCCAAACATTTTAGAACATTACTACAGTATTCATAGCTGATTGTATTAATTGACGGCTTAAATGTGTTAATGAATATTGCCTCGAGAATCTGTAGTATGCTTTTGTTGTTTTCTTGGTGTAGAATAGCTACATTTGTTACCATAAGGCACAGCCTGAAGATGACCTTCGAAAGAGGTTCAAAGTACATGGGTACCTTGGGAAATGAATGAAGATAACTTCTGTCAACGTTACAGCTCATTTCTGACATATTTTGATTGCAATACGCGAAGGATTATGAACGGATTTTATTAAAAATAATAAACATATTGTTTCCAATTTATTTGATATGTCATGTTTAAATAGAATCGCTGCCTAACTGCACACACACACACACACACACACACACACACACACACACACACACACACACATATATATATATATATATATATATAAACAGTTTTTTAAAAGGAAGAGCTAAGTACATGAACATCAGTCAAAAGAGTTCGGACCGATTCAGCACGTAGCCCAAAGAAAATACCCCGATACAAGAAATCAACATCCAAAAACATTCAATATTTTAGGTAGAGCGAAAGAAATAAATAATACCTAGCCTGACGATCCATTTAGGTGAAACCTAGGTAGGTCTGTCTGGCTCACTAGGTATTATATATATATATATATATATATATGCTTGTGTGTGTGAAGGATTACAAATCAAAGATATAGAAAGAATAATAAGAAAGACATAAACAAATCGAAATCTAGAAATTCTGTTGTTGAGTGTTATAATAAAAATAGTGAACGAGATACCATCTATAAAGAATGGCAAAAATAATACCCTTAAAACAGAAATCCGAAAGTGATGGCATAAAGTACCAAAACTAAAGCTGAAATATCAAAACAATATAGCGTAAATCACCGAAGTAGATAAAATAAGAATGAAACTAAAGAAGAATGACGAAATAAAGAATATACGAACAGATGAATAATAGGAAGCAAAAAAAAAAAACTCTGCCAAAAAGGAATTATCATATAGAAACACAAATAATAAAAAGTATATATAAATAAAATAAGATGATCAGCCATTGTATATAAGCGATTGCCATCTTCTAAGTGTCCAGTAATTGTACACGTTTACGCTAAGTGGTCGCCAATAACCGGAAGTCGCTTACATTTATATTGCAAGTATTTGGAAACGCTATTGTTGTGTTTTCTTTCCTTGGGGATAGAATATTTTGTAAATTGAAATTCTCCTTCTCTTAAAGTGTATTATTACGAGAAGATTGAATAAGGGGAACATTTAATGGTAAAACTATTTGCTATTTTAGGTGTGCATACCTCTATCATTGAAGTGCCTCCCTTTAATAAACCAAGCTTTTGCTACTTTCATAGTATTCTCGTTTAAGTTGTATTCGAATATATTTACTCATTGAGGGGAAACTTTTTTCTGTGACGCCGAAATGTTGAAAAGAAATCGTTTAGGTATATATATTAGTGGACACAAGTATAAAAAAGTAAAAAAGATTTTCATCTGACCTATTTTGTCCATTAAGATTTCATCGGACAAAATTTATGCTTAAGTTAATATCAGTGCACAAGAGAGCGAAAGAAAGAATTTTAAAAATTTATATATATATATGTGTGTGTGTGTGTGTGTGTGTGTGTGTGTGTGTGTGTGTGTGTGTGTGTGTGTGTGCTTTAGGTTGTGTCAGTCACTTAATTTCCATACTTGATATTCGTTTGGGCGATCATGACTCAAAAGAGACATGACTGACTGGGCAAATATTTTCCCGCAGTATTTTGCCAATAATTTTTGCTGTAGACTGGTTGCCGCCCAAAGCAATAGGACCTAATTTTCTCTTTTGTATTTAATCCATAGCCGGAGGAAGAAGCGATGGATTAATACATTTTCCAAGTGTATTTTTAAAATCCTTTGCAACACTTTCGAAATTTTAATTGAAATTTAATATTTTATTTTTCGTCAGCGATTCACGCTATGTTTACATAAGGCGACTATTAAGAAAATGGAGTTGGTCGAGTAAAAGGATTTTGGGGCGAGTAGATTTTCCCTTGCTCTCGACCGCCGGTCGAGGGATTTCTTTTTCAAATCTCAAACGTTGCACACACATGCACTAGGTTAAATAAAATAGCCGATTTCGCATTTAACAATAATTTTACAGTCAAACAAATAAGATCGAAATGCTATGTAAATCAACGTGTTCTGCTTGAATACGGCTAATTATAAAATTGTTCTATTCATTATATTTTTAGTAAGAAAATTATTATTATTATTATTATTATTATTATTATTATTATTATTATTATTATTATCAAAATTTAAAAATCCACGTCAATGAAATTGCTATATTCTCAAGTTTCTATTTTTCTTAACAGCGATAATATTACATCAACAAGATAGTGATATTTTGCGAAATAAATATGTCAAGAATATACACAAATCTGTGTCACGTTTTACGTACACCCAATAAGTAAATATTCTCTTTGGCAATAGTGTTTTATTTAATTTTAGTTTATTTACATTTAAAATATTTTATTTTTTCTTATTTGAACATTTATTTTTATAATTTTCCTGTTTTTGTATATTTTCTCTTTTCTTTACTTATCTCGTGGTAACGTATTTTCATCTAGGGTACTTGTTTGTTAATTTCTATGTAAAATAGATTTATCTTATAAGTGCCATAAAGATTCTTGGATCTCCAGGGGATAATATCAAAATCGTTTCTAGTTTATATCCGACGCCTAAATCCCTGAACCGTTGACAGTTGTGTCTACTCTTCTGGACTACTGTGTTTTCGTTTCCGACTGTCGTCTCCTACCGAATTCCTATCCAATCCCCAGTACGGCTGACACGCGATAACCTAGAGCTTCTTTGTAAGTTTGGTTTAGATCTCCCTTGACGACTGTCAAAACAACTTGTCAAAACAGGTCTTGATAGTTCACAATGCCCTTTCTTGCAAGAATTGACATTCCACGCCCACTATTTCACATTCAACGTGGATTTCTATTTTGTGAACTTCATGCACATTATTTCACTATAGGTTATTCACTAATAATGAATAACGCTATAGTCAACACATTAAAATTAGGCAAGTCTCATTTAATTAGCATCCCGGCTTTGGCCAATCTTTATTTGTTTAGAAAAGATGGACATTAATATTAAAAGAAATTAAAAACAATATTGTAATGCAAGTTTTTTTATGAAGTACGAAGATTTTTGAGAACCTTTTATGAAACATTTATTCATATATATAGATTTTAATTAATTATTTCTGTGATATATAATATTTGACCCCTGCAAGATTACTTTTTCGATTAAAATCTAACCATCAATGTTTCCTAATACTTTTTTTAAAAAAAAAGACACGATAAGCAAATATTAACATGCTAATTTGTTTACAGAAATATATAAATGTGTCATAAAACCTTTAAAACATCTGATGACGAAAATTATAATACTTTAATTCAGTAAATATAACGTTGCATCAAATTCAGATATTTCTGTATCACAAACACATTTTCTCTCCTTCCTCTCTCTCTCTCTCTCTTTCTATCTATCTACCTATCTATCTATATACAGAGAGAGAGAGAGAGAGAGAGAGAATATGAAAGAGAGAAACAGTCATAGACTGATGAGACTGTTTGATAGATACAACGATACTTATATATATATATATAATAAAATATTTTAGAATATTTCAAAGGGTAATACATATTTCACCGCGTCCTGATGTTATTATCGGGGCTCATCAGACCCAAATGGTAAAACAATTGGTTCTCATAATACAGCCCCAATTTGTTTTTCTTTTATTCAATTTTACATAGACGCTCACATGTCCATATTAGATTAGATATTTGAAACGGTTATTTACAAAAATTTCTCTCTCATTCGAAAAAGAACACCAAAGAAAGAGGAAAGCGAGAATAAAGAAAAGATAGACGATTGATTAATGTAAAGAAGAGAAAAAAGGGGAAAAAAGAAAAAGGGGAAACAGAAAAAAGTGAATGGAAAGCAAGAAGAGAAAAAGAAAGTACAAAGAGTTACAATAAAAGGAAATACAGCATCGAGAGAAATAAATGCTGACACCATTTCTTGTAATAGCAGCGTCTAAACCAACTAACTGTTCACTTAGACAAACATGGAAAAATTTAACTATGAAATTTAATTTCAAATATACTGGGATATACAGTAAAAAAAATTGTACATCATAATTTTAATACAATTTAAATAAAATAACTACTCTTACTATTATTTTAAAAATTAATGCTAATTTTTAAAAAATTGTTAAAATAATTAAAATAGTAAAGTTAATATAGAAACAAGAAAAAATTGAAAAACCTAACAGAAGAGGGAAATACACAAAAAGAAGGAAAGAAAAAAGAAGAAATCACGATAGAACGGATTTTAAAATAATAAAAAACATTAAAAAGCTACATCGAAACCGACGTATATAATTCATTCATAGAAACGCGATAATGGATTTTTACCCTTAAATTAAAATATAGAATATTTATGGTGAAAAATAAATGATATATCGTAACATAAATTACATTATCACCACTAGTAGTAATTTATTCTAACTCTGGTTAAAATAATAACTCCCAATAAGAAAATATAATTTATTAAAATGTAATCTTAAAAATTATCTAAAATATTAGTAATACTAATAATAAATAATAAGAACAAAATAATAATAATAAAAATAATAATAATAACAAAGAAAACAAAGAGATAACAATTACATGTTTACATATATATATATATATATATATATATATATATATATATATACACACAAATATATATATATGTATTTACATACATACGTATTTAAATATTCATGTATGTATAAACAAAATTTATCTCAGACGTAATGATAATTATCATAAAAATAAAAATAATAAATATAATAATAATAATATTCATTCTAACACAAAAGAAGACAACGGAAATTACAAAAATACCGATAAATATAATAACTATAAAAAATAATAAAAAATATAACATGCTTTTACTGTAAACTAATATTAACCTGATGTGGAAAATTTAGCTGTTATATATTAACATACATGTCAAAATTTAACATTGAACTTTAATTCAAAATATAATGGGATATATTTACGGTACAAAATTAAATTGTGCAGCATAATTTGAATCCAATTTGAAAAATTAACTACTCTTACTAGTATCACAAAAATATCCTATTGATTTTAAAAAAATCAGTTAAAATAATTAAATCATTAAAAAATAAAAGTGACACGTTAGAAAGATAAACATAAAAATAGGGAGGGGAGAAAAATAAAAAGAAAGAGATAAAAATTAGAACAATATAAAAAGGAATTTAAATTAAATTAATTCAAAATAAACTTTCTATATCAAACCAACATCTATTATATTAATATTCATTCTAAAAACTCGACATGGGATTTCCTCATGAATTAAAATATGCCGATTATAGAGCATATTTGCGGTGAAAAATAAATCATAAATCATATACCTAATATAAATTACAATATAACCACTAGTAGTAATCTATTTAAAATAAAGTTAAAATAATAATTCCTAGTGAGAAAAACTAAATAAAAATTAAAATATAATCTTAAAACACCCATTAAATAATAATAATATTAATAATAGACAATAATAATAAATTAATTATAAAAAAATATAATAATATAAAATAGAAATACGTAACAATATATATATGTGTGCGTGTGTGTGTGTGTGTGTGTGTGTGTGTGTGTGTGTTTCAAAGAAAATTGCTATCAAACTTTAATAATGATAATAAAGATAGTAATAAAAATAATACTCATTCTACAAAAAACGAGGAAAAAGGAAACAAAAAATACCTATAAAAATAAAAATAAAAATAAACAATTTTCAAATATTTCAATTAAAAATTTAAAAAATCAAAACTACCTTTGCTGTAAAATGATATTAACAGTTCATTCCAGAATGTTTCAAAATAAACTCTTATTTAAAAATTAAACTAATGTAAATTAATATAATTTACACTAACTCAAATCACAATCAGGATTTATCAATACACTTGTATATCTACTTTTTTAGTCTGCATTTAAATATTAACTCATTCTGTTGATTAAGTAAGTCATTAAGATTATTATATTATATAATCAACATTTTTTCCTCAGGCATAAATTGCAACTATCCTTGAAATTGCTGGGAGTATTGGCGTATTTCACAATCTTCCGGCTGACCAGTGGGGTAAATCCTCCATCTTTAATATTCCAATATTGCTTAGATAAGGCAAAAGATTGTTTGTGGTTGTACAATCTCTGCTTCCAACTACCTGCAGATATCCCTACGTAAACTATTTTATTGTTGGAGTCTTCCACTGGACAAATAGTGGCTACATAGATAGCTCTTTCGGAATTACACCTGCCATCAACTGGACAATTTGTCTTGTTGATGCAATTACAGGAAGGTTTGTCTACCGAAGGTTTGCTAAAAAAGTCTCTAAGTAATTTGTTATTATGTGAATTAACTATGTTTGGCATGTTTTTGTCGTAGAATAACTAATTTTAAGAGTTTTTCTATTGAATAATTTACTTAAGGGTGGTTTTGGTGGAAGTGTTTACTAACTAAATTTAAAAAGTATTTACATATGTTTACATTGGACAACTTACAGAAAAGAGGGTTGAACCATATTATTTTTCCTTTTCTAAATTTACTTTTGTTTCTAGTTTTGTCTTTCAATTTTTCTTCGCATAATATTTCATCTTTAAAATCACTCTTATTTAGAGCTTCATTGTATATTGTTTTATTCTCGACGAATATTTCCTTATTAGAAGATAATTTATTAATTCTAATTTTGACAGTTTGGGTATTTGTTTTATGATAGATTTAGGGTGATTAGAGTTAAAATTAATATAGATAGGGAATGTATTACTTTTTTGATACGGTTTAAATGTATTTTTGGATAGGTCAAAGCTAATATCTAAAAAATTAACGATCTTGAGATAAGACGAAATTTCTATTTTGAATCCCAGCATTTTAAAAGATCTAATAACTTATTTTTAGATATTCTTGTTGTCAGGGGACCATTTCTGTCAGGGATATACTTAAGACCATCGTCCCGGTAGATACCTACTTGATTGGGCTCAACAATTTTACCAAGAGTATAAAAAATATATATTTTTATCAGATCTGCGATTTCAGCTGAATCATAAACCCCCATCGGGACATCAAAATTATTGTTAATAGTTTTAGTCCAGGTAGAGTCATTATATACTAGTACAGATTCTCTAGGAGTTAAAAAATATCCATTTCATTATAAGAAATATCTGTGAAGTTTCTAGCATAGTTTAAACTATTAACTGATAAATTGTACGAAATGGAAGTATAAAAGTCTGCTATATCAAATTGTAAAAATGAGGCTTTTTCCTTATTCAGAATGTTTTGGAACCATGTTAGAGTATCAGAAAATTTTTTTCATAAATTGGAATTGTAATTTTCTTGTATTGATATTACAATCTTCTTTTTTATATTTCTCGAAACTAAGCCTAATTCAGTTTTAGACGGATTGATTAGTCTAGTTTGCAGGCTATTCTCGAAATTTTGCTTGTGGTTCTTAAAAAGTAAATATGCATTTTATTTGGATCTTTCCCATTCTATCTGCGATATCTAGTTTATTTGCCAATGCAGCAGTTTTCTCATTAATTGTGGACAACATATAATCATTATTATCTTTTTTATAAGTACTAGAAATTTTCTTAAGAATGAGATTTTGGTATTCAGATGGTTGTATTTTATATATATTATTCGACTTATCAGCGTTATCTACATCTTATTTGAGTTTCTGATCATTTTAATATCCCTCTTGAGAAGAGACTGAAATTGGTTATGCTGTTTTCTAAACTTGACTTTTTTTTTAATTAAATCAAATATGACGGTCTCAAAAGACTCGAGAAGCTTATTGTCTCGTGGGTTTTTTTGAGATCTCATATAATAATATTTCTCCTTATTTTTATTTGAAGCATTCCCTGGATTCAGGTAGAAATAGGTTTTCCATCATAGGTTTTAATAAATTCAATTATTTTTCCGTAAGATCCAGAGTGAAGTAATTAATTGATGGATAAGGAATGTCCTTCATTAAATATTCAGGAAGAAATTTATCCATACTGTTGCACGCGGAATTCGAATATGATGGAAAACCTATATCCTTACTCGTTAAAAGGTAGATATTTACTTTCCTTTTTGAAAAGCGTGGATTCCTATGCACATACGGATAACTGTTAGAGTAGAAATTGCAGTTATAAAATATATTTTATCGGTTTCACTGTAAAAGTGTTTGACCCAGTTTCTAGTCTAGTAGCTCGTGTAAATTCATACATAAGGGGCACCAGTGAGCTAAGTTCATTGGAGCACTAGCCGTGAATGTATTTGTAGAAGAGGCACAGGGAAGCCACCTAACGCCGGTGAGCGAGCGAGCGACTGCAGACGAGCTGCCAAGTCGGTACCGATCACATTACAGATCCTCCGTTGGATTTTGTCAAGAACCCTGGGGCACCCGAACAGATGTGCAAGCAGTATTCAATACACGGGCGGATGGTAGATTTATATATGTGCAAGATGAATTCAGACGGGAAACTTTCTTGCCCTGCACAGTGCACCGACCTTCTTAGCAGCGTATTTAGCTATAGATTCGATATAGTCATTCAACTTGAGGTCCGCTGAGAGGCGTAGTGTTTGCTCTCAGGGAGGCTAGCCTGACCCCTGCTAATAGCGGTTAAGGGCGATTGTCTATGATGGTTAATAGATAACAGCTTCGTAAAATGTAATTATTGTGTTCACACACTCATACATCTATGAAGAATGGATCCATTCACATATATATATATATATATATATATATATATATATATATATATATATATATATGTATGTATAAACAACTATTTAACGTATATCTATTAATCCTTTATCTCTGCTTTCTCGATTTATGTAATCGCTTATAAAAACTAACACGCATATGTATTATAATAATGTAAGTGTCTATACACATACATGTCCACTCTCATCCCCAAAAGAGGTGGTATGTTTCACATTTCTTACATCTTAACAGACGTTGCATATGTAAACCTCTATATATTCAGGAGGGTACAATCGACTACATCCCCGATTAACACAACCCATATATAATCAGGTGATCCCTAATATACGAAAGTCATATACATAATTAGGTAAGCTTTTATACATGGAATATACTTACAATTAGGTGCACACGTATACACACAATAATACATATTATCCTAACTATATTTGGGAACACGCGCATAATTAGGTGCAACCATATACACGAAAAAACTATATATAATCTTACAGTTAGGTGAACCCTTATACACGTGAAATACTTATATTGAAATAATTTTAGCAAATATCGTGTAAAATTGGCAAGATTATCATTGAAAAGCTTCCACATTCACTAAGAATACCTAACGTATGAAACAATAAATGAACACAGCAGAAGCATTTCTTTGGTTCACAAAAATAAAGAAAGAAAATGGGTTGCACTTTTATTCAGTTTGGTATGTGTGACCTCTAACCGTCTAAATCTAAAAAAAAAAACAAAAAAAACTCTTCACTGCTACCTTAATCTTGGCTAAAAATTACTGACTCATCTGTGACCAGTGCCGTGCTTCGCAACAACACCCACCCACCAAGGTTGAATGCGCCTTGCGGCCCCGTACACACTAAATCCATAATAAATGTTAATTTAAACAAAAAATATACTCTCGGAATACAAGTATTCCGTGTACGTTTGTTGAAACAGATATCTATAATATATTTCTCACTGAAGTTCATTTTATTTTAATTACAAATAATTTGCGGGTTCTTCGGGGCCGGAAGAATTCTATCAAAGTATATATATATATATATATATATATATATATATATATATATATATATATATTTGAAAAGATTCTTTACAGGGCAAAATTTTATAATAGCTAGGAATAATTGGAATTATGGTGGTGTACTAAAAACTAAGACCAAAAACAATCGGAGGTTATTAAGTTTTTAATTTCTGGGATTTTCTTAATCGTGATTAAAAGATGAAATGAGAGTTGAGGGTGAAAAAGTTTCAAGGAAAACTAGAGCCCAATTACACTTACACCCAAAAGTCATTCTCTCTGCTAGACGGTGAAATTGTAATCTCCGTATTCGTGCCTTTAATTGTAGAAACTTATCCAGACTTTAGATAATTTCATGCCTGTGCCTACATTTTAAATATTTGAAAAGTTTCTTTACGGGGCAAAATTTTGAACTTAATTGTAAAAAATTGTCTGTGTTATACCAGACAAAATTCGATCATTTAGTTCGTAAGCACTTTCGATGCAGTGAAGAACCTGCTAGGGATGGAATAACTTTTAATTATACCTCCTATGGGCCTTCACAGTTAGAAATTAATATTCTTGCACATGGTCTGGTTTATTGTGTTCCTTTTCCAATGCCAGACCGTGAAAAGATATTTGCAGAGTTTGAGATTCTATTTGCTCAAGCTTATAGACTGACACCTCGCTCTTCTGAGATTTTCAGTGATCTTTAGGCAAAACTTGACTATTATGCATATTCCTTCGCTGGTTCCTCTCTTTCGCATACAGATTCAAAATGGGGTGAACAAAACCACCGGATCTAAACTTATTTATAAATTGAAATTTGTCTCTCTATGTGTGTGTATGTGTGTGTGTCCGTTAGCTATATACTCCGAAACGGTTGAACCGAATATTTACACAGTTGTACTATAAGCGTTTGCGAGTTTACTTAGCTAGGTTTTGTGTCGAGGTCCCCCCGATAAATATCGAAAATCGATAATCGAAAACATTGGGTTATATAAGGAGTTGTCCGATTTTAATCAAATTTGATACACTCATAGGCAAAGACATAAGAAACGATATTCAGAAGTTTCAAGGTTGCAGTTCTTAAAATAGTGCAGAAAACGATAATATATATACATATATATAAAAGGCAAGATGTTTGTGTGTGTCTGTTTATCTGCCTGTGTGTCTGTATTTTTTTATCCATTTTATTTTAGTTTTTGCTTCGAGTTTGGCTCTAAGTAGGTATAATTGTAGTTCTTAGTCTCAGCCATGATACCATTTACTCAGAGGACTTATTTAGCCTTCAAAATTTGATATCGATAGCACGAAATCAAAATCTGGCATACATCCATTCATTTTTCTTTCGGTCTACGGTTTCGCTTTTAGAAACAACGATTGTTTTTTAGTCTTTTGTGCCAACGTCCAAAGAGTCTGAGATGCAGGACCATGGATTACTTTTAAAGCTTTCATTACACCGGAGCAACGCCGGGCTATACTGCTAGTAGTTAATAATTTAAGAAAGAATCACAATCTTGTGATTACGAAACCTGATAAAAGTGTCGATGTAGTGTTACTGGACCTTTCAAATTATGTATCTGAGATGCATAATATTTGAAATGATACATTTAAATTTATAAAAGTAGGTCCAGTTCAGTATTATGATCGGTCTGAATTGGCCTAATTTTATAAATGTGTCTATTAAGCTAAATTTTAAAGACAACAACTAAAGTGATAAGAGTGGATTATTAACTTCTGATATCACAGAGTTAACGAGACTGACTGGGTCTATTCGTCCCCGGTTATATGGGTTACCTAAAGCTCATAAAAAAGTGTCCCATTACGACCTATCTTATCAATGATTGGGTCATCCCAACATAAGGTCGTCAGTTGGCTCTCTAAATTGCTACAACCTGTGTCTTCGCATTTTATTAGTTTTTGTATTAAGGATTCGTTTTCATTCGTTGAAACTATACAAATTTTTTCTCCCAGTAGTGGTTTCATTTGTTCGTTTGACATTTGTTCCCTATTCACCTTCGTTTCTTTATTTGAGACAATTGAGATATATTGTGACATTTTGTACCGTTCCTTTTTGTCTCCTCCAGATTTTCCTGTGAGCGTTTTTGTTGATTTTATGAAGTTCGCCACCTCGTCTGTCGAATTCAGTTTCAATGACTTTATTTATCGACGTATTGACGGTGTTGCGATGGGTTCTTCTTTGGATTCATCGCTGGCTAATATTTTTGTTGGTTATTGCGAGACATTGATATTTTCTGGGAATGATCGTCCTTTAATGTATCATCGATATGTCGATGATACTTTTGTTTTTTTAATAATGAGGACGAAGTTGACACTTTCTTCACACTATTAAATTCTGTTCATCCGTCATTACAATTTACCGTTGAAAAGGAGTCAAATTGCTGTCTTTTTTTTTTTTAACGTTCTCATTCATAGGAATGATACAGACTTCTTTACTTCGGTATTTAGAAAGAATACTTTTTCTGGACTCTATATATATTGGGATTCATTTTGCCAAAGCCAACGTAAAGTTAATTTAATTAAAACTTTGACTTATAAGGCTTTAAGACTTTGTTCTAGTTCCTTTCTTCACGGTGAAAAGGACTTTGTTAATATGGCACTTTCTAAAAACACCAAATAGGCGGAATTTCGATCCGGCAAGTGAAGCTGTCTAGCTACACTGATGTGCTGCAAAACAGGCTTGTACGTTTATGACTAATATAATGTTTTCATATAGGTAGATAAACTTGGATCGGATTACACACAAAATGCAAAATACCATTCATATATATATATATATATATATATATATATATATATATATATATATATATATATATTCATGTAGATAGGTGTGAGTGTATAATCCTGGGTTTCACGCTCTTGAGATCGTCAGACAAACTGATTAATTTTTTTAAAAAATTGGTTATATGTAGGGTTGCGTATGTTCGTGTATTTTTGTGGAAGTGGTGGAAATCTGTCGTCATGACAGACGCAGACACACACACACACACACACACACACACATATATATATATACACATTTGTACACCCATTAACGCGTGCAAGGGCATACACACACGCGTTTGCTCACTGAGGCTTGCATACACATACACGTGCGAATCTTGCGGGGCTCGGCATATATATGTATATGTGTGCCGTTGCGCACATACATACGCATTTGGTTGGTGTATTCGAATAGTGTAGCGATGTCAACGCGCGGACAGTTGTCGATTTCTCGTACGTACATATGTACTTATGATGGGTTCTGTGCGAAATTATGATAGGTAAGAATTGCTATTATTTCATTTAAGGCTGTATTGTTATTTTTTTTATTTTGAAGTCGGTTATTAGCTTGTTTTTTTTATTATTTTTTCTGGTTGCGTATATTTAAATGGTAGAAATTCTAATTTGTATGCTTGTTAGTGTTTATGTGTGGTGCATTAATTTTACTACGGCAGAGAGATGTGTAATTTACGTTAATGATGATTAGGTACTAATACTGTGAAAGCAAATATTTGATGATAATAACAGTTGTGGTAGTAAATAGTTATTGTCAAACGGTAGTAGTGATTAGTAATGCTGGTGTGATGATAATAGCAATAAATGCAATTATTATGATGGTAGTTTGAACTAGAGAATAGATGATAGGATTATGGTATCAGCGGTTCGTTTTTTTTTCGTTTTTTTTCACGATTCATAAGCTGGAAAATACTGAAAAAAGCACCTGCATACAACAACATTACAAAAAATTCCTGTTTTGCCTATATGAAAAAGTAGTAATTATATCTCATACCATACAAAAGAAATTACTAAACACGAGATCAGAACTAATTTCCAAATGCAGACATGAAAATAAAGACCTATTTTCACAATTTATACCAAACGGATAAAAAAAACAAAAAAAAAAACCCGCTGATACACCAGATTTTTAAAAGAAATGATGTTTTTCATACTATTTTTAAGTGGATCATTCTAAATGAAAAGAATGTTTCTTTTGTTACTATTACTTGAAAAGTTTTACAAGGCAAGGAAGTAAAGATGAACTCGTCCGAATCACCCTAAATTTTCTTCATTCGATCATTGATGAAAATTCAATAGAGGTAATTATTAAATATTTACAAATTCATTTGATGCACATGTTATTGAGCAGTATTAACAAATGAACCATTCTATTTTCATTTACAGTTATTCACTTGTCAAGGAATACTAAAAAGTAGTATGGAATACATCATTTTTTAAAACATTGACTTATAAGGCTTTAAGACTGTTCTAGTTCCTTTCTTCACGGTGAAAAGGAATTTGTTAATATGGCACTTTCTAAAAACACCAAATAGGCGGAATTTCGATCCGGCAAGTGAAGCTGTCTAGCTACACTGATGTGCTGCAAAACAGGCTTGTACGTTTATGACTAATATAATGATTTCATATAGGTAGATAAACTTGGATCGGATTACATACAAAATGCAAAATACCATTCATATATATATATATATATATATATATATATATATATATATATATATTCATGTAGATAGGTGTGAGTGTATAATCCTGGGTTTCACGCTCTTGAGATCGTCAGACAAACTGATTAATTTTTTTAAAAAATTGGTTATATGTAGGGTTGCGTATGTTCGTGTATTTTTGTGGAAGTGGTGGAAATCTGCCGTCATGACAGACGCAGACATATATATATATATATATATATATATATATATATATATATATATATATACATTTGTACACCCATTAACGCGTGCAAGGACAAACACACACGCGTTTGCTCACTGAGGCTTGCATACACATACACATGCGAATCTTGCATGTGTATGTGTATCTTGTAGTATGGAATACATCATTTTTTAAAACACTGTGATGGCCTAATAAATATTGCGGTAGTTTATACATACATATATATATATATATATTTGTTTATCAGGCAGTAAACCGCCCAACGAAACAATATTTTTTCTGATACATATTCTTAGCTGTGCCTATTCAGTACTTTTGTTTGTGCGCTGTTCTCTTATATTGAGCAAACGACTGCTGGTCTAACCAATAGCTCGTTTACTGTTAAATACACACACACACAGACACACACACACACACGCGCACACACACACACACACATATATATATATATATATATATATATATATATATATATATATAACAGTAAACGAGCTGTATATATATATATATATATAGCAAGGAATAATGTAATAATAACCAAAAGAATTATGTCCATGACATTGCCAACGCGTTTCCCCATAATTTGTTATAAATATCTTCAGACAGACACCGCTGGTAGGAGATATTAGAAAAAGTTTTTGTACTCAGAAGAGTCTGTGAACCCTCTCTATTCCACACATTCTTCTCTTTGCAATTCTTTTTGTATGATTCTCCTGGTTACAGACCCACGTAATCTGCGAAAACTCCACCCAAGACAGCCTTTAATGAAGTTAAAGATCGACATGTTTTCCTGATATTTCGACACATGACTATATACCTGACGGGATTATAATTTCTTTCTCATCTACTTGATTTATGATTCATAACATTAATCTTCTCCTTCCGTGCGCTGTTTTTTCTTTCTTTTTTATTCTTCTTACCTCATCCTTCCCTTTCATTTTTATTCAAATTCTTCATTTAGCGCTAGAAGTTCTTCTTCATTTCTTTTCAGATTTATTTCTTTAGTTCTTTCTTTCGTCTTTTTCAGCATTTTTCATTTTCTATTGAACTTGTCATTCTTTACACTATTTACATTGTTCGAATTATTGCCTTCACCTTTACTGCCATGTTTACAAAGTTTCGGCCGTTGTACGCTCTGGCATTCGTCGGTTGATAGGAACTTCAAGACGGACACTTTGCTACAATCCCTGGAGTATATTTTTCTCATTCCAGGCTATAGCACTAGTGAACAAATAATTTAGATGTTTAAGTTAAAGGGAGATAACTCATGGCTACAAGAAATCAATTCGGAAATAAAATGGGAATCATCTACCCCAGTAATTTTAATAAAGGTTTCGGTTTGAAATTCCTAGCATCTGAAGAAGGCCGGAGCGTACAACGGCTACAATGTCTTAAACAGGACAGCAAAGATGTGGACAATATTCCGAATAATGGAAATAACAAAAAAATTATATGTAACTTCTCTCTGTAATATATAAAACTAGCAGTATATTCCGGAGTTTCTCGGGTTTAATGAAAGCTTTAAAACTAGTCAATGGTCCTGAAGCTTAGACTCTTTGTACGTTGGTATGAAACATGAAAAAGCAATAGTTGTTTCCACTCAATGCGAAACCGTAGATTGAAAGAAAAATGAATGGATGTAAGTCAAATTTTTAATTCCGGTATCGATGTCAAATAGGTTGCAAACTGAACATTGAAGCTTAAATAAGTTCTCTGAGTAAATAGTATCATGGCTGAGACTAAGAACTAGAATTATAGCTACTTAGAACAAAACACGAAACAAAAACCAAAATAAAAGGACTGAAAACCTGATTTTGAATAGACCTGATAGGATATCGGGGTATCAATTTCCAATATAGTAGTTAAATAAATCATCCAAGAATAAACTAACCTAAGTAAGTCCATGAAAATGTATGGTACCCATCGGGAGTAAAATTGGAGAAAATGAGCCATATTGATGGCTGAATATCGGTTTTTGATCAAATGCGGTAGAATATCGGAGGTATCGATTTCCGATATCGATGAAAATGTGTCGTCTGAGATCTATTAATATTTGAGACTAAAATCTATAATTCTACCAAGCTAAAGCAAATTCTACAACAAGAATCACGATAAAAGGGCTGAAATCCTAATCATAATCTGACCTGATCGGATATCAGAGTTTCGATATTCGATATATTGGATAAATCGGAAAAATAATTAACCCATAACCTGACAGGAAGCCTAAAGAATATTTGTGTGAAGGTTGGTGAGAATCGGATAAAATTGTGGATTTGTAAAATGATATACAGACAGACACACACACACACACACACACACACACACACACACACACACACACACACACACACAAAATCTTGGTTAATATATATATATAGAATGTGACTTACATGTACAGGAAATTAGGTGAGTGTGACCATAATAAAATTTGTACCGACGTTTCCGCTTTAGTCGCTTTCAGTTTGTACGACAGTTTTTAAAGAAAAGAAAAAACCTGCAAGGCCGACTGTTATCACAAACCTTTTTTACAGATTACTTTTTTAATTTTTAATTTTTTTTACATATCATCAATTTTCATGTTCTTCTGAAATATCAGAGGACCAACTCATCTTGGGATTCTTGACAAAATACAACGGAGAAGCTTTAACGTGATCAATCCGACTTGGAGGACCGGCTGCAACCACTCTCTCACCGGCGTGACGTAGCTTCCCTGTGCCTCTTCTATAAGTACTTTCATGGCTTCTGCTCCGATGAAATTAGGCCATTGTTGACGCCTAGGTACGAATTTACACGAGATACTAGATTAGCAACTAGGTCCCACCAATTTACAGTGAAACAGATAAGATGTAATTTCTACCGTAATTTCTACTCCAACAGCTTCTTTTCTCGAGCTTCCCGCCTGTGGAATTCCCATCCACATGCCTGCTTCCCCGACATCTACAATCTCCAGGAGTTTAAATGTAAGGTCAATAGACACCTCCTAACACACTAACATGCATCTATTCTCTCAAACACTCTCACCATCTAACCAACCCTCATTCTCGGTATCCTTACCCGTCTATCACCCTCCTTCTGACATTCCCTATATCTAACCATCCTTTTCTCATCACTTCCCCGACCTTATGTAACCCCCTGCACAATAGTGGCAGTGGAATGCCTTGCTCGGGGTGAAAGGATTAAAAAAAAATGAAGAATTTTTCCTACCATGCCATCTAAGATACCACTTTCGGGGATTCGATCCTTATGACAGCACCTCTGTCATACACCTGTCAAGTAATATTTGATAGATAACAACGGCAACTGGTGGCAGTGGCTGATTAATGTTTGTTTTTGATCATATGTATGGTTCTGGTAACCAAATATCAAACCGATCTTGTATCACGTCCTGTAACTCTTGACGGTAGGTAATTTCCGTTTCTATACACTAGCGAATAAGCATTAGCTTTCTTAAACTAAAAAATAAATTTCAAAGAAAACATATGCTGATATTCTTCTGAGATAAACTGAAATATTTTGGGGTTTACATTTGATTTCTCGCTGTCTGCTCAGTCCCCAAATGTATAGATAAATAGTTTTGTGATAACATGTAGCTGCAATAATCTGAATTAAATATTAGTGCTAAAACAATAATAATATTTTATGTAAAATGCAAACAAAAGCGTGACTATATGATCATTCTGGAAATATGAATTCTGAAGTCGATACTCACAAATGATTTTTTTGAGGACATTCACCATATAGTATATTTTGTCGGTGGAAAATTACACAATTCAGAAGCAGTGGAACGGACTCTTTTACGCCTCTGGTATAAAAAGACGAAAAACAAACAGATAGAAGCTTTCCGTTGAGAAAGTGAAGAGAGATATAATCTTTTCTTCAGAGAAACGTATATTAGAGACAGGTGAAAACGAACTTGTTTCTTGTTGAAAAAATTAAATAATACTTGAGTCTCTTGAGAGATAAGCTACATCGAGTGTCATGCAAAACCAGGATTATTTAGATAGAAAACATAAAGCTTTTTGCTCATCAATGGAATTTTTTAAAACATAAATCTTTGAAAGAAGAGGAGGAAAAAGGAAAATGTATTTAGGTTATATATATATATATATATATATATATATATATATATATATATATATTAATGTTTTGGCTTTAGGATTTTGTAACGTTTTTTTTCTGTATTTCATCCGCGTTAAATCTGTTTACTCTTCTTTTTCACGATTTTTCTTTTTCGAATATTTCTTTTTCGCTCAAAAATATTGTTTGTATTTTCTTTCAGGTTTTTGTTAGATTTGTGGTAAGTTATTTATTTGTTGTAATAATTCATGTATTACTTTTTAAAATTTTTTCAGGCTTCATTATCAAGTTTCTTCTTTTAATTTTACTGGTCATGTTTTTTTTTTCCATTTTCATTTTATTCTTTTTTCTTAATTTATCTTGGATTTTTGCCTTTTAACATTAAATCTCTCTGACTTCATTTCTATGTTTCATATTTTTCTTCAGTTATACACACACAGACACAGGCATACACACAGACACGCACACATTCATATATATATATATATATATATATATATATATATATATATATGTGTGTGTGTGTGTGTGTGTGTGTGTTTGTGTGTGTGTTCGCCACCTCTGTGAACAAGGGACCTTCCAACATCGTGCTAGTGCAGAGGACGACTAATGTCTATGGAAAATTAGCAAGAAGAGCTGATGCTGGATATGGTGCATGATACTCATGAATCAGCAAACGACATTTGGCAAGGCAAGTGGCTGTTCCCCATGGAGAGTATTGCAAGAACAGTTGTTGACACCATATCATTTACAATTCTTTCGACCTTATCACTAGAAGAAAACCCTGCGCGTGATGTGTTCTGTCAATGGTTCTTACAACAATGCAATGCAATTCCAAATTCTCCTGTCCTCGTGACTTTCACAGATCATGCAGAGTTTTCACGGGATTAAATAGTCAACTTACTCAATCAGAATGCATGGGCAAAGAAAAAACTCTAAGCAATTGTTCCATCACTTCACTAACAGCGATTCTCCGTCAACATCTAGGATGGTGTTGTTTGTAATAGGTTATTAGAACCTCATGTACATCCGAACATGCTTACTTGTGATGCGTACAAGCGCCTGCTGAAAAAAATACACATACCTGATTTATGGATAATTTCCATTGATCATTCATTGACAACTGCACTTCATGCATGATGGTGCTCACGCACAGTTTTGTCCCACAGTCGGCAGGTACCGAAATAGAAGGTTTAATAGCCGGTGGATAGGAAGAAGTGAACCAATTGTACGGCCTTCAAGCCCAACAGATATAAACACTTTGGATTTGTGGGGACATTTGGAAATTGGTGTATTCATTTCCATTTGACGATATGGACACTTTCTGCAACCAAATTGTAGCAAGATGTGAGATAATACTATTCGCGTGTTCGCGTGTCCATGAGACATCGATGTAAAGCCTACATTATGGCAGAGGTTGCACATTTTGATGTGGGCTACTCGTGGGATAGCGATGTGATTTGCTATGGTGTCCTCGAAAACACTCTATGTTTCGGATGTAGAAAATAAAGACATTGTGTTTAGCAGATGTTTCAAAATATTATAACTCGGAAATCATGCATTTCCTGACATATGTTCATCTTGAGGTTTTTCATTATTTAGAAATAGGGAACACAGCTATGAAGTTGTCATCTATTTTCGAAATACCCTGTACACAGAGAAAGAGACAGAGACAGAGACAGAGTGATAGAGAGAGAGAGAGAGAGAAATATATGTGGATGACTAATAGATTACGCTTTCATTACGATTGAGCTCTCTAGAGAAACAAAAGTTAATAACAGTTTCCTCTTCTGCGATATATGCATTAAAATATCCAGGAATGAGTTTATTTATTTCGGTGACTGGCGTGTGTATACACTGCTTATATACAATACGTTAAAATTTTTCTTCTCTGGTTCCATGCGTCTATGGTATACGGTGTACTATCACAGCCAGACATTCACAAAGAAAAAATTCTTATAAGACAGTTAGTTGCCGAAATTTTACCTTGTGCTGACGTCGGAGAAATCAAAATAAACAGAACGATTTATATATTGGCTAATCAGGAGGTAGAAAAAATCTTAAAATTTGATTCATTTCTATTTTCCAAAAACACATAAATTCGCGTGATTTGCCTTTCTCTCCAGAGTGTCACAGGTCGTCTACTGGACGCTCGGTCCAGGCGAAATGGTTCTACTTATTCTCTCACTTTCTCCTTCTTCCTCAAGTACTATCAACAAAGAAAGAACATTGCAGCCAGTCACAGGTCGTCAACCGAATGCCTAATGTAAGCGACATGCCTTTATCACTCACTCTCTCTCTTTCTCTCTCTCTCTCGCCCCCACACACCACTCTGGCTAATTCTCCTCTTCCATCATTTCTTCTCGGCAAAATAAGAGGAACATAAATTCTGTTTTCATTCATATTCAGGACGAACATGTACATTTACTACTGGATATTTTAATGCATATATCGCAGAAGAAGTAGTCCCAGTGACACCAGATTTTTCTTTTTTTCACAATTCCATTTTGTTTGATTTAAGAAAACTGAACTCTAAAACGCCCATTCAAAAGAAAAACAGTATGCTGAACTTTAAAACATAAATGTTATTTCAAAACAACAAAATTGACGTAATTCATCTTGTTAAATATATATAAACTTATTAATGCAAGGGGACCCTTTTAATTTTTTAAACATTTTTCAAATGTTGTGGGCTCGGTTATGTTTGGCACGAGGCCATTTTCCCAAGTTTAGTCAACGATCCCTTGAAGTAAGAGAACTTCGGCCTTCACAGTGATCATGGGCTGATGAAAGTAAAATTAAAATGTGGTAACGTGAATTGCAAACATCGGAGAGATTGCAAATATTTACTTGAAAAATACAAAAAATGACAGTAAACGGGAAATCATATCTAATGTAAGTTGTCTAAGTAGACGTAAATTTGAAGTCCATAACAGTGGAGTATACCCCGTTCAGGAAACCAAAGAATAAGGCACAATATATAAACACTGATTCTACACATCGGCGGGTTATAACTAAGCAAGAGTAAAAGTCAATATTTAGCGTTTTATCTACTAACTCTCAAATTAAAGAGAATTTTGATAGAGGTGAAACGAATGCCATGAAAAACTGGAAGAAAATTAGACACATAAGCGAGTTTAGATTTAATAAACGTAGGTAATTTTTATAAAGTATATAGATATATTTGCTAAAATTAATATAGGAAAATATAACATTAATTAAAAATCACTTGGTTCTTTCAGAGAAGATGAGTAAAACCTTTAATATAAATAATGTAAAAGTGAGTTATTGTTGCTGGACAAATATAAAAATGATAGTCGATAATCCTAATAAAAAATTCTTACTGGGTAAATTTAAATCTAAGGATAACAGTGAAGTAATAAAAAAGAAAAACATCGTTTCTATGGATAACAATTCTTCTTCTTCATCTTCTTCTTCTATGCTCTCTGTCCCTTCAGGACGTAGGTTTTCCACGTCCTCCTATACCTAGTGGCTCTTAGCACACCTTCTCCTGTTGCACCATGCAACCCTCGTTCCATCATCCACTTACATAGGTTCATCAAATATGTTATACGCTGCTTTCCCCAGTCTCTTTTCCCCTCTATCTGGCCTGTTAGTATCAGGTTCTCCAAGCCCTTTTTCCACATTTCATGTCCCAGGAATTTCAGCTGTCTGTTGCTGATGCTCAGTATTAATTTCTTTTTCGTTTCCATCATTTCCAAAACTTCATCATTGCTCACATGATATTCGCAGCATCGTTCTGTAGAAAGACATTTCAGTTGCTTTCAGTTTTTCCTTCATCTTTGATGATATTGTCCAGCATTCACTGCCATATTGAAGAACTGACAACACATAGCAATCCAATACTCTCTTCTTTGTTTTTGGCAAAATAGTCTTGTTTCTTAATACTTTACTCAACTTCTGGAATGCTTCCATCGCTATGCCAATTTGCCTTTGGATCTCTGTGTCGCACTTTCCGTCTTATGCTCTGTTATAAAACTTCCCAGGTATTTAAATTTTTGTACCTGCTTGATTCTCTTAATTCCGACCTGTATTTGGCATATTGGGCTGCCCTTTTTACTGATGACCATGCATTAGGTTGTCTTGCAGTTTAATAGTAGTCCATTCTTGTCACTCTCTTCAGCTACTTTCTGTAGAAGGACTTATAAATTCCTTTCTGTGTCTGCTATCAGCACTGTATCATCTGCATACCTTTAGTTGTTTAAATTGTGGCCTTCGAAGACAAGTCCAGGCATAACTTCTACGGCCCTCAAAATATTCTCGCTGTACAAGTTGAACAGATCCGGTGAAAAGACACATCCTTGTCTTACGCCCTTTTCTATCTTTGATAGCAATTGCATTTCCAAAATTTCCAAAATTATACAATATAAAACATTATATTCTATACTATAAAATGGGATATTTTGAATAGGTTTACACGTTAGTTATATGTTCTTCCTAGATAAACTACGCACACATACACGCGCAGTACACACACACACACGCACACACACACACACACATGTACGTACACTACGCCATAATTATTAGGCAACCCCATAGTTTAAAAAATGTATTTCATATATTTTTTGTATTTATTGCCAAGTGAATAACTGTAAATGAAAAGAAAATGGTTCTTTTGTTAAACATGCAAAAAATGCAATAACCTGTGCATCAAATTAATTTAACAATTACCTATATTGCAGTTTCATCAATGAAAGAATGAAAAAAGTTGATTCGGACGAGTTCATCATTGCTTTCTTGACTAGTAAAATTTTTGAAAAGTAATAACCATTCTATTTTCATTGAGAATTATTCACTTGGCAATGAATACTAAGAACAGTAAACCTTGTATGTCCTAATAATTATGGCGGCTAGTGTATGTATGTATCTATGTATGTATATTGCTAAAGCAGATCATGTATTGCAAAAAAATAAAATAAAATAAAAACATCAGATTTTCCCGGTTATCATTATTTTGTCAAAATTAATGTTGCTTTAATTTTTTTATCTATTGTCATTGATTCTCCATTGAAATGAAGTATTTTTAGTGTGTTTCTTCAAAAAATATTTCGCATAAAAATTTAGAATAGAATACGAAGAACTAGAAATAAAGTTAGATATAAATTTAGCAGGAGATTCCATAATGTTCAAGAACTAGGCTGCTCCAAAAGTAAAATACCAAATTGAAAATGATATCTTCTGAAAGTGGAAATATTTTTAAAAGATTTCCGGTCGATGGCTTTTAGCAAATTTCTTTTGAATAGTCCATCAGTATCCTAAAATCTATTCCAGATAAAAATGCAGTATGATTCGCATAACTTATTTCTTCATATATTTTCGGAAAACTTATATACTTTCTACAAAGAGTAAGTGATTTAACATCGAGCTTAATAGCAACATTTGAGCTAATATCCTGAAGATAAAAATCTGTAATCTACAAGAGTGTAAATGGAATTCGAGTATTTATTTGCGAGGAAAAATGAAATATTCCTGTTGTGGAATTAAGTATTATTCTGAAAACTAAAACTGGTTGGTTCTGAAATAAAAGATAACTTGAAGGAAGTTACCAAGAAAACGTGCCATGTATTTATGCCTAACAAAATTGGAAATTATGTAAAACACAAGGGGCTAAATCTAAATATGTTAACATTTTGTTTTTTCCCGAAAAAAAAAAAAAGAAAACCGGCGAACCGTCGCGACTCGAATTTCATGCAATACTTGCAATTAGCATTCCAATTGACTGATGATTACTTGAAACTCGACTCATGCTGGTTTCAACTTTTTAGGGAACAATCGAAATATGTAGATGGCTAATATATTATGCTCTCATTACACTTGAGTACTCTAGACAAGAAAGTTTTAAAATCAGTTTCAACTTCTGCGATATAAGCATTACTCTTCAGAAATGATTGAATTATTTCGGTGACTGGCGTGTGTATACACTACTTATATACAACACGTTAAAATTTTCCTTCTCTGGTTCCATGTGCCTATGGCTTAACCGATAGCGACTCCGACTAACACCAACTCGGTCAAGTTTCAATCCCGGCCAGAAGCAAGTGGATGTGTCTAGTTACACTATTAAGCTGCGAAACAGGTCTGTCTGCGGATGCTTTATATATATATATATTAGGCATCTACAAACAGGCTTGTATGTAGATGTCTTATATACATATATAATACCAAATTGAAAAGGATATCTTCCGAAAGTGAAAAGATTTCCGGTCGATGGCTTTTAGCAAATTTCTTTTAAATAGTCCGTCAGGATCCTATAATCTATTCCAGAGAAAAAAATATATAATTATATATAAAGCATCCACAGACAGGTCTGTTTCGCTGTATGACATATCCTCAGCAGTTGAATATTTACCCACCAGACACTTTGGCACAACGTAAGAGAACAGCAGATTTCATAGAGAGTAATATATTTTACGAAATATAAATAACGCCAGCAGCAAGAGTTTTCTATCTGATAACTTCTTCGAACGGGCGTTCTACACATTAGCCAGAGAACATAGCATACAGTCTTAACTAAGTGCTGTTTATGAAGTTTTGCCATCTATACAGAGCCCATTCACAAGCGAATTCATAAATAAAATTTCAAATCGATTGTAGAATGAAGGATGCGTTAAGTAGTGGTGAGTAGCTACTGTATTTAAAGTCTACCATTTCTCCATAGGGCTCAATCAGCGGGTGAGAGCATAGTCATCCACATTTACAGTCCTGTTTCGCTGTATCACAACTGTTCAGTACGGTTAGGCATCCTATTGATAGACAAGATATTATCATTAGGTTTTTAAATAAGAATTGTCAAAACTTTTCTACTTTCGGGTCTACTATTAAGAATTATTAACAACTAATTGTTTTACTTGTAAATAAACATGTGTAAAGTACAACAAAATTATTTTTTATATAATTTGAGTTCCAAAAAGAAAAAAAGTATATACGAATACATGAAAATTATATAAAAAAATTAATCTGTATAGCCTAGCACCAAGGTTTAAGCATTATACATGTGTGGGCGTGTGGAAGTCATATCTTCGCTTAAACATAAGTTGCACAATACAATAAACAAACCATACATCCTTTTCTATAACTGACGCATTGATTTCAGTATTGTAGAATTTAAATTAACAAGCGTCTGTCTACTTCGTCTATCTGTTTATTTCATTTTTTAATTTTTGAACTGATTTTAAAACTTGTCAAATATCGAAGTTACATTCTAGTAATGACATTGCATTTTAATTTAAAATTGAAGCGTCAGTTAATTTTATTTTTCTAGTGTATTCGATATGACGTGAATGTAATGTTATGTCTAACTTTTCATCGCCACTCAGAAGTGGAATGAGATAAGCTATGAAAATCTAAATATATTTGAATTGATTGTTTCTTTTAATTTGGAATCGCATTACTAATTTAATTTTTACTATTATTTCTTTTAATATAGAATTTACAATTATAGTGATATATCCCGGAAAGAAATATATAAACATTACTCGAAGTTGCTAAGCGGTTTTAGCAAATGTAATCGGGTAGAACAATCTAGCATGTAGCCGTCATGGACCGGTACTCGTCGTAGTCGTATGCAGTATGCTGAGACGTAGGCCTATGCACTAGGTGTTGTCAATAGGCGTTCCAATAGACATAGACCCATAGGCTATAGCGGAAAACCTATAGCAGAAGACCTATCGACGTCCATCCCTTAGTCTGTATTTATGGCTGACACCAGCCAACCATATTACTGTGATGGGAAACCAAGGTGTATGCATATTCATTACATCACATATTTATTACATCATATAATTTTCATATAGATTATTTTATCAGCATGTAGCTATTTTATGTTATTGTGTTAATGTAACATGTGATTCATTATTGCGGATGATTGGCCATAGAACAACCATTCTACACGAAAGAGTGGTGGTTTTATATTGTATGCAATAATGTTTTATATCATTTTCAAGAACACAAGAGAATTTGTAAGCAGTGTCTTATTTCGAAAAGTTGTTCCGATTGTATTTATATATTACTAGGGGGAACTCGTGAAATTTCCACGAAAAATTTTTCTTTGTCATACTACAAATGATAGTAACGTTTTCAAACACAAAGGTATTGGATAATAAAATAACAATAACACATAGTGTAATTTTATTAAAATATCTTCGAAAATAATGTCTCTAGAATTTATTTTACTGTAATCTTATATTACTAGCGGAACTCGTGGAATTTCCACGGAAGGATTATTATGATTTCCTGGAAAAAATTTACTTTTCATACTACAAATGGTAGTAACATCTTCAAATATAAAAGTATTAGATAATAAAATAACGATAACACAGAGTCTAATTTTATTAAAATATGTATAAATGTAATATCCATAGAATCTACTTTACTGTAATCTTATATTACTAGTAGAGCCCATGGAATTTTCACGGAAGGATAATTATGATTTCCTGGAAAAATTTTACTTTAACATACTACAAATGGTAGTAACATCTTCAAACATAAAGGTATTCGATAATAAAATAACGATAAGAAAGGGTATAATTTATTAAAATATCTATAAAAGTAATGGCCATAGAAGTTAATTTTCTGTAATCTTACATTATATTAAGCGGCATATGCACAGACCTTAACAAAAATCATGTCCGCTTTTTGTGAGAGATTTTGAAAGAGAAAATAATTTTTATTACTAAAAATCATGGCTCATGTTTCTATTTTAAACAGAAATGACCAACTGAGTAATGACCAAGGGTGTAGAGGCCAGAAATTTCGTTATTAGGTCCCGGGATACGACAACAAACCTACATATTTTTACTTAAGCCGCACGTGGAATTCTTTTCTTTTCACTTCCGTTACTTCCACCCACCCACCACTCACTGATTTACCCACGTCCAAGAATAGAAAAATAAACTTTATTTTTTCAAATGGCTTTGAATCATGCGTGTGGGTGTGAACTCTGGTTGGAAGGATTTACTTATTTTTCCTCGTTGAACTTCGCTAATGTAAGTTATTATGTATGTTATTACGTGTGTATTTATGTTTTTTTTATTATAATTTTTTGATTAATTCTCTGGTCATTTGAACGAATGTTTTTGCAAAGAAATTTCTTTGGACTTTAACTAAGTTAAAACTTAGTTAACTCACCACGTTTTCTGCTTAAATTGGAGTTGATAGTACCTACTATCGCCCGGTTTCACACTCCACCCTCTTCTTTTGAACAGAAGTAGAGGTGATCATCTTGTTTCCTGTTTAGGAAGGGTTCCCGGTCTTTCTACCTACTCCTTCGGTCTTCGTGTTAGTTCAGTTGGAAACTCTTTGCAGTTATTGACTATGGTGGCAATGTCTCTCCATTCTGAGGGTACCGGGTTGGTAGTTTCCTGGTTGCTGCTTCCGACTGGTATTTAGGAGCCCGAACTCTTGCGTAGCTTCTTGAGAGGCAGCTCTGATCAACAGTTGAATAATATCGGGATGAATAGTTGATAACAGTTGAATAATATCGGATGCCATATCGCGCATGGACGGGCGTCCCTTCATGAACCTCGGTGGGCAACCCCAAGGCCACATTTTGTTGCAGGCTGCGCCAGTCTTCATTCCTCACATGTTGCAAATAATGATCGACTGATTCTACTCTAGACCTCTCTCCTCAACTAAAATACCATGAAACAAAAAAAAAAAAATACCAAACTCAAACCAGCTACTCGGAAAACGCCCAAACCTCTCTGTGTCACGTTCACTAACATTCACGGTATCCGCACTAACCTTTCTAGTGTACAATCATTCCTCCAAACTAACTCACCTGATATCTTAGTCCTGTTTGAAACTAACCTTGACCCGCCTATCCCCTCCTCTGAGTTCTATGTTCATGGTTACCTTCCCCTCTTCAGGAAGGACTCCAACGTCCATATGCATGAGCTTGGTGTATATGTCAGCGAACACCTCCCCCTAGCTAGAGTAACATCTCTTGAATCCCTGGACCATTCTTTCATGTGTTTCCGTCTCTCACTCCTAAGCTCCGTTAGCTATCTCTTTTTCCCTACCGCTCCCCCTCCTCCTTTGACTGTTCAGTACCTCGACACAAAATCTAGCTAAGAACACTCGCAGACGCTTATAGTACAACTGTGTAAATTTTCAAGAAAACCTGTTCAGCCGTTTCGGAGTCTATAGATAACGGACAGACACACACACACACACACAGACAAAGTTCCATTTATAAATAAGTTTAGATACATAGGGAAATATCTACAGCGTCGGCGGGTAAGATCAAAGTTATTATTTATATAATATCAGTATTTCGGAAACAGTCTTCAGATTGAAGCGTATATAAAAGACTGACAATTGTGTAAATAATTAAAAAAAGAAGCACTTACGAATGGGATCATGTCTACACGTGACATTCATCAACGTGACATTTATGAACTGGTTCCACTGATTGCGAAAACGCTTCAGCAAAATAGAATTCTTCACGCGGTGATCTATTTCTAAGATTGCAATTTGCTTTTATCACGATTCATAGCTAGGAATAATCATTCAGCTATTAATTCTCTCTGGGTATATATATATATATATATATATATATATATATATATATATATATATATATATATTAGAAAACTATCCGTTTATATAACTATCGCATTCTTATCCTTGAATGTTTAGTAAAAAATACATTTAAGCGTGCTTGTGGATAACTCTAACACAAACGGATATATATATATATATATATATATATATATATATATATATATATATATATATATTACGTCATTGAATAAGCTCTGGCTGATTTTACATGAAAAACAATGTTTATTTAAAAATGGTCAGATAAATATTACTGAAAATATTGTCCATCTTAAGTCACTAGTTTTTCCCTATCTTTCTGGTAACATTTGAATTCCACTAGAGAAAAGGACACGTGTTTTGAGGCTAACCTCGAGTCAACTAATTTTTGGCCTCTTCATAATATAAGTGCTGCTCAGCCAGGTCATAGGGCCATCAAGCGGAACAGGTGATAATCGAACGGGGTATTGTCTAGTGAATATGGCTGGTGGGTTAGGATTGCTCATTTAATCGTTTCCAGTTAGGGTTCCTCCAGTGGCTTTGCCTTTGTCTTGTTGCAACATCACTTTGTCCTGCCTCTGCTCGTATAGTGGCTGTTTATTTCTTCAATGCCCGAGTGAAACGCACCAAATGTATTCGTTAGCAATATCCTGCGATAATTTCTGTCAGTTTGAGCAGCTCAATATATTCTACACCTTGCTGATCCTACTAAATGCAGAGCAGAAGCTTCCAACAATAGATATTTGGCTTTGCACCCCTTTAATATATGTCAAGGCTTATCTAACGGCCTTTTATGATTAGTTTTGTCGTGGTTAGTGTTAGTCTTTACAAAAAATTTTGAATGCTTCAGATTCCGATTACTTTTGAATAAAGTTGTGCAGTCATAATCTCCGCAATTACACTTTCTTTGGAACATAAGCTGACATGTTTAAAGCTATGAAAAACAAAGTTGTTAAAACTTTGGCGAAATGACTTGCACTGAATTTCAATCTTGTTTATAGTACTTTCATACATATGCATTATCATTTAAAACTACATGCACGCAGTATTGTTAACGCCATCTGTTTTATTGGCAATAAATACAAAAAAATAGTATGAATACATCATTTCTTTTAAAAAAAACTGGGTTTCCTAATACTTATGGCCGGTAGCGTGTGTATATATATATATAGTCATCCGCCGACAGATCTGTTTCGCTGTATCACTGCTCATCAGTACTGTTAGACATCCGATTGCCTTTTACCCATAATTGAAGCCCGACCGAATTGGCGTCAGAGCTATGGGCGTCCGGTAGAAGAATGTAGACTTTTTAGCGTGTACATTATCATTATACATACGCCTAATAGCTAAGAGTGTTCTAATTCATTGCTGAATGAACGATATATATAAATACACATCGATATATATATATACCTGAAATAAAAGCTATCGGATGTTTAATATTACTGATAGCCTAGGATACAGCGAAACAGATCTGTCTGCGGATGACTATATATATATATATATATATATATATATATATATATAAACACACTTATGCAGACATGTATAAAAATGTGTGTGCATGTGTGTGTGTGTGTGTGTGTGTGTGTGTGTGTGTGTGTGTGTGTGTGTGTGTCAATTTGTGAGGTAGGTAAATTCTTTATGCATTTGACCTGGTAGAGGCAATACCAGCGTGTGGTACATTTGAAAACTTTCTGAAAAGTATAGTACAGGTTGACCCGAGGCTTTTAGATGAAGTTATGTAGACGAAACTATTTTCAGGCTGTCGAAAGTCGTGTCTAGCCGACTATCGACGGCTTGAAAAAAGTTCCGTCTGCATAAGCTGCAAGTAATTATTAACGAGTATCTGAGCGTACTTCTTCGTTCAGACCCTTGGTCAGCCCAGAGAAAGCGCTCATTTGCAAGATCTGTAACTATTGTCTTCACAGTACAGTTTTAGTATTAAGCACATGAACATGAACTAGCCGCCCTTGTACATATGCTTACCCGTATACTAGTGACAATTATTATTATTAGTAGTAGTATTTGTAGTAGTAGTAGTAGTAGTAATATTAATATTATTATCATACTCTATGTGCGTATATCTGCAGTAAATTTTTATTTATAAGTTTGGCAAATGAACAACGTAATTGTTATGCTTTTTTCTGTTTAATTTTCTATATTTCGAAATATTTTTTAAGCCTAAATTATCCAACGTCATTATACTTAAGGCTTTTATGAGCCACTATCAAAAGATTTATAATGTTCGCGCTATGTATATTTCTTTGTTTTATTCGTGTTTTCACGATTTTATTTGCAGTATTGCATCTTCATAGTTCCATTTAGTCGTCTTAATTTTTATTTATTAAGGAACACCGGTTTTTATGTTTGCTTTTAATTATGTTAACAATTGTCGTCGACGTTTTTGTGTATTTATACTATTTACATCGATGTGTTTTGTGGTGCAGCGGATATCGACTCGGAACGAGAAATCGGGGAGCCGAGTTCGAATTCCATTTGTATTCCACTTACGCACAAATACCCTTGGGAAAGGTATTGATCCGTCTCTTCCCTCCAGTTATGGGTTAAATAATAGGACAGATTGGGCTCTATAGCCTTGACTGGCAACCAGTCTACCGCAGAAAGCAATGACAACCTACTGCGGGATAATCTTCTGCACAGTCAATCATGTCTTTTTCGAGACATGATTGCCCAAAGGGTGTTTTACGTATGGCAATTAACTTACTGACATCGATCGGACTGATGTTTTTATCTTTATTGTGATATTCATGACGTTTCAAATTGTTCTATGCTCGGCCCTTCTTCATATGATATACGTTGGAATTTCTAACCGAAACTTTTATGCATTCAACGAGGGTAGATTTTTTTTTAATTCCATGTGCGATGCCTTTTTCTTAGTTAATTTGTTTTAGCAACTCAGCTCACCAAATTTTTATTCCATCTGCCGGGTATCGAACATAAAACTATTTGGGTAAAATCACATTTTGGATTACATTTACCCACTGCATCATGTGTTCTTGTAAACTTTGAGTCAATTCTTGACAATTATAAAACTAATGTAACCATTTTCATAAGACGTCACATTATATTTTTTCAGTAAATAACGTTTTCATGCTCTATTTATACGTAATACTATTTCGTTTATTGTATCCATGTGAGGCCGGCTAAAGAGAATGTTCTTGCCTAGTATAAATGCTGGTTCCTTGAGTTTTCGTATTTTCCAGTGATGTTCTTTGTCTGTTATACTAAATAAAACATTTATTTATACTTTCTGGACAAATCAGGAAACATTTAGAGAAATAGGCTACATTTGAAAATCTGAAAAATTGTATAATTACGTTATGTATAACAATACAATTTGTTAACACAGTGTAAAACATGATTCTATCAAACAGAATTGGGAAGTGGTAACTTACAAGCGATCTCATTTTACCTCACTTTACCTTCTTATCTTTAGGCATTTTATAGCAGGATTTTCGAAGTAAACATCGCTAAATATTAAGATTTAGTAGTTTCAAGTAATTTATTTCAATTTAACTTACACTAAAGAAATTATGTACGACTACACTCCCTCCAAACACACACTCATATATATATATATATATATATATATATATATATATATATATATATTGGAGTACAAATTAATGGGTAGGCAGTCCACTGTTTGTATCGATTTGTTTTATTAAGAATACTCAATATTTAGTCGAGCATTATATATAGTAATATTTTATTATAAGTTCTTTTATAATAAAAACAGTTTACTGACACACAAGAGATGTTGTGTTTCGGTATAATTTTATAAGCTTAAAAACAACACAGTTGTTACCAAATCCAGACAATTAAGGTTGGGTGGGTATGTAGATGATTTGTTCCAGTGAACCAAGGTGAAAGTAAGATCATAATGAAATTGGAGAAATTTGATTTGTAAAGGTAAAAGTGTGTAATAAATTTGAAGTGACTTGAGACACAGGCATTCTCTATGCCAGTGATGAAATAATTATTATTTCAATATGTTACGAAAATGTTGGTCACTTGTGATCGAGAGGTCTAAGAGGCGCCAGATCAATTGCTGGCTTTCCCAATATGGATAGGTGTCATAGGTTCGAATCCTGCCGAATGACACACATTTTCGTAACAAAAATTTATTGCAAATAATCTGGCCGATAGAAATAAATAGATAATACTATTTGATTATTAACCGAATATTGACTTAAATACAAGTATCGATCAAAAATAATGTTCAAAAATACCATTTCAAATTGTTGGTTGTTTAAAGACCATTTCGTTAATTTTCTTAACATTTTTACATTTGTTGATATTACGATACATTTCAGAGCAGATATAGTTATTAGGATGAATCGAAAATTATGTTATATAGGCTTGATTTGACTTCGTTTGTTGTTCTTGGCCTTTCTTGGTCGAATGGTCTATGACGTGACAGATAAATTAGTGTTTTCTCTATATGGATAGGGGTCGCAGGTTTGAATCCTGCCGAATGACACAAATTTTCCTAACAAAAATTTATCGTAAATCATCAGGTCGGTAGAAATGAATATATAATATTGCTTGATTAAAAACTGAATATCTACTTGAATACGAGTATCCAGCAAAAATAATGTTAAAACAAATCATTCCTCACACACACACACACACACACACACACACACACGTGTGTGTGTGTGTGAAATGATTTGTTTGAACATTATTTTTGGTGGATACTCGTATTCAAGTAGAAATTCAGTTTTTAATCAAGCAATATTATATATTTATTTCTACCGACCTGATTATTTACGATATATATATATATATATATATATATGCGGTATAAATATAGAAGAATCCAAATAAGTATCTTGTACAAAATGCAGTAGGATAACTCTTTAGGAGAGCTCTTAATATATATGATATGCATATAAATACATATAGAGCAAATATATGTAAAAATTAAGACAGATAAGTTCTTCAACGATTAAGGGGAGGTATAGGCTTATTTCAAGCCAACCATCTTCCATCTTTCGTTTTTATTGTACAGAAGATTTTACACGGAAGATGAAGATGGTTCTCCTGAAATAGGACCACACTTCCGCTTAACTTTGGAATAATGTGTCTGTCTTAATTTTTACACAAACACACAAGCACACGCAGACACACACGCACACATACACACACACACACACACACACGTGTGTGTGTGTGTGTGTGTGTGTGTGTGTGTGTGTGTGTGTGTGTGTGTGTGTGTGTGTGTGTGTATCAGTATGCAGTGTGAGTATAGAAGAATCCAGAGGAGTATCCTCTACATATAGTGGTAGGATAACACACTAAGAGAGCTCTAAATATATATGCATACAAATAAATATAGAGCAATTATAAGAAAAATTAAGCCGTCACATTATTTCATGGTAAGTGTGGGCCTATTTCAGTCGAACAACCATCAGCTTCCGTTTTTATTGTAGAAAGAATTTTACACGAACTCTTGTAAATTCTTTTGTACAATAAAGACGGTGTCTGCCTTAATTTTCTTATATATATATATATATATATATATATATATATATATATATATATACTGTTAAATATAAGAGACAATGAATGACTATTATGTTTAATCATGAGCCGTTGTAAACATTGTATTTTGGCTTTCATTTCAGTTGAAAATAAAGACAAAAATTCTCCAACATTTGGATAATTTTTATTAAGTTGGTTCTAAGGTTTCTGCTCACATGACATATGTTCAGAGAGATAGTTTATGACTGTCTATTTTTTCTATATTTCGGATGGATGTTTGGGTGTCGTATTTCAGGGTGGTATGTGTTTGATATAAAGTAGACAAAGTTGATTTGTCAGATGTTACAAACGAAATTATACAGGTTATCATGTGCCATGGCAAGATATTTGAAAAAATAACCAAAAATTATTATTATTAAACAGAAATAGTCTAAATCAATAAAAAGACAGTTTAATGGTGGCGTAAGAATCCGAAATACTCGTGAATTGGAAAATTGGAAAATATTTATCCTTTCGTCAGTAACTAAAAAAATGCTCGAAATATACGTGAAAAGGAAGATACCAATATTGTCTGTTCTCAGATGAAGTAGGATTTGCATTACTTACAGTGAACGGATCATTGTCCCCTTATCTTTTTTCTGTGTTTACAATGTTTCGGGTGTTGTACGCTCTGGCCTTCATCAGGTGCTAGAAATTGTGAGCTGAAAAATTTACTTTGATTACTGGGGTATAAAAATCTCATTTCATGTGCGCTGCCACTTCCGAATGCCATGTAGTTATCTCACTTTAAATCTCTAAGTTAACTGTTTCAAGTATTGCACACATATCTCTTTAAGTCAAGTCACTGGAACAAACCACAATATACCCTGAACCATGAGTACTTGAGGATATCTACGTATGGATTTCTGGGACATAACACACACACACACATTAACACACACACACACACATATGAATAAATATACATATTTTACAACGTCTATTGCACGACACTGAAATTCATGCATCTGATGATTGCATAACGCATGAAACTCCGAGTCGTGCCATAGACGTAGGATAATATATTTGTATTAATATATATTTAATATGTATATTTATTAATATATTTTTAATACAGATTTTCATACATTGAGCACTGTTTTATTAACACCTGAATAATAGTACCAAATATGCATGCAGTCTCAAATGTATATTTAATTATGCAAATCACTATATATATATATATATATATATATATCAGTGGCCTAATTATTGAGCTTTTCATGAAACAGTCTGTTTCCTCTGAGAGTTGAATTCAATCTTCAATCTTTTTCAATTTTTTATATTTACAATTCAATCTTTTATATTTACACTAGCAGTATAGCCCGGCGTTGCTCGGGTGTAAGGAAAACTTTAAAACTCATCCATGGTCCTGGAGCTCAGACTCTTTAGACGTTGGCAAGAAAAGCTAAAAAGCAATAGTTGCTTCCAGTCAAAGCGAAACTGTACATTGAAAGAAAAATGAATGGATGAAAGTCAATTTTGATTTCCGGTACCGATGCCAAATACGTTTTCCGTTGCAAACTGAATTTTGAAGGCTAAATAAGTCCTCTTAGTAAATGGTATCATGGCTGAGACTACGAACTACAATTATACCCGAAGCAAAAACTAAAATAAAAGAGCTGAAAACCTGATTTTGTTTAGACCCAACAAGCTATCGGGGTATCGATTTCCAATATCGGAGTCAAATAAGTCATCCATGGATGAACTAAATTAAGTAAGTCCATGAATACTTATCGTACTCATTCAGGAGTAAAATTGGAGAAAATGAGCCATACTGATGGCCGAATATCGGTTTTTGATCACATTCGATAAAATATCGGGGGTATCGATTTCAGATATTGGGGAAAATGAGTCGTTTGAGATGATCTACTTATGTTTGAGAGTAAAAACTATAACTTTACCAAGTTAGAGCAAATTCGGCAGCAAGAACTACGATGAAACTGCTGAAACCCTGCCCTTGATCAGACCTGACAGGATATCGGGTTATCGATTTCCAATATAAAGAGAAAATCGAAAAAATGTAAACCATAACTTGACCGGAGGCCGAAAGAATTAGTAAAAATCGGATAAAAATTGTGGATTTGTATCAAAGACATACAGACTAACAGACAGATCGACAGACAAACAGACACAAACATCTTGCTTTTTATATATATATATATACATACGTTTTATCCCTGATATTGAACACTTTATTCCCATCAATATAGCACACCTTCAAATATATTTCTTCATACATACATACACACACACACACACATACATATATATATATATATATATATATATATATATATGCAAAATATACCTCAACTACAATATACCTTGGTATTCAATAATTTCAGTTCAAATTCCAACTTTAAATTATTCAGCCCCTTATTAAAAGAAAATCTTTAGAATTTATTAATTGCAATGTTTCATTGATTACTTATGCTTCCAATATAACTTTAAATTATTTAAACAAAACAAAATCTTCCACACAATACTAAAGTTGCTTTTTTTTATCTATAATATACCTTATTACAGCATAATTATTAAAATCCGAATTTTAAAAAAATAGATGTTCAATCTGCTGTAAAATATCAATTTCCGCTCATTTAAATAATCTATGTCCCCACAATGTATTTTACACAGGCAAAATAATGATATTTAATTTAAAAAAATACAATGTTTCATTTACAACTTAAAAGACCCACACAATACTAAATTATTTTTTTAACCTCCAATATACTTTAATATACCATAATTATCTAATCACAATTATATCATAAACATTTCAGTCCTTTTACTCAAGATATCATTTTAAAAATCCAATTTGCCGTTAAAAATTATTTTGTATTTTGTGGTCCCACTATGTACCATACTCAGACAAGATTATTTCCTTTAAAATTTAATTAATTACTATGATTCATTTATAGCTTACACTATAACAAACAATCAAAAAACAAATATTATTTTAATAAAATAAAAATACCCTCCAAATACTAAATTGCAGTTCTTAATACAAAATAACTAAGTATACCAAAATTATTTAATCTTAATTCTGATTTATACTCACATATAGTAGTAAAAGAAAATGTGTTCAATAAATAAACTTAAAATCATACTTCCTGATTAAAATTACCGTCTATAATTAACAAAAATTTAGGTCCCACTATGTATCTTACCCAGACAAAATTAAAAATTAACATGTCTAGATCTAAGCCACCCTGCCCCTTCCATAACCAAAATTTTAAAAATCTCCATGGGTTACATAATTCTAAATCTTGATTGAACACCTTTGATACTACTAAATGCATTTCCTCCAACTCAGTTAGTCAGTTAAATGCCATACGTGATACACGCTTGGGCGATCATGTCTCGAAAAAAACATGACTGACTGGGTAGAAGATTATCCCGCAGTAGGTTGCCATTGCTTTCTGCGGAGACTGGTTGCCAGCCAAGGCTATAGAACCCAAATCTGTCTTGTTATTTTACTCATAACTGGAGGGAAGAGACGGATTAATACCTTTCCCAAGGGTATTTTTGCGTAAGTGAATGCAAGGAATTTAGCTGGAGTTCGAACTTGGCTCCCCGATTCCTCGTTCCGAGTCGATATCCAATGCACCACAATGCACATCTCTTCCTCCAACTACCACTCCCAAATTTTCTAAATAAGCAGAAATTCATTTATTTTCAAAGATATATCGTTTTCATTAGTTTATTTTAACATATTTTAACCTGAAAAGGAAGAGTTTTGTTCGGAAATATAAAAATTTTCAAAGAATGAAGAAAAATTCTTATGTTGGATGCAGAGTAAAAGAAGGGATGGGAAATGTTGGTTCCTCTAAGGTAAGCCAAGGGAATCGTAGTAGTAAATTCCCTTTAGATAATGGAAGGTATGTAGCTTGGCCATTTGGAAAGTAGTTGTAGGTAGGAGGAAAAAGGTTGCAATTCACCAAATTTAAAAATGAAATTCATGTAAAAGACAAATTCTATTATGATTAATGAAAGCAGAACATAATTATTAAAATTTATATTTACTACATTGACGACACAGATTAATGATTTTTTTTACGTTTATTCAGAAGTACATACTGATAAATATCTTCTCTTTAAACTAAATTAAATTCACATTGAGCTCTTTGTTGGATCGGTTTTAATATTTAAATTATATTATTAGGATCCTCTCGGATTATTTACAATTTTATACTGGAGTTTTTACCTATATATATATATATATATATATATAGAGTCACCGACTGACGCTAATTCGGTCAGGTTTCAATCCTGGGTTACGAAGCGACCAGAATCTAAGCCGTACTGATGAGCTGTACAGATCTGTCTGCGGATGACTATATATATATATATATATATATATATATATGTTAATCTGTGTCAACATATTTGAAAACATATTTATTTCTGTGTCTTCCTGACGTCATTATTTCACTTCTTTTTCTATTAAATTCGGTTGTTTAAGTATTTTAAATTCAGTTTTTTCTAAAAGGTCTAATTACCTTAATGTCATTTTTAGATATAAGGTTTAGTTTTCGCGATGATATCCCAGGTAATAACTAAGATTGTTGTTGTTGTTAGTTTAATTTCCAGAAATATTTTGAGTCTTCAGTAATTTTAATTTGTTTAATATTGCTTAACTTCAATTTATGATGCTAGAGACGTGATATAGCATTTTTTTTAGTGTAGTGGTATATTGGAATTCCGATGTTTAATTGAAATTTACAACCTTCAAGATAAGTTAAATTATATGTTCCGTTTACAGTTTTTCGGCTTCTATTTATTATTTTCTTAATTTTTATTGAAATGTTGCAAATTCCTGTCGAATTGCAGGTCGTTGAATTTGAATTCGGCAGTATTCGAACATGGGAACCCTATCTCTATAGTGGAAGTTACCATTTGATCTGGTAATGTCTTGGAACACATTTTCGTAATAAAAATTTATCGTAAATAATCAGGCCGGTAGAAATAAATATATAATACTGTTTCATTAAAAACAGAATATCTACTTAAATACGAGTAACGATAAAAAATAAAGTTCAAACAATTCATTTCAAAATGTCGGTTGCTTACAACCAAGTTTCGTTAAAATTCGTTGATTTCCGTAATATATATATATATATATATATATATATATATATATATATATATAGGGCCCAAGATTTTACAATTTTGAGTTCCCTGACATTTACTTATTTATAAATATTATAGAGTGTAATATGATTCATATAATTATGAATTAAAATACATTTCAATGTATTTTTAATTTGTAATTAACATGATTATTAACGTATTATATATGTAGCGTAATTTTATTTCATAATGAAAAAGATTATATATTTATTTTTGATTCATAATTATATGATTATATATATATATATATATATATATGTGTGTGTGTGTGTGTGTGTGTGTGTGTGTGTGTTTCAAACAGGAATGGATATTTGAATAGACTTGATACAGTGTGAGACGGCTAAAGATCACCAAGAAAGAGTCGACTCTTACTTTTGAGCGCGGGTGTTGTTTTGTAATCATAAAAAAATTATCATTATTATAGGATTTCCCGCAATTCAGTGTTCTTATCTATTGATGTTTACATTTTATCCGTTATATGTCATTGTATCTGTCAGAAGCAAAACCAGACATTGCCAACAGCTAATACTTGCCACTCTACAATAGGATGCAATTACATTTCCTATCCGACTTTTAAGAAGAATAGGAGCATCTCTTAGTCTTATCCGTTTTAGACTTTTTTCTCTGTGTCAGGAAATAAAAATAAACGCGTGTGAAACAGACAGGACAAACAACAACACGCGTCAAAATTGGTCCTTTATATGATTTGCAAATGAAAATGAGTCCCTGAATACACTGAATGAAATACAATGTACATAAGGACATAGATGTGGTTACTATTCCAAGGAGATTTGAAATAACAATATTAAATCTTAAAACATCTGGTACAGGGTACAAGAATGTAGTTATCAAAAATTAAATGTGGGATATGCACCGCCAAGTTTTTTTTATAATTATTTCGCCACAATCAAAGAAGGACTGATCGTCATTCTTGGTCGCGAGGTCAAAGACGCGCCGAATCACATGGTGGCTTCCCCTATGTGGATATGGTTCGCAGGTTCGAATCATGCCAAATGACAGACATTTTCGTAATAAAAAAATTATCGTAAATAATCAGGCCTGTAGAAATAGCTGTATAATACTGTTTGATTATAAAGAGAATATCTACTTAAATACGAGTATCGGTCAAAGATAATGTTCAAACAAATTATATATATATATATATATATATATATATATAGTCATCCACAGACAGATCTGTTTCGCTGCATCACAGCTTATCAGTACGGTTAGAGATCCGATTGCTTTTTACCCAGGATTGAAACCCGACCGAATTGGCGTCAGTCGGCGATTCAACCTCTGAGCTATGGGCGTTCGGCAGAAGAAGGCCAAACTTTTTAGCGAGTATATCATCATCATACAGGCCCATTAGCCAGAGTGCTCTAATTTATTACAGAATGTGCGATGCTTATATATATATATATATATATATATATATATATATATATTTCAAAACAAGTAAAAGTTTGTTACCTTACTGATTGATGTTTCCTTCTGTATCCCGACCTCAGAGTTTTGTAGGTGGACATATATGTCTACGCCTCAGGATATATCAGCAATTGACTGCTTATATTATTTAATTTTTCTTTTTATCTACTTATCATTGTTATTTCTGTGTATTTCTCTTCATGTTAGCATTTAGTGATGACGTTTGTTACATGCTAGCCTTTTGAATGAATGAAAGCACGAAGAGAAAGTTTGTAAAGTCGCAATTTTCGAACACACTTTTTTTTTTTAGCGATACTAAGAAGTGAGTCTTATCTTCCGAAGAATAGTGTTGGCTAGAAGTCACTCTGTGGAAATTATACTCTCTGAGTAAAACCCAAATTATATTTTCCCTTCAAATTTGTGATTTGATTTTGAAAATATATCCCAATTTCGATCTGCGTTTTTCTTGTCCCTAAAATTATGCATTTGTTGCCATTAATGATATCAAACCTATCTATTACATCTCCATATTATAAGAAGACCATCTTCCGTTTTAATTATATATATATATATATATATAGGTGTGAGTTTGTAAGTCGAAGCATGACGAAGCATCAGTACTCCGATGCAGAAATGGACGCGCTTCGTAGCGATTGTATATAAAGAGAAGTTATGTACATGTTCTAAAATATAATTTATAATATATATATATATATATATATATATATATATATATATATATATATATATTGATTATTTGATCTTTAGTTTTTGGTCGCAATAAGGTTAGACCAGTGCACATTTGTATTAAAAAAGTGTTCAATATAATAATATTGTAGAACTTTTGAATATTTTCCATTTTAAATGTGTCATTACGCGACCTAGTTTGTTTATTTTTTTGACATGTGTGGTGACTTCAGGCGATTTTTGATAACTAATTTTACCGTTTACAGTTTTTCATTTTAAGAACGCTAATGTTACGGTGTTATTTTATTTTATTTTTTTTCTTTGAACGCTCACATGGCAGTGAGTTTTTGAACGCGCAGTTTTTAAAATTAAAACGAATTATGGCGTCTTCATACATGGTTGTACAGACATTAATGCAAACGTTATATATATATATATATATATATATATATATATATATATATTAAATAGTAAAACTGTCAGAGAGAAATGATTTTTTAAATTTTAACGGAAAAGGCGGAAGTTGATTGACATGTGCTTCCTTTTGTATAGTTGTTTGATACTATTTCTGCAGATTATCTGTGAAATTCAAATATCATAAGTAGAACTTGTGTATGATGAAAGACATCAGCTTGGTCTTAGACGCATTGAAGTTGATAAGCCACTTCTTGCCCCAAATCCACCACAGAGTGTAGATCTCGTTCCAGCTCAGCAGCGAGAGTATGTCTTTCCGCCATGCCAGGTTGCTTACTGGTGCGGGACTATATTGTGGTGTCATCTGCGTAGATGCCTACTTGGGACTTGATCTCATCTGGGTGGTCGTTGATGAAAATAATGAAGAGCGTCGGGCCCAAGATAGAGCCCTGGGGTACACCGGCATTCGTGCTGTAGGATGAAGAGGCATGTCCATTCAAAACGACCTTCATTTTGCGGTTGTTTAAAAAAGACTGGATTAGGTCAAGCAGGCGACCGGTTAATGCCGTAACCCCGTAGCTTGCAAAGGAGGCCAGAGTGCCAGACCCTGTCAAACGCCTTGGAGATGTCCAGAGCAAACGCACGAGCCTCGCTGACTCATTGAGGGTCTGGAGCATGTACTCCATAAAGGTTGTTAGCATATCGCCAGTGGACCTGGCAAAGCGGAAGCCATATTGCTTGTCAGAGAAGAGTTCGTGGGCAGTAAGATGTTGAACAATTTCAGCATTGATTATGGCCTCGAACACTTTCCCGAATATCGGTAGAAGATTGATAGGGCGATAGTTGGATGGGTCCGAGGGTTCACCACAATTCTTAAAAACAGAAACGACCGAAGAGAACTTCCAGCATGCAGGAAAACTGGAAGCAGAAAGGCAGTAGTTAAACAGTTTAGAGAGGACAGGAGAGAGTTCAGCGGCACACCTCTTAAGGACTATCACCGGGATTCCATCGTCACCGCTCGCCCTATGGGGGTCAAACAGACGACAATTCTACTCCTGTAGCTTCTTCTCTCACACTTCCCGCCTGTGGAACTCGCTCCCATATTTTTGCTTTCCCGACGGCTACAACGTCCAGAAATGTAAATGCAATGTCAATAATCCTCTACTAACCACTTGAATCTAGCCCTTCCCCCACCCCGTATATCCTTCTCTTTTTCTCTCTCCTTGCAACTGTCATCACACCTGTATTTTCATCTTTGTATTGCTTCTTTCTAATTGGTTTGTAATCCTCTTCTCCTTCATCTAATTAATTTTCTTTCAGTTATGTAGCCCCCCCGCACATCAGTGGCATTTACGCCTTGCCTGGGGTGAAATGATTAAAAAAAAACTAATTTGGTCTCCACCATGTCTCAGTATAAAGACACTATTGAAACATCATTGCATTTGAATGTAACACATGCGGTATTTCTGAGTCAGACATTGACCACAATTGTCAATCTACTGCTAGTCATCTCAGCGTAAAAATAGAAATGTTGGCTTATGTCTGCTATGTCTAACTAAATGCTAACCCTTGATTTCGTCTCAGTGCTACATACGCTCTTGAATCCAGTGTCATCTTTCTTACTAGATTGAATATCAAGTATGGCTAGAGAGTACAGTCTTCTGAGTGATTTAAACCGTAGCTGGAGAGAGAAGAGATAGATCCAGGCGTTGTATAAGAGTATTTGCACAGAAGTGAATGCAAATCAGTTCGACATGAATCTGAATTCGTTTCTATGATTTCTCGTTTCGTGCTAATATTCACTACAACAGACGTGTGCATATCAGTCCTAAAAATTGATAGTTTCTAAATATCCTTGAATTTTACTATATCCCCAAATTGCCTCCAAGAGAAAATCGAATAATAGACACTTTGTCGATTGATCTCTTATCAGATTTGTTTCTATGAATTAATCTCAATTTAGCACGCACAATATTTATTTTGTTTAGAAATTGATAATTACAACAACATATAAGCGCGTCAACTTAGCGTTTGATTGCAAGCTAGCAAGAGGATTTGTTTTTAAGTGTAATGATCTTAGGGTTGTGGTACAGTGGATATATCGACTCGGAACGACAAATCTTGGTGCAAAGTTCGAATTCCAGTTGAATTCTGTGCATTCACTTACGCACAAATTTCCCTCCAGTCCTGGGTTAAATAATAGTACAGTTTTGGTTGTATATCTTTTGCTGGGAACCAATCTACTGCAGAAAACAATGGTAACCTACTGCGGAATAATATTCTGCCCAGTTAGTCATATCTCGTTCGAGACCTCATTGCACAAAGTGTGTATCACGTATAGCATTTAAATGACTGACTGAACTTATATGTATTATATTAAAAGACGGACGATCACGTGTTTTAAACATTAATACGACGAATGTTAATCTATAAAAACAAATTAATCATTTCCTTTCCGTTATATACAACAAGAATAGTATTCACCCGCTGCTTCTTACGGCCATATCACATTTAAATAATAGACGATCGCTGAAGATTAGTCAAGTTGAAGCTTTTTGTGCATGCCTTGAATATGCGGACCGTATATGAATAAGTGTTTGGAAATGAAAATGAGAGGGCCGAGTTCCAATTCAAGTTGGTTTGTTTTTATTCACATATACGCAAATACCTCTCGGAAGGTATGAATTCAACGCTTCACTTCCCAGTTATTGTGTAATTAGGAGGAATTGTTTTGTCTATATTTCTGGGATGAATATTGTAAATATTTAAACTATTTAAATTGTTCGGACTGTTTTTGCCATTGTCGTCATCTTTAAAGTTATATTCATGACGTGGAATTAGAATAGTCACCGCAGTGGATAAAATTAGGTTTTGGCTCAAAATTCCAATTACCCGAAGAAAGCATGAGGGGAAAACGGCCAAAACGTCGTGAATAATGTAAGTCCGAATAATGTAAATAATGTGAAAAGGGAGAAATTGTATCGGTATTATCTAAAATTTGCCCTTATATTCAAAAACATTTTTTGGTCTTAAGTAAACTAAAATGGTTGATAAACAGTAAAAACAAATCAATGAATCAGTCTAAATATTCTATGCATGCGTTTTTGAGGACGCACTCATTCAGAAATATCTCTGCAGTTACCGAATATAGATTTTACCAAATGTTAAGAATAACGTGAGAAATGTGCAACCATTTTTGTATTACTCCATTTATCAGCAAGAAAATATTTTTTCACATGGGTCTTGCAATAAAAATTGTAAAAGTTTAGTGACACGTTTTACTACCAGAGCGCGTGTATAATCGTGCCTAGTATTGTTTTTCATAACGACAAACATTGTTTGATGAAATTCATGATGACGATTGATACCTTGTAAAAATTTAAAAAAATTTAATTTTTAGGTATAGAATACGCAGTCAAATGACATACGGTAATTTTCTATCCAGGACTGAGATTTCTCTTTTTATTGAAGCAGTTTTTCAATATCATCATATTGATAAGTAATTGCTCTTTACATCCGTAAAAGTCACGCTTTCACACTTTTTGCTCAAAAGATAGTATGCCATTTGTTCTAAAAAGAAATATGACTATTTTTCCCAAAAGATGTCAACCGTTTGCAACTAGTGGAAAGACATGTAATTGGTCTGTATTTTAGGGTATTATTTTTGTCACCATTTTTTGATAGAAGGAAAGAAACTGATTTGGTTATCCACGCCGGAAATTTAGTAAGATCATTGACCATTACTTTAAGTTCTTTGGCTAGATTTTTGTGTGCTGTGTTATTTAAATAAATGTTTGGGAAATTTCTGTATTCCTGTAAATTTCCAGTTCTTCACTTCGGTTGTAATAGTCTTGTTTTGTCTGTAGAATGTTGATCTTTTTTCATAGCGGCTGAATCTAGGAGCCTTTAGGCGTACTGTTTACTTTATTCTTTTCAGTTGATAAGCCTTCATTTTCATTCCTAAATTTGTATTTCTTCTTGTCCCCTCTGCCTCATTTTTATTCTAATTACCAGGTCTCAGAGACATGATATTTTAGCTTAAATTATTAAAATGCTTTCTCTATTTTTATTTGCCAAGGTGGATCTTTATGTTTGTGAAACAGTCTTTTTTAGTTCAGTGTTTAATTCTATAGTAGGTGATATTGCAGATACATATATTACTTCATTGTGACGTATGTGATTCTACCTTATTCAAAATAAATTTGTGTGTTCCATTGTAGATTTTAAGTGTTTTGACTTTATGATTTGCTTGTTGTCATTTTGGGAGTCGTTTTCGGAGTATTTTAATATTTTTGTTCAGACTTATATGCCTCATGAATTTTTTCTTTTGCTTATTTTATGGTTTTCTGCTTTTCAGTACAATATTTAGGTTCAATATATTGCAAGCTTGTTAGCGATTTATTATTTGCAGATTTCTTTTATTTATTTAACTAGCAGTATAACCCGGCGCTGCTCGGGTGTAATCAAAGCTTTAAAACTAATCCATGGTCCTGGAGTTCAGACTGTTTGGATGTTGGCACGAAAGACTAAAAAGCAATAGTTGTTTCCAGTTAAAGCGAAACCGTAGACTGAAAGAAAAATGAATGGATGCAAGTCAAATTTTGATTTCCTGTTAGCAATATCAAATAAGTTTTTACGTCGTAAACTGAATTTTGAAGGTTAAATAAGTCCTCTGAGTAAATGGTATCATGGCTGAGACTAAGAACTACAATTATACCTATTAGTGCCAAACCCGAAGCAAAAACTAAAATAAAAGGGCTGAAAAACTGATTTTGATTAGACCCGGTAGGATATCGGGGTATCGATTTCCAATATCGCAGTCAAATAAGTCATCCAAGGATAGAACTGTAACCTTGAAACTTCTGAATATCGTTTCTTATGTCTTTGTCTATGAGTGTATCAAATTTGATTAAAATTGGACCACTCCTTCTATAACCCGATTTTTTCCGATTATCAATTTTCGATATTTATCGGGTGTACCTCGATACAAAACCTAAATAAGAACACTCGCAGACACTTATCGTACAACTGTGCAAATTTTCAAGAAAATCGGTTCAGCCGTTTCGAAGTCTATAGGTAACGGACACACACACACACACACACAGAAACACACACAGAAACAAAGTTCCATTTATAAATATGTTTAGATTTTTGCATCTCTTAATCGTTTCTTTCTCATGATGTACCATCTTATATTGGCAAGTTTATGTTCATCAATATACTTTCTAATTGCCAGCCTAAACTTTTCTCGCTAAATGTCATATGTTTAGCGAGTGATGTTTCTCTGGGGTTTGTTCAACGCTTCATAGAATACAGTTATAACAAGTTCATAATCCACACGATAAGATTTTACGTATTCTTTCTTTAAGCGAATCGTTGAAGAATTCGCAGAACTATCATTGACGTTATCCCGTTCGTGAGGTTTTGAAATTTTCATTTTTGTGTAAGAGTTTATTATTATGGCAGGCTTTTGACATTAGGTAGGTTTACTCGCCTGAAAGAGGCATACTGTTCTTTGTACTCTCACTTTTAGTTTCATATTTTTTTCTCGATTGTTGCACAGGTCCAAAATACCATTTAGAGTTGCCATGAAAATTGGACAACAGGGTTCCGAAATTATTATTAATATTATTATTAGGACATCTGTTTATATAGTGTTTACTCTTCCAGCAAAGAATTGAGTTATTTCGGTGACTGGCGTGTGTATAGACCGATTATATACAATACGCTAAATCTTCCATTCTCCGACTCCATACAACTATAGCTTAAGGGTTAGCGACTCCGGCTAGAAGCAATTGGATGATACAGCGAAACAGGTTTGTATGTAGATAGTGAATATATTATTCTCTCATTACGATTGAGATCTCTGGAGAGGTAAAAAAAAAACAGTTACACACATCCGAAATTTATGCATTATTCTTCAGTAATGAATTGAATTCTTTCGGTGATTGGCGTGTGTATACCCTGCTTATATACAGTACGCTAAATATTCCATTCACCAATTTCATACGACTATGGGTATAGCGAATCCAAATCAGTTGAGTTTCGATCCCGGCCAGAAGCAAGTGGATGTCTAGCCACATAGAAGCCTGTATGACGGTATATATATATATATATATATATATTGCACGTTTGCAAAATCTAGTCTATCAAGAAGTTGTTTTCACTTCAGAAGTAGCTTTTCCCTGGAGTCCTCAAAAAACTGTCATATCGCCTAACTGTATTCGTATTCACTATTACTCCACTTAGGATATAATTCTTCGTGACGTTTTTTTTTAAGAGTAACTCGGGTCTCGTTGCAAACTTTTCTCGCCAATAATCTTGCGGTATGTTCTGTTACCTGTCTATTACGACCTGGGCGTTTTTTTTATGAATGGAATAAGGCGTCTTTCAGCAACGAACAATCATACAAACTGAACTCAATGGCACATATAATTGATTATAACTTGATATAAACAAGCTCATTTCTATAACCGTCAAAAATACCTTTACGGAAGTCTTGATCAATTTTTCTGCTTTTCCACATTTTGTTAATGTTTAAAGAAGGCTTGGCAGTAAATGAATTGCGCAAGACTTTTAATCCTTCCTAAAAGTAATCATTAAAAGTAATCTTGAACATTCTAAAAAAATAACCCCCTCCTAATGTGGCACATTCCAGAACAATCTGAACACTTTTATATAAAAATGCTGTTGCAGATAAATAAAAAATTTGTTGTATTATTTTGAGTTGATAATATCCTTATTCTTTGTGGGATTTTGTTAGAAAGTTATTAAAAATCTGATTGTTTAACTGAATATCTAAACATATGTTTCACGAGGAGTAAAGATTTCATTAATGTAACTGTATTAGAAATACAAAAAAATACTTTGTATTGTGCTATTAACTTTTGCATGACAGTGTATATATATATATATATATAGGGGGCGCACGTTTGTGTATTTAATACCGGATGACGATGGTAAAAATTGTAATGAGAAATTATGAGAGCAAATGAATCATAAGTCTTGATGAATTACCGTAGTGGCGTGGTTGCGTCGTTGTCGAAAAAAAATCTTTACAATAATATATATATATATATATATATATATATATATATATATATATATATATATATATATGAGCGGTGTAGGTGTCTGTAACCATATACGATATTTTATATATCAGACACAGCTCAGACATTGCCATGAGGACATTTCGTGAGGAATCATCATTTTCCGTCTACAATAGAATGCAATTATATTTTCCATTCGACATTGCGCAAGTCTATAGACGTGTTTTATTTTTTTCTCTGTCGATAATAGATTTTCTCTTAACAAAAAATATCTTAGTTTCTCTATGAGATATCATGAAAATTTACTCGTTTTGAAAGCGGTCATTAACATAATTCGCCAAGAAAATTGGGCCGGTGAATTCACTGACCGGGACGCAACAATCTAAACGACAGATGTTCTAACCAAAACAGTAACGGGATAATAACAATTTGAAATATCAAAATCTGTTAGACTGGTACCACAATATAAATAATTTCACATACGTTGTAATCAAAACATTTACTCGGCAGATTGCGTACGATTAATATATGTGATGGTACCTGTTTGATTAATTCATAATCAAATCTTATTTAAAATAGCTGCAATTTACGTCAGTTTAGCCCTTCATTTTTCTGCTTGTGAGGAAAGCGACTATTCCCAAAATGAATTGTTACGATTTGGTAGTCAAAAGCACTGTCATTGGTTGGCTATTTTCTGAAACAATAGCTGATATATGGACCCCACAATTGTCGTTGTACGCTTCACAGTTTTTATAGTTTGAATAAAGCAAACAAAAGACATTCCAAGGTATAGCATCTCCTACCACGATTCTCTGGGGCCCACACCGAAATTTAATTTATTTTTATATAATCGTTCGTTTCATCCCATGCTAGACACTACTGCTACTGGTGTGCATAGGATTATGTTGTGAAAACCTGTAGACAGTAAAAAATAGAAAAATGTGCAGAGGGTGACGAAGAATCATGGGAAGCAAGTAAATGTTTGACATTAATGTTGTACTTAAGTTTTTGGAGACTTTAGCTATCAGGGAATAAATTAAACGGAAGAAAGATTCACAGGCGGGAAGTACGAGAAAAGAAACTGAAGAGTAGCAATCTAGTAGCATTAGTAAATTTGTGTGGTTATGGCACAAGGGAATGAAGCTTGTCAGAGTCGAAAGCGTGAAAACATATGTAGAAAAAACAGAGGAAAGGCACATGACATCGGTGAGAAAGTGACTGAATTCGAGCTGCCAAATTTGTGTCGATTAGTTTGCAGATCACCCTGTGGAGTTCGCCGAAAACGACGATATAAATAACAGGAGTACCCGACCATATATGCTAACAGTATTCAATGCACGGGTGAATGGCATATATATATATATATATATATATATATATATATATATATATATATATATATATGTGTTATTTCTAAACATATACTTTTCCATATAATGAATGCCTATCAATTTTAATAATTAGCCATTCTAAACATCGTGTGTGTGTGTGTGTGTGTGTGTGTGTGTGTGTGGAAACACTTGTTTTTCGAGTTATACGTTTTTCAGATATGTTCTAATGTGAATACTTTTATCTCCCATAGATTTAAACTAAGTCGCTGAGCAAGCAGACCTAACACCCAGTCAGATTGCATTTTTGGTCGCCAACCGGACAATGACTTTTAATCTGTTTCTTACGTATGAAGTGTTACTGGACATAAGGTAATTGAACATGTACTCAAATCAGGAGAGGGCAGATATGTACTTCGCTTATGGTTTGGCAGACGGTAATCTGCTCGCCCTCTCTACCAGTAAATATCCCGATAAGAAAATATTTGTAAATATTGATTGACAACTCTATCAACATGTGTCATTGGAACACCGTGCTCGTGGTAAATGATGGACCTGAGGAAGAGCAGATGCTAGATAATGTGCATGATACTCCTGAAATCAGTACACGTCTGTTGGCAAAGCGAGTGGCTATTCCCCATTCGAATGTCTGGAGAGAATTGCGAGAACAAGAGATGTACCCATACACTCTACAACGTTTACATACTTTATCACTAGGAGATTACCTGCATTAGTTGTGTTCTGCCAATAGATCTTGCAGCAATGCACTGCAATTAAACACTATCCTGCCTGTTTAATCTTCGCAGATGAAGCATAGTTTACACGAGGTTGAATAGCCAATTGAATGTGTGGGCAAATGAAAAATCTCCTGCAATTTTTTTCTCCCATCACCAACAGCGGTTCTGTTAACATCTGGACTTAATGACAGGTTATTAGAACCCCCTGTACTTCCGAAGAGGTTTACACACTTCAGTCACACAGCCCGCATATATATATATATATATATATATATATATCGAAGGTCTTCTTCTTCTTCTATGTGCCCTGTCCCTTCAGGACGTAGGTGATCATGGCTCTCCACGTCTCTCTATCCCTTGTGGCTCTTAGTATGTTTTCTCCTGTTGCTCCTGGCAACCCCCGTTCCGTCATCCACCTGATCAGACCCTGCAAATATGTTATCCGCTGCCTTCCTCTGTCTCTCCTTCCTTCTATCTGACCAGTCAGTATCAGGTTCTCCAGGCTCTCCTTCCTCATTGCATGTCCCAGGAACTTCAGTATCGAAGGTCTACTGGTCGTTTAATTGGAATAAGTGAACCGATTACATAGCCTCTCCGCTCACCGGATTTAAATCCCTAGGTTTTCTACCAGTGGACCCATTTGAAAGAATTGTTGTATTCGTTCCGCATTGACGATATGGAGATTCTGCAACAAATTGTATCAGGGTGCGAGACAATAGGAAACACGCCAGGAATTTAAGTTGATGGAAAAGTAATTCCTTATTTGAAAATATGAATAATTTATTTATCAACCATTTTTTAATGAAATGGATATGAGAGTAAACCTGGTAGAATGAGGTTTTATTTAAAATTCTATATGGGTACAACAATTTGCTAGCATCTTCTCGAACCGCACTGGAATTTTGTGATATTGAAAGCGTTATTCTAAACTTCTTCCTATGTCTTAATTTGGAAAATACACTTTCTCTTTTAAACAACGACCAAATGTCACGGGTGGTAAGACAGGACTTTTGACTAGACATTCATACATAAAAGTAGATGTTTTTTATTAATCACCCTATATATATATATATATATATATATATATATATATATATAGTGAATTTAGTAATTTTTTCTGGCCAATAAAAGCTGAGCCGTTCATAAAATTGAGAAAAATTTAACAAACGCAGCAAACGAACAAGCAGGTATCTCAAGTTCTGACTTGTTCGCTAACCATTTATCTATATATACTCGGTGTTTTTGGCTGTCCGAAAGATAAACGAATCTTGATAAGTAAAGTCAGAAATTCATTCGCCTTGAAGAGAGCCAACTTTGGGCCCGAAACACGTGTAGCGGCACAAATATAATTATGAACACATAATGTATTATACATTAATATTAAATAATAATAACAATAAATCTACACTTTAAACAGAACTTTCAAAACTTTACTCACTTTTTCACCTACCTATATATGTGTGTGTGTGCTTGTGTGAGTGTATAGGTATGTACGTCTATAAGTGTGTGTGTATGCGTGCGTGTGTGAATGAGGCATTCAAAGCCCCTCCATCACAGTTTATGTACACATAAGTAATCTAAGAAACATTCAGAATACCGATTCCAGTTATTAATTTTAAGAGCAAATATTACAGAACACGTTTACTGTCTAATGGAATATGCAAACACTAAAATGTTGATTTCATCTTTTCACCTTCATGCTTCGAAAACGAAGGTAGATTCCTTCAAAGATGGAATGACATATATATTCGGAGTATTATCATCTGAGGTTTTATTATAGAGGGGTGTAACCCTGCCGTTAAAAGTGGCGTTAAAATATTTGAGAGGTTTATATAAAAACAGTTTCCACTTCTGTGATATATGTATTACTCTTCAGAATTTAATCGCGTTCTTTCGGTGGCTGGCGTGTGTATACACTGCTTATATACAACGCTTTAAAGTGCTCCTTCTCTGATTGTACGCGCCTATGGCTTAGAGGGTAGTGAGTCCGAATATCACCAAATCGGTCGAGTTTTGATCCAGGCCAGAAGCAAGCAAATGCGTCTAACCACACTGATGAGCTGTGATACAGCAAAACAGGCTTGTATGTGGGTGTCTAATATATACAGTGACACGCATAAGTATTGGATACATGTTATTTTCTGTTATAACTCTAGTTTAGGTTCGCCATTTTGCCAGATATTTGGTAAGTAATATCTCACAAATTTGCTTTAGTTGCCTGTGGAAGAAAAATTAAAAACTCATGCTTGAATTCAATTTTTTTATCAAAGTTCAAAATTACCCTATGCAAAAATATTGGATACATCAAATTAATATTTTGTTGCGTAGCCTCTGTTTTGTTTCACTACTTCCAGTCGCTTGCTATAGTTGGTCACAAGTTTTCCACACTGTTCCACTATTACTTTACCCCATTCTTCCTTGCATAATTCCTCTAATTGCTGGATATAATGTGGATTCCGCTTATGAACTTTAACCTTCAAAGTATTTCACAAATTCTCAATTGGATTCAAGTCAGGAAACTGACTTGGCCAATTGAGAGTACTAATACCATTATTTTCAAACCATTTCTTTATAAGTTTTGCGGTATGTTTGGGATCATTGTCGTGTTGAAGCACGAAATTCCGACCATGTCCTAAAGAAGTTGCAGATTTCTGAAGGTTCTTCTCTAGAATCTCCCTGAACATACTACCATTCATTCTACCATGAATAACTTGTAACTCACCAGTGCGCTTGGATGGAAAGCATCTCCATATCATAATGGAACCACCCCCAAACTTTACTGTTGGGGATGGTATTGTGCTTGCTGAAGGCAGTGTCACTTTTTCGCCAAACACTTGTCGTAGTGTTCCTTCAAACTAGTTAAAATTTCGTTTCATTCGACCAGATTACATTTTCCCAAAACTAAATACTTTTCTTTTCATAAGTTTCGACAAACTTTAATCGGTCTTTGAAATTTTTGGTTTTCAGTAAAGGCACATTTCTTGGCGATCTTGAATGAAAGCCTGTAAGATATAAAGCTCTGCTAATGGTATCCTGATTTAAATTAATTCCAGCACCCTCACGATCAGTTTTAATTTCAGAACGAGTAATGAATGGTTGGAGTTCTTTTATCTATTTTTCCCGGTCATCCGTTTCTTGGAAAGTTTGTTGTACCGTCATCATACTTCTTATAACTTTCTGATGATATTTCCTACTGTACTTAGTGCTAGATTAGTTTCTTTGCTAATTTTTCGGTAACCTTGTCCTCCTTTGTGACGTTCAATGATTATATCTAACATATCTCTGGAAAATTCTTTAGTCTTTGCCATTTTTAATCCTTGATTTGCAAGATGCACGTCAAAGAGTCAGATGATTAGTAGAATTATCTTGTTAGCAATTGTGTGCTTCTTTGATTGGTCAGAGATAACATTTAAGGACTATCGAAAATTTGAATATTTAAACTCTTTTAAAATGCAAAGTTTCAATTGAAAATTTGAAAAAAGTGTCATGTATCCAATACTTTTGCATAGGGCAATTCTGAACATTGATAAAAAATGGATTCACCCATGAGTTTTTAAATTCCTTTCCACATAAAACTACAACAACTTTACGAGATATTCCTTAACAAATATCAGGCAAAATGGCGAACATAAACTCGAGTTATAACAGAAAATAACATGTATCCAATACTTACGCGTATCACTATATATGCACGACGGTATTTAATATATATATATATATATATATATATATATATATATATATATATATATATTTATATATGTATATATATATGCACGACGTTCTTTATATATATATATATATATATATATATGCACGATGGTCTTTATATATATATATATATATATATATGCACGACGGTTTTTAATATATATATATATATATATATATATGTACGACGGTCTTTATATATATATATATATATATATATATATATATATATATATATATATATATAAGAATAAATAAATTACAATGATTATATCTGCTTATATTTAATAAAAGCCGTTCATACTCATGAATAATCTTACGTGTATTATAATTAAAGTACGTGGCAAATGCGCGGTAACATTGGAAGTTGTTTTACTTTACTGTTTCTCAAGTATTTCAATCTCTGTTGAGATTATACTGAAGGCTACAAGTAGTTGTAACAAATAGTAGTCATAAAATAACCACAAAAGTTTGTTAATATATATTTTCTGTAGTTTTCACTTCTGTTTCAAATGAAACAATTAGGAGTTATATTTAGCATTATCATTAAAACGTGAAAATTATCCAGTATGGAATTTTTGGTTGTAATATCATCTTCAATGTAAAGTATTGTATTTTTTATAATATGTTATTATTTTAATACTTTTCAGTATCCATGGAAAATCTATTAGGACAGATTATTTTTATGTTTTTTTCATCCTGTTTGTAGTTACCTAGCATCTAATTTCAGGTTTAGAGTTATTTAGAGACCTTTGGGAAAGTAGCATATTTTGTTTGATATCTGTTAATGCTTTTGATGTATCAATTCTTTCTCTACAATGTGCTTTCAGAAGTCATTATGGATGTGATTCCGCTTAATATTTATTAGTTTAGTGTAAAACATGTTTTTTTTTCTGAAGGGGTTAATTTGTACTCGGTTAATCAAATAGTGTATATGTACTATTTTATAGTAATTAGGACATTCACATTTATAGTTGCAGAGTGCAAGAGATTTTGCTGGTTGTTTTTTTTTATAATGCAGAAGCAGTAAACGTGTTATTGTTTGTGTCTATTAAAATGTCAAGGAAATATATTTTGTTATTTTTGCTAAGTTCGTATGCGAACTTGAGGAGAGAGTTTTAAATGTTTTTAGTTCCATTGATTCTTTTACGTTTTTAACTGCTATAAGAATATCATCTACATATCGTAGTTAGATGGAGAGTTTCTTTCTTCTTTTTCATGTGCCTCATGACAAATCCCGGTTAGGATTTTAATTCAGTCACTCAATTTCTGCGCATTTATCTTTGGGACACCTTTCTTTAGCCTGTCTGCACTTGCTTCTTATTCTTTTGCGTAGTTTCCTATATTCTGTTCCATATCTTTGCACTGTTTTCTGTCTATTCTGCTTCGTGTGAAGAATCTCTTCAGTGATCTTGTCATATTTATTCTGAAAGGCTTTTTTTTCTTTAGGATGATGTTGGCTGATGCAACTAATGCTTCTATTAGCGAAATCCACTGTGAGCTTTCATTTATAATTTGACGTTCGTTTTTTTTTCCACGCTGTTCGTGTACATTTCCTGTTGGCTTGGATCATTCAGGTGTCTGTTGTACTGCAGCCTGGGGGCTGAGTTAGGTTTCTTTAATCTCCTTAGTTTCATCCTTAGATTTCATATAACTGCAGTCAATCGCTTCCGCAGTCAGCACTTGGATAGGTCAAGCAATGAAAAACTGCGTTTCTGAATCTCGTCTTGATAGTTATATAATCAATTTGGTTCTTAGTTTATCCCTCTTAATCTTTCCATGTTCATAGTCGACTTGAATGCTCTTCGAACCAGGTGTTCGTTATTATCTGTGCCTCATTAGACTCGATTCTCACAGTAGTAATGGCTGTGTCCTAGTCCGAAATTGCCAAACGTTTCACCTTCTTTCCCTTGACCACCTTCGTATTCAGATCTCCCATAAAAATTCTGATTTCTTGTGACTTTGGCGTTGTCTAGCATGAAATAGAATCATTCGATTACTTCTTCTGTATTTTGTATTATCGGTGCATAAACCACTATGATATATTGAGAGATCCCCCTTTCGGTTTAGCAACGAAAACTCTTTCAGATATCTAGGAGTGCCCCATAACACATTTCCTTGTCTCTTTATCCAGTATCACACCAACTCTTTTTCATTGTTTTCAACTCCTGAGTTTATAATTATGTGGTCGTCACTGATGTTTTCGTTTTCCGGCCACCTCGTTTTGCATATAACTAAAATGTTCATGTTTAATCTAGTCATCTCTTGTTTCAGATTTTCAAGTTGTCCACATTTGTTCCTAGTTCTGAGGTTCTACGTCCCTAGAATTAATTTTTGCTTAGTGAGAACAGTAGCAGGATAATGAGTTGGTGACACGTGTCGCTCATATTTCTTCCATTCCGGGCGAGGGATAGATTTTTGGAAAACTTGTCAACTTTGCGCCTTTTATGCTAACAGTCGCTGGATGACGGTCTGGTGACACCCGTTGCACATGTGGCTCCTTTTCGGGTAAAGAATCAAGGTTTTTAGGCTTAAACCTATTCACGTTGTTAGTGCTTATAAATTTATTCTGCGTCTCCATGATTATTCTTGGGAGGAATATTTGAGTGGTTTCCCTTTGCTTTGCAGCTGGACGCTCACTCCATAAGAATTCTTCCGCTCTTTGTAGATATTATTATGTTCTGCCGAGTAGCTAACATCCCGTCTAACCCAGAGATATTGTGTGGGAGTATATAGTATGAAAAAAGACAGGTGTCTTTCAAAGATAGGAACCGGAATACGTCCTGTTCTTTAAAAATAGTCACTTTGCAAATAAAGTAGGATTGGCGTGAACAGAAGAAGTAAGATATTATGTTGCTACTTAGTAAGAGTTTGAATAAACCCTCTTATTGAGGAAGATAATACGGATTTCCCAGATTAGTACACGCTGTCATTAAAAAATTGAATAATTTAATACTAATATTATTCCAAATTTTCAGTTCAAAATATCATTAGACAATATGTGTACGAGACAAATTAATAATTCAAATTTAATTTAAATTTCTTCGAAACTCAAGTGAAAAATAAATAAGCTTATCAAATGATAGCAAGTTCAGATCAGAAGCTAATCTTGTCAGTGTGAAATAAAGTAGTTTTATTTAAATTGCAAAAGAAAAATTATTTCTTTTTTTTTTCATTCGATGATTATGGTAGACGTCTTCATTTACTATCACAAGTTTTTGCTTTTATATGCAAAGACGCTGTTTGCGGTCAAATCTACACGTCTATGGTGGTGGAAGTGGATTGGTTACTACTGAAGAGATGTAACTTTTCCCAAGCAAGTAAATCTTAACGACATTTTTTTTCTTTTAGAGATATCTATGGAGAAAAATATTATTAAAAAATATGTGTAGGAGACAAATTAATAATTCAAATGAAATTTAAATTTCATCGAAACTCAGCCAAAAATAGATCGGCATATCAAATGATAACAAACAGTCAAGTTCAGATCAAAAAATAATCTTATCCGAGTGAAATAAAGTATTTCTTTTTAAATTATAAAAAAGTTCCCTTACATTTTTTTCGACGATTACTGTCGGTGGCTTCCTTTGCTATCACAAAACTTTTTAGTGGAGGCTAAATAAATTATTTACTAGGTTGGCCATGTAGAAGTTGCTGAAGGTTGAACACAGCACTGAGTCAATTAAGACACTGTCTTGTTGTATATATTCGTTATTTCTGTGATCAAGGAATAGGATTTCAGTGTTACGGTTTAAAGTAGTTTATTTTAGTATGTAAGTCTTAATTTTAATGGGGACAAAGAGTTTTTTATTATATATATATATATATATATATATGTATATATATATAGTAGCTACTCTAGCATCTATGTATCGTTCATTCAGAAATGAATTAGAATACTCTCACTAATGGCGTATGAATATATGGAATATCACACGCTAAAAGTATGCCTCCTTCTACCAGTTGGTCATAAGCACAGAGGTAGAATCGCCGACTGACTCCTATACGGAGAAGGTTTCAATACTGACTAAAAAGCAATCAAATGTCTAACCGTACTGATGAGCTCTGATACAGCGAAAATCTCTGTGTGTTGATGACTATATATATATATACGTATGTAGTACTGTGTCAATTGAACAGGATATTCATATCGTGAAAAGGCAGATATCACATTTGCATACTGCCGCGCAATGGTAAATGTGGCACGTATCTCGTCTCAGAAACGTTAGGGTAGTTAGCAACAAAGGTTAAATTAATTGGCTGACTTTGGTCTAGACAGACAATAATATACAGGCAAGCAACCTCGCTTCTATTACCCTTAGCGCAGCTGTTTAAAAATCTTCATATTAGCCTGAAAATACAAACTTATATAATCATGGTATCTGTATGCTGTTATATGATAGGAGAATACATTCTTTTAAGATAAGATAAGAGAACACATTCTCTTAAGTTAAGGAAGAAGAATACATTCTCTTAAGATAAGGAAGTAGAATACATTCTCTTAAGATAATGAAAGAGAATACATTCTCTTAAGATAATGAAAGAGAATAACATTCTCTTAAGATAATGAAAGAGAATACATTCTCTTAACATAAGGAAGGTGAATACATTCTCTTAAGATAAGATAGGAGAATACATTCGCTTAAGATGAGACAGGAGGAAAATACATTTTTTTAAATGATATACGAGAATATATTCTCTTAAGATAAGGAAGGAGAATACATTCTCTTAACAAAAGATAGGAGAATACATTCTCTCAGAACTACCATACAAACGCAGGTGTCCCCCAAGGCTCCATCTTAGGTCCTACACTCTTCCTGATATATATTAATGATCTCCCTGATTCCATAAGAACCCAAATAGGTTTGTACGCCGATGACACCAAAGTTTACTCTCGCCTCCAACAAAAATCTGGTGTAGGCGTCAAAGCTAAACTCGCAGCCGAGATTGAAAAAGACCTCCAATCCATATTGGACTGGGGTAAGAAATGGCTAGTAAATTTTAATGCTTCTAAAACGAAGCTACTGTCAAGTAACCATCATCGACAATCTCACCTACCTCCCATTAGCATGGACCAGGCTTGCCTCCCAGAGAGTAAAACACTACGCCTCCTTGGTCTCACACTTTCAGCGGACCTCAAATGGAATGACTATATCGAATCCATTGCTAAATCCGCTGCTATGAAAGTCGGTTCTCTGTGTAGGGCCCGGAAGTTTTTTCCGTCTAAATCTATCCTGCACATTTACAAATCTACCATCCGCCCGTGCATTGAATACTGCTGCCATATCTGGTTGGGTGCCCCTGCTGTTCTCCTCGGGCTTCTCGATAAGGTTCAGAGGAGGGTCTGTAATGTGATAGATACCGACTTGGCAGACCGCCTGCAGTCTCTCTCTCACCGGCGAGACGTGGCTTCCCTGTGTCTCTTCTATAAATACTTTCACGGCTTCTGCTCCGATGAACTTAGATCACTGGTGCCCCCTAAATACGAATTTGCACGAGATACTAGATTAGCAACTAGATCCCACCCTTTTACAGTGAAACCGATAAAATGCAGCCGTAACTTCTACTCCAACAGTTTCTTTCCTCGCACTTCCCGACTGTGGAATTCTCTTCCAAACACGATTGCTTCCCCGACGGCTACAATCTCCAGGAGTTTAAATGTAAGGTCAATACACACCTCCTAACACACTAACCTACTCCCATTCTATCAAGCACTCTTCCCATCTGCCCGACCCTCATCCTCGCTATCCTTACTCATCTGTCACCTTTCTCCTGACATTCCCTATGTCTATCCACTCCTACTCTTTACCTTCCCCTATGTAGCCCCATGCGCAATAGTGGCAGTGGAATGCCTTGCTTGGGGTGAGATGATTAAAAAAAAAAATAAAATAAGATAAGAGACTACATTCTCTTGAGATAAGTTAGGAGAATACATTCTCATAAGATAAAATAGGAGAATACATTCTCTTAAGATAAGGAAGGTGAATACATTCTCTTAAGATAGGAGAATAAATTCTCTTGAGATATGTTAGGAGAATACTTTTACTTACAGAATAAAATGTGAATGTTTTTTAACAGGACGAGTCATTTGAGAATATTTAGTGTCTTCTTTGTTGCCTAGTAAAATACAAAATTTACAAAGCAAACACCTAAAATAGATCTCCACCAACGCATCACTCACATGTCATCAAACTGACTGAATATTTTCCAGAATAACGAGGGATAATTTCATTGCAAAATAGCTACAAGTATTGTTTTTCATAACTCTTTGGTGGTTTGTAAATTTTATGTAAATCGTATGTTCACTCGTTTCATCGACTGAAATAACGGCGAAATTTTTTTTTCAGTTTCTCTCATTCAAGATGATATGTTTATCTCTACCCTTTGATTCTCGTTTACACGAGAGACAAACAGAGTATCATAATGTCTTTGTGAATAAAACAACATTTATTTTTAACTATTCACTTCAAAAACATTTATTTTCTGTGTATCGGCCTTGTTTTTGTGATAATTTAAATACTCTTTATCTTTTATGTAGATTTATGCACATTAATGTATTAAAATTCTAGTTTGTTTAATAAATGATACGAAAACAAATTAAGGCCCGTTTAAAACAACAAATAAAATAGTAACGCAAAAACTCAAGTATTTTATTTTCCGTTTTTGTTTTTATTTGCTTCCCTAAAAATTCTTCTGGTATTTAAATACCAAAATATTTACTAATGGTATTTTTAACAGAAATTCAGTTCCTCGCTTTCTTCAATATTATTTGTCAATAAATTTTATTTTAGCTTACAGCATAAATGATTTTTATCTAATCCGCTCAAAAGCAATCCATTTCTGCTTAAAATTGTATTGTAAATTTCAAACGGTTAGCTATTTTATATTTCAGACTTAGACCGAGATAAAACGCTAAAATTAGCGCTTTTACTAATAGATCCACATAGGAATCGAAAATAAACATTCTAATTTACAAAAAACGTAAATGAAAAATTTTCTTCATCATTTTTTAGAGATAACTTTCCGAAAATTTCTGAATGCACCTTTTATTTCAGGAGTATTCCTTGGAATTTTCTCTTCTCGATGGTATTAATATATTGTTTTGTTTCATTCTTGCATTTGACAATTTCTTTATCTAACTCAACAAATATTTTTTTTTTATTTTTTTTATTTTTTTTTATAAGCGTTTCACCCCGAGCAAGGCATGTCACTGCCACTACTGTGCAGGGGGCTACGTAGAGTGGAGAAAGGCTGATTAAATATAGGAAATAACAGAGGGTGGGTGATAGGCGGGTGAGGATACCGAGAATGAGGGTTGGGTAGATGAGAGTGTTGTGAGAATAGTTGGGAGTTAGTGTGATAAGAGGTGTCTATTGACCCTACATTTAAACACCTGGAGATTGTAACTGTCGGGAAAGCAGACTTGTGGAAGGGAGTTCCACAGGCGGGAAGCGCGAGAAAAGAAGCTGTTGGAGTAGAATTTACGGTTACATCTTATTTGTTTAACTGTAAAAGGGTGGGACCTAGTTGCTAATCTAGTATCTCGTGTAAATTCGTGCTTAGGCGGCACCAGTGATCTAAGCTCATCGGAGCAGAAGCCATGAAAGTACTTGTAGAAGAGGCACAGGGAAGCTACATCACGCCGGTGTGAGAGCGGCTGCAGCCGGTCTGCCAAGTCAGTATCAAACACGTTACAGATCCTCCTTTGTATTTTGTCAAGAAGCCCAAGGAGAGCAGCAGGGGCTACCGACCAGATATGGCAGCAATATTCAATACACGGGCGGATGGTAGATTTGTATATGTGCAGAATAGTTTCAGGTGGGAAAAATTTCCGGGCCCTGCACAGGGAGCCCACTTTCATAGCAGCAGATTTGGCAATGGATTCAATATAGTCATTCCATTTGAGGTCCGCCGAGAGTGTAAGGCCAAGGAGGCGTAGTATTTTACTCTCTGGGAGGCTAGCCTGTCCCATGCTAATGGGAGGTAGATGCGATTGTCTATGGTGGTTAGTTGATAACAGCTTTGTTTTGGAGGCATTGAAATTTACCAACCATTTCCTACCCCAGGTCACTACGGATTGGAGGTCCCTTTCAAGTGCGGCAGCGAGGTTCACTTTGTCGTCCAGACCTGGTTTCTAGTTTTTTTTTTATTCTATTGATTTGCTCTTATATAAATATGTTAGAATTAAATAAGAAATTTTTCGAAGAGAATCTTTTTCTCCTCTTCATTTATGTTGGCCATAATTTTCCTAATCAAAACTGTTAAAAATACAGGATACGTTTATAATTTTTAATATAAAAAGTAAATAGTTTATTTTATAGGGATGATTGTATTTATATGCAAGGCATGATGATGAACTTGGAGAGTTTTGACAGATTTTTGGAATTTTAAGTGATGATAAATGCATAGACATTGGATTAGATAAAATTGAAAAGTTAACCTTTAAACGTAGAAATCTTAATATTATTTAGAATATAACACTTGATGAAATGCTGTCATTAAGAAACTCGATAAAAATATAACCACGCATGTGCGGAAATGGATACAAAATTCGAAGATTAAAGTTACAATCTAAGAAAGTGAATTATATGAATATAGGTAATACTGAAAATTGTATTGATTTATAAAAACAGAAAGATGTAGGTAACATTAGTTTTCTTAAATGGCAGTTAATTCTGGACTTCTTCTCACAGAAATGTGGTTCACAGAAAGAGGTTGAAGATTACATTGACTGAATAAATGGAAACCTAAATGCTATTTACACATACCCTGAAGCAGATAGTTGAAATTTATAGAGTGAATAATGAGAAAAATGAGCTTGGACAAATTGGCACTGCCAGGAGACACTGAAACCATAAAGGTGAGATGAAAACAGTGCATGACCTACTTAACAAGCTTGTGTAAATGAGTGCCAGAAAAGGGCTTATAAGAAATAGCAAAAACATAAAATTTACTAAAAGCTAGAAAGAACTTGGAATTCTGTAAAGTCTTTCGCTAACCTTCTAAAGGGATTTGACATATAGAAGAAGTAGTATTAGTCGTAGAAGAAGAAGAAGATTCCTCTTGCTCTTTCACTTGTAATTTCTAGAGTCAACTTAATAAATTTGTATTTAAATTATCTCATCTAATCAAAGTAAAATTTTGCAAAAAACTGAAATTTAAAAGACTCATTAAAATTTTACACGTCTGTATTTCAAAGGAATTAGTCGGGTGGGATAAGATTCAACGCGAATTGTCTTACAAAATATTAACAATTCGAGTTGTATGTATCTTGCTGCTCTACAAGATTTGATGTTACAACTGGTAACAGACAGAAAGACGATAAGTTTGCACGCTGATTGACATGAACGTAACAAGTAACAAATCATTTCTGCAGGAGTTTTTGTAAAAACTTAAGTACAACGACAATACGATTTTTGTGTATGGGTAGGTTTTGAAGGCTATCAAAATGCGTTAGGTATTACCTATTTATAATTCATGAATATTTCGAGATCAAAATGTCATCTTCAGAATAGTATGAGAGCTTGTTTTCACGTCCGCTTGTGAACCATGCCTTTCAACAAATGGTCATTTTTCGCTGCTACTGCTGTCGTTAATTGTAGTGGGTTTGTGTGTGTGTGTGTATTTGTGTGTGTGTGTAACTGTAAGTGTGTTTGTGCATGTATGTGTGCATGTGTATGGTTTATATATGTGTGCGTTCACCGATAGTAGGATTTAGCTTTTCGCATCTTTGTTAAAATGAGAGATTTTTTTTAATCATGTCACCCCAAGCAAGGCATTCCACTGCCACTATAACGCAAGACGTTACATAGGGCGGTTGGGTATAGGAAATGTCAGAAGGAGTGTGATAGACGGGTTAGGATGTACATAGGGAGAGTGTTGGAGAGAATGGGTGTGAGATAGTGTGTTAGAAGGTGCCTACGGTGCTGTTTTACAATCAATATCTATCTACTTTGATTTATGGCTTATATATGAGCGCGTTGGTGTTTTGGTTAAACTTAATTAAACAAAAGACAGTTATTAACAAAAAAAAGGAAAGAAAAAAAAGACAAAGATCTTTCATGTTCAATCTGTTTCTTTATAAAACCCAAAACTTTAACCCAAACAGGAAGAGTCTTAATTTAAAGTACACTATTTGTTTTCTTTTGCCAGCTTAAGATATTTTTATTACAAAAAACAATCATTGAAATGTTTTGTCACTTGTTACGTTCATGTTAATATATAGGATAGTCGGAAGATAAAAGTTACATATTCCTTCTAGCACAAGCACTAACGTCTATTGTACGGTTCTGTCTACTTAATTCCGTCTCCTAGATTTGGATTAACACGTGGTATCATCTGCAGACATTTTCAAATGTACCGCTCGCTGGGATCGCCTCATCAAACATTGACATGAAGAAATCTCACTTTTGAAGAATTGAAAATGTTAAGATTCGATCCAGAATCTTGTATGTTTGAAAGTAATGTTTGAACGACTAGTTCACGTACGCTGTTTGATGTCTAAATAACGGTCTTGTTGTGCATATGCAGAAAAGCCGATTCCCTGACGCAAATAAATGTGTTTGTTTACGATTCAATTGCTTTCGTTCTATTATCAGTTTCTCGATTCCAAATTGCAACCTGCTTTCATTCACTTTCCAAGTTATACAGTTACTACCTATTTCAAAGTTGTTCAAATGTGTTAAAAAACAGAAGATTTCTAATTATAAAATGATCATTCTGTTTAACTTTTATTTATTTTTTCAGCGTCAATTATTTCAACGAAATTATGTTTTCATATTTACCATTCTTTTCATAAAAAGTTGCCCGCTTTTGATTTGTAGTTTGCATATTTTAAAATTCAATTTAGCGCTGATGTTTTCACGTCTTTGTTCAATTTCAATATTCATTTATCTCGTTTTATTCTCATTTGCACATAAACTATCATTTAATAATTTTTTCTATGATTTGTCAAATCAAATAAGGTTAATATTTGTCTGGCATATTTCATTAGGATTAGATAGTTTTGCCTATAGTTTGGTTCACTCTACTTCCATGTTTTTAACAGGAGTAAAAAAAAGTGTTTCCTGTTTAGACGTGTGTTTCCGGTTTCTTCGAATGTTTTTGCATCCTCTTTCACTCCCGCTAGACCCTTGCGTTTTGGTGACATTATCGCTTTAATTGCGGTGAATTTATTTTTTAAAAAGTGATTAAAGAATAAAGAGTTGAAAATATTCTTACAATAAAATATACAACTAATTTCATTGATTTGTGACAAACAATAACAATACGCAAATTATTTCGCTCGAAAGCGTACTTAGGTTTTCATTTAACCATGTACACTTCCGTGTACACTTGCACACTTGCACACTTGCAGTAAAATTACTAGATGTAAACTTGATTCCTACAGTAGGAGATTCTTCTCTTGCACTTACGGCTTGTAGAATTCTTTTTCGTTCAGCCTCATACTTTCCTGACTAATCTGATCATCCAGCCAGCTGACCGCAAGTTCGGCTCCAAGGACTATTGGAGGATTTGCAAACGAGTGCTCAACAATAGGAAATCCTCAATACCTCCTTTAATCCATGAATTTGAGGTTCTCGCGTCATCTGCGGACAAAGCTGAGTGCTTTGCCCGCAGATTCTCATCCACCTCCACATTAGACTCGTCCGGAGTACACCCACCCGACTTCCCTATTAGAACTGAGGTCAAACTGAACGACGTATATATTTCCCCGACAGTAGAATCCCGAGTAATTTCAAAACTCGACCCCGATAAGGCGTGTGGAGACGATGGAATCCCGGTGATAGTCCTTAAGAGGTGTGTTCCTGAACTTTCCCCTGTCCGTTCTAAACTATTTAACTATTGCCTTTCTGTTTCCTGCTTTCCTGCATGCTGGAAGTTCTCTTCAGTCGTTCCTGTGTTTAAGAATTGTGGTGAACCCTCGGGCCCATCCAACTATCGCCCTATCAGTCTTCTACCGATATTCGGGAAAGTATTCGAGGCCATAATCAATGCTGAAATAGTTCATCATCTCACTGCCCATAAACTCTTCTCTGACAGGCAATATGGCTTCCGCTTTGCCAGGTCCACGGCCGACCTGCTAACAACCGTAACGGAGTACATGCTACAGGACTTGATGAGTTTGACGAGGCTCGCGCGGTTACTCTGGATATCTCCAAGGCTTTCGACAGGGTTTGGAACTCTGGCCTCCTATGCAAACTATGGGGTTACGGTATTACCGGTCGCCTGCTTGACCTAATCCCATCTTTTCTAAATAACCGCAAAATGAAGGTCGTTTTAAATTGGCGTGCCTCTTCATCCTACAGTACGAATGCTGGTGTGTCACAGGGCTCTATCCTGGGCCCGACGCTCTTCCTTATTTTCATCAACGACCACCCAGATGAGATCAAGTCCCAAGTAGGCATCTACGCAGATGACACTACAATATACTCCCGCACCAGTAAGAAACCTGTTGTGGCGGACAGACATAATCTCGCTGCTGACCTTGAACGGGATCTACATTCTGTGATGATCTGGGGCAAGAAGCGGCTAGTCAACTTCAATTCGTCTAAGATCAAGCTGTTGTCTGTCAACCATTACAGACAACCTCTCCTGCCTCCCATAAGCATGGACCAAGCGATTCTCCCGGAGAGCAATACACTACGCCTCCTCGGACTTACCCTGTCCTCAGACTTCAAATGGAACCACTATATTGAATCCATAGCTAAGAAGGTTGGATCACTATGTCGATCCAGGATGTTTTTTTCCGCCTGAATCCATCCTGCACATATACAAGTCAACCATCCGTCCGTGCATGGATCATACACGGACGGATGGTTGACTGCTGCCATTTACGGTCAGGTACCCCTGCCGTTCTCCTCAATGTTCTTGACAGGCTCCAAAGAAGCGTTTGTAATGTGATAGGTACTGATCTGTCGGCTCGACTGCAGCCACTTCCCCACCGTCGAAATGTGGCCTCCCTTTGTCTGTTCTATAAATACTTTCATGGATTCTGCTCGGACGAACTTAAATCACTGGTGCCTCCTCAACAGGTGTTTACTCGTGCAACCAGACTGGCAACTGGGTCCCACCCATTTACAGTCAGGTTAGCCAAATGCAGACGACAATTCTACTCCTTCAGCTTCTTCTCTCGCACTTCCCGCCTGTAGAACTCGCTCCCGTATTCTTGCTTTCCTGATGGCTAAAATCTCCAGAAATTTAAATGCAAAGTCAATACTCATTTACTAACCATTGGACTCTAGCTCTCTCTCCACCCCCATATAACCTTCCCTTCTCTCCACCTATGTATCTATCATCGCACCTGCTTTCTCAGCTTCATATTGCTTCTTTCTAACAAGTTTGTACTCCTCACTCTTTTGTAATTAATCTTTTTACAGTTATGTAGCCCCCTGCACATCAGTGGCATTTCCGCCTTGCTCGGGGTGAAATGATTAAAAAAAAGTGGCATACGTGAAACACGCTTTGGCTATCATGTATCGAAAGAGACATGACTGACTGGGCAGAAGATTATCCCGCAGTAGCTTGCCATTGCTTTCTGCGGTTAACTGGTTGCCAGCCAAGGGTAAAGGTATTTGCGCGTTAGTGAATGCAATGAATTCAACTGGAATTTGAACTCGGCTCTCCGATTTCTCGATCCGAGACGATATCCACTGCGCCACAACGCATCTTTTCATCACATTTCTGAATTCATGTGCTTTTATTTTTATCGCTCCTTTCTATTTTTTTATTTTTCTTGTTACATGCAATAACACGTTGTAACTTAGCGGCTCTATTACCTTGTTTAGGCTAAAAGGATAAAAGACCTATTTGAATACAATCCTACGTATATGTGAGGTAGTTTCTATAGGGAAAAGTGTTTTCCTCCTACACTATAATAGTTCTTGGAACTATATGTTTAAATGTAGTTGGGGATCACGCTACATAGGGAGAAATACTCAATAACAGAATTAAACAGTACGTACCTACAAAAATCCGTAATTTGGACTTCAAGCGATTTTCAATAACTTGAAATATTGAAAATCGCCTGAAGACACTACTCCATGGTAGAAACCTAGGACGCGTAAAAACTCATTTATAAAAAGAATATGTATATAATATTAGAAATATGTTATTTTACATGACAATATACATGTAAAATAACATATTTATAATATTATATACATATTCTTTTTGTAAATAAGTTTTTACGCGTCCTAGGTTTCTACCATGAGTAGTGTTTTCAGGCGATTTTCAATATTTCAAGTTATTGAAAATCGCTTGAAGTCCAAATTACGGATTTTTGTAGGTACGTACTGTTTAATTCTGTTATTGAGTATTTCTCCCTATGTAGCGTGATCCCCAACTACATTTAAACATATAGTTCCAAGAACTATTATAGTGTAGGAGAAAAACACTTTTCCCTATAGAAGAAAAGACATGTTTAGAAGGAAAAAACTACACGAGTATTTGCAGCAAAATAACAGTATCCAATTGCAACAGAAACCCGCTAAGCAAGTCTATCTCTGACAGAACCCAGCCAAGAAAGGCTCAGGTACACGGGACAGTTTTGTACTGTAGCTGATTTAACATGACGGGAGTGCAATATCTTTTTCAAAATCATCCATCGGACAACATCGATTCGATAGACGTTAGTACCTGAGTTCACCATCCAAATTAGTTTTAGAGCAAATTCTCAAAGCCTTATCGGTAAGGGTCTTAATTAGATTAATTTTACATTTTGTGGACAAAAGGAATCCCATCTAATATGAAAACCCGTAAATGTCAGAGTCGTATTAATAAACTTGAGTTCATCATCCAAATTAGTTTTAGAGCAGATTTCCAAAGCGTTATCGATATGGGTCTTAATTAGATTAATTTGACGTTTTGTGGACAAAAGGAATCCCAGCTGGTATGAAAACCAGTAAATATCGGTTTCTGGTAAATTGAGGTAAGAAAACCAGGGAAAGATCTGCTCACCAAGACATCAAGAAAGGGAAGGCGAGAGTTAACTTCTTTCTCTTGTGTAAATTTTAAAACCGGGTGCAAATGATTAAGGAAATAAAGGAAATTGACCGCTTGAATTTCATCGTTAAAATAACAAAAAGTGCTGTCTACATGACGGAAATAAACATCGTGTCTATTAAATTTAGATAATACACTCCCCCCCCCATGGAATCGAACAAAGACGTTTGCTAAAAATGGTTTACACAGGAGAAACAATTGGAGTACCAACAATTTGCCTATACATGACGCCGTCGAAACTAAATTCATTGGACATCTCCTCAGGAATAAAGGGAGTGACATCTGGCTACAATATAAGGCATCAGCGCATATAACAATAGCCTCAGTTAAAGAGACGCAATGTAAACGTCTTCAAATGTCATAAGAACACATAAATTTGTCGATTGAGGATAGAGATGTATAAAGTCAAAAAACTTAAACGAATCTTTAATACAGAATTTGCTATACTGACCCAAAACAGGCTGTAATATGATCGTAAATCATTTAGCAACGTCATGTTGGAAAAAACCCTATCATAGATAAAAAAAAAGGTCTCAATAGAATTCCATCCTCATGTGTTTTACGCAAATCATAAAGACGAAGCGAACAGTCTATTCTTTTTTTTTCCGACGCCGTATTTTCGTTTGTTGAAGTTTCCAGACTTGAGAGTGGAACCGGAAAACAGGCATAACAAGAGAATCTCTACGTTGTTAGTTATGTGGAGTATTTCTACTGTAAATTTGTATTCCTCGTCACTGTTAATTTATGTGGGACGATAATACAGCCACGAAAAAGATTTGTCTGATGGATCCCATCTAATAGCTCGCTTCCTTGACAGTAGGCGTGTGTGACGGTTTTTACGGTATATTTGTCCTTTTGCTTATTTGTCGGCAATTGCTGTAGTACGAATGACCACGAAAGAAGTTATTTTATGTAGTAATAACCATTTGAAACCCGTAGATTTAAAAGTATTCCCGAAGAACAACAATTTCTTCTAAGAGAGAGAAAAATTCCTTGTGTTTCTACGGCATTAAATGTAAATTTATCTAATTACACTTATGCTAAGCGTGCACGAATTTTCTTTCGTTTTTCTCCCTAGTGAAGGAGAGAAAAACAAAATGAATTATTAAATTTACTTGAAGAATTTTAATTTCTCTGCTTAGCTTTGATTTTGCAACCTAGAATAGATTTGAGGCTGTGCTTTTTTTCAAATTTATCCGTTTGTCCGAATGCTTTCCTGGTGTGTTTTTTGTTGTTCGAGACTTGATTATAAGGGTTGTCATATGAAATTTTCCGCATTCAGAGAACAGACTATTGCTTTCTTTTTTTTTTTTTTTTTTTGTAATACGAAATTTTAGTCTCCAGTTGATTTTGGAGGGGTAGCCCTTTTCATAAGCTTGATGTGATAGGGACATACTCGACGCCGATTTGATGTGGTAATGTTGTAACCTTGAAAAGGACCGGGAACGAAGGGTGGATATCCCTTGATGAGTACGAATATCTTCGTCGCCAATCTGATGTGGTAATGTGGTAACCTTGAAAAGAGCCGCCAACGACGGTTTATTGAGGTGGGGTGTTCCTTGGGGGGTACTAATATCTTCATCGCCAATTTGATGTGGATCCGATAGTGGGGCCACGAAAGAATAACTCGGAAAACGGATACTAGGTTTAACATATTGTATTTAACAAGGAAAATATGATTACAAGATTGGCAGTAAGCCACACCTGCTCTCGGAACTTCATTATTTATTGTACAGAAGTACAAATGCGGCACAAGGCCTAATACGGGGATGGGGAAAGGCTGGTCATCAACTGTCCTAATTTAACTTAGCTATTCACTTTCGTTGACCCTGACACGCTTACAATAACCTTTCACCATAAAGCCACATTTTTACTGACCATTCTTACCACGTCCACCATAATACCTCAGGTTCTCTATGTAGTCCTACTTAACTCCCATATGTACAATGTTCAGTGGAGGGCATGGGCAGAAATAACAACATTTAAAATCCCCAATGATTTTATACAATGAAAATAAGATATGTACAAGAAACTAAACAAAATCATATTAGTAATAAAAGCCCCCCACTACTCTAATAATGTGACAGCAAAATCACTTCCCCGGACGAAATATAATGCGTGGCTTTAGAAGTATAATACCATATATCCGATCAGCAATTACTCACACAATCACTCACACATTTAAACATCATAACAAAAACGAAAAGCACACTTGAAAAATAACGAAAGTCGCCACGCATCCACCGGGGAACTAACATTGTTGAACACCTAAGGAGGGAAGGGAAGGGGGGTTAAACTAAAGAAAAATAGGGGAGAAAAAAGAAAAGGGGGCCAATGAGCAATCATTACCTAGCTAAGTTAACATTGAAGCCAAAAAACAGAAAATCAAACTTTACCTACACTAACCTAACAGGGACGGGGTGCACATGTTCTGCCCAGCACACCCAAAATCCTGATGCCTAACCAGCATCAAACAACCACTCCAGGTCAGCACCTTTCACTCGACAGAATCGCGCAAGACTCACCCACCTTTTGCCAAATTCAGATGGAGTGAGTCGTTTCCTTTCCGTCCTGATCTTGACTTTAAGCTGATGCTTAAAGAACAAGATCAGTTGGGAAGAGGTAAACTTCTCATCACCATAGAATTCCTTCTGCCGCGTCGTCCAAATCACGATTCGCATAACACCTAGTAAGCAAAAGAGCACATAGTGCTCAGCCCTAGATAACGGAGGCACGACATTGCTACAAACAGAACTAGCCTCAAGGACAAAGAACTTTCCACGCAGCATACGAACCATGAGGTCTTCAAGAAACTTACACAACGGAGCAACAACACTGCAGTGGAAGAAGGCATGATCGACGGTTTCCGTCGTCAGCCCACAACGCACGCAGGTTGATTTCGGAGTTAGGCCCGCTGCATGAAGCCTCTTGCCTACCCAGAGAGCCTTTCGTATCATCAGCCAGGTGAGTGATGCCTCATCGTTAGTGAGACATTTCAACCCAGGCGCCCAAGGCCATATGGAGCGAGCCTCCTGCTTCGTAAGCCCGAGCTCGCCAATCAGTTCATCTTGAACGGCCCCCCTAACTAAAACCCGATATAATGCCCTAAGAGACAACGATTGGGCGTTGGAGAGGCCATCCGTAGCCCGTAAGAGAAACTGGAGAGCCAAACGACATTCTTTATAGAAGGAGCACTCGCCACGAGGAGTACGGCCGGCCTCCTCCTCCGACAAATGCACACTTCTCAGGGATGGAAAGTTTTTATGGACGTCCTCTTGAACGAGGGCGCCGTTCTCATCCTCCAGCATACACATTCGATCCAGGAATCTAATGCGAAGCGTGTGTTGACGAATCTCAACGCTAGGCATGCCCAGACCGCCCTCAGATGGATGCAGGCAACAGATCTCGCGACGTACCTTGGGAGACTTGCCTTCTCCCCAAAGGAAGGAGAACAAGAACTGAATTAAACCCAAACGAATGGCACACGGGAGAGGAAGTACCGAGAGTCGGTAAAGGAGAATCGGGTAGATGTGCGAGGCACATACTTCCGCCCTCCCCTTTAAGGAGAGCCTCCTCCGAGTCCACAGACGAACTGCGCCCTCGGCCTTCTCTCGAACCTCCGACCAATTCATTTCCAACTGGAGATCAGGACCGAAAAAGACGCCGAGAATCTTGATCGGCCCGTCCGTCCAGAGGAAAGGTCCGGGAAGAGAAACTCCCTTCCACGCACCCAATCGCAAGCCAACAGACTTATCGCGATTGATCTTGGCCCCTGTCACCGTCTCATAACATCTGATTTCTTTGCTGACTTCGTCAATCTCGGCTTTGCTCGACACAAAAACCGAAACGTCGTCAGCATAGGCGGAGTACCTGGCCGAGGTGGTAGCACCAGGTACGGAAATTCCGCGAAGGACCGGATTCGCCTTTAACTTGCGAAGGAATGGCTCCAACGCAAGAACGTACAGCAAAGGCGAAAGTGGACAACCTTGACGAATGGAGCGAGATAAAGTGAAGGGCTTCGATCTTACCCCATTCACTTCCACCAGCGCACCGGGGGACTCATACAGCAGTCGGATCCAGGAGCGAAAGTACGGCCCGAAACCGGCGGCGGAAAGGACAGACTCCAAGAAACGATGGTCAACCCTATCGAAAGCCTTGGACTGATCCAAATTGATCAGCGCGGCTTCGGTGTCGGTTTTCTCAATGATCAGGCGTACCAAATGAAGGTTGTCCTGAATAGTCCTGCCCTTCACAGCACAAGTCTGCTCGGGGCCAATCAGACTAGAGAGGACAGCCTGCAAACGGCCGGCCAAGATCTTGGCAAAAATCTTTAAGTCAGTATTTAACATCGTTAAAGGCCGATAATTATCTATGCCACCCCCACCGCTCTTGCTCTTGCGAAGCAACTTGATTACACCCCTGGTGAAGCGTCGAGGTATAGACCCCTGCTTCATCCAGTTGTTATAAACAAGAGCCAGCAGAGGGACAAGAACGGACGACTGCCTCAAGTACAGTTCGTAGGGAAGACCATCCAAACCTGGAGTTTTGTCCCGGCCAACCAATTTCAGCGCATCCCAGATTTCCGACTCTGTTATGGGCCCCTCGCACCTAGCCGCTTCAGCCGCCTCGAGGCGGGGAAAGTCAGCCAAATAGGTGTCGAACTGAGCAGAGCTCAGACCGGGCTCCCTGGTGAAAAGATCCTGGAAGTAATCCCGAAAAGCTCCACATATACCCACGTCTGTAGTCACGGTACGACCATCCGGCAATGTGATGTCCTTGATATGCCGATTGGCCGCTTGCCTAGCTTCCTCTGCACGCAATTCTGCGGCCATATTCGTTGCCTCAGAAGACATTCTTTTTAACCTAGCCCTAACTACCAGAGCTTGATCCTTCTTGATAGCCAAGGAGGCCAGCTCGGCCCTAGCTAAGGCTACGTCCCCACTATTACGGGATTTAACTGCCCGATCAACTTTTTCTCTAACGTCGATTGTGCCGCTAAATTAGCTAAGTTGAGCCGACGGCTATAGTCGGCAGCAAACGACCTAATTTTGGATTTAAGTGTATCCCACCACTTATTCCCAACCACAGCCCCCGTCAGTTCCCGCTTTAGTGTTAGTAAAAGCTGGTGCTGGAAATCTTGGCTATCAAATAATGACGCGTTCAATTTCCAGTAGCCAGCCAACTTAACCTTAGGCTTATCTAAGTTTACACGAACCCGGACGAGCCTATGATCCGTGTAAACTATGGAATGGAAACTTGGACAACCTAAGAGCCCTACGTCGACTCTCCTAACTAGGACTCGGTCGAGGTAGCTTGCGCGTACCTTCGAATCCGAGCTGCCCCTATTAGTCCAAGTCCACACTACCTCCCGGGGGTGTTCATTTCGGTATTTATCGACAAGATCATTCCTGTCGATAAATTCCCGAAATGGTTTCACATCCGGGTTGTTAGTACCCGATCTTTCTCCTATACGATCCTTCTCAGGGTCAAGGACGGCATTCCAATCCCCCGCTAAAATTACCCGCCTCGATGTTCCAAAGAACGACTCGAGCTGCCGAAACAAAGCAGGACGCTCCGCATGGACATTGGGCGCATAAACCCCAATGAGGCGAAAAGACTTCTCCTTTATGGTAATATCCAGCACACAAATCCTGCCCGCTGGATCCGCGAAGACAAGCGTACACGCCGCACCCAAAGACTTGCTCACTAGCCAGGAAACACCTCTAGAACGACCATCAAAACATGCTGAATAGAGATCGTAATCCCTAGACAGTATGCCCTCATAGTCGCCAGCTAAAAACCGGGTTTCCTGCAGACAACAAATAATTTACTAAGCGCGGCTTAGATGTGGCACAAGGCCGAAAGTATGGAGCACCCAGTGAGGATCGAACTCACTACTTAATTGCAATAGTGCTAGCGAGACAAGCTTGCTAACCATTACACCACCTTGAGGTGCCCCTGCTCTCGGAACTTCTGCCCTGAGAATATAAACCTTATGTTTTAAATATTGACTGGAAGAGTCCACAAGTGTCAGTAGGTACACGCCCACAACTGTATATATATATATATATATATATATATATATATATATATATATTGATTGATTGATTGTTTAATAATTTAGTTGTTGGTCATAATAAGGTTAGACCAGTGCACATTTGTATTAAAAAGAGTGCAATACAATTATATTGTAGAACTTTGAAATACTTTCCATTTCTAAACAAGTTATTACGCGACCAAGGATTTTACCATGAGTGGTGTCTTCAGGCGTTTTACAGTAACTGTTTTTACCGTTTCCCGTTATTTTTAAGAAGTGTCAGGTAACTGTATTGTTTTTAAATGTTCATGTGGCAAGGAAATTTTGAACGCGCAATTTTTAAAATTCCAAGGAATTATGGCGTTTTCATCCATGATTGTAAAAACTTAAGTGATATTTTTAGTATGGTTACACTTGAGTCATTATTTCCGTTCTTTCATTCAACAGCTTGCTTTTGTTTGGGAAAAGACATAATCTCTAATTTTTCTTCTTGGCACAGTCTACATATTTTGGCACCGTTGTAAGGCTTAATTGTTTTTACTATACTCCACGTGATGTTTAGATCTTTTCTATATTTTGATTTTAATTTCTACACGTGGCTAGCAAATTTTGTACAGTTTTTTCAAGTTTTCTATTGAAAATGTTTCCGTTAAAAATTTTGTTTAATTCTGATTCTTTCGGTAAGTGTCTGTCTATTAGTTTACAAAATATTTGTCCTATTTTGGTCTTTACCTCTAAACTAAATGGTGGGTTGAACCAGATAATGTTTCGTTTTCTATTATCGTTTTTATTTGTCTGTTTGGTTGAGAATTATATTGTAAAATGATTTTATGTCCAGATTTTCTTAGTGCATCTTCAAAGATATATTTCAATCTGGTTCAGTCTTTATAGATATATCTGAAGGTGGTTCAATCACAGGTTTACATTTTTCTTGCCTAAGTATTTCGTCCTGTGATGGACTTTATTACGGGAATTTTGTCGTCATAGAGTCCATCACAGGTCGAAACGATTAGGCGTGTAAAATATAGTTTATTTCATTTGTCTTTTCTTTATATATATATATATATATATAATATATATATATATATATATATATTTCAACACCAGAAGTGTTATGTTGACAAAAACTACAAAAAAAAAAAATATATATATATATATAAGTGCTACCAACACCAGAGAGAACTACGTTGGGGCAATTCTCTGAACTTACTCGTAACACACAGAAATAAAACAGGTCACAATTTCGAATAAAAATTACCCCGTAATTAGAAAGAAACAGTATACATTATTAACCAGAACCATTCTTTGCAGGAATACTAAATAAATATTTTTCTAACGATATTCAGATAACAGACGCACAGTTTTAATCAATACATATCCCAAACCTTTCATAATATGCATATATAAATTAATCTAAAATTCTCAATACGCAAGTCTTAATTCCAGCCTGAGATTTTGCAGAAGAAAAAACACGACCTGCCATCGGAATTTCTAAATATATACTTGTTTTCAGATTAAATATTTTCAAGGTTGTTATATGCTCGTTAAATATTTATAATTGTGTATGTATGGGATTTTCAAAACTGAATATTCATACATTTCATTCAAAATAAATAGTTTTTAAAATATTTAAATTTATGTAAATATAATCATAAAAAAATTTAAGATTTATTTATTTTTATCAGAAACTAGCGATAATGCAATTTGATATGATATTTTTCAGATCATTTTCGAGATATGTCAAAAGTGCATTAAGGCGTTAGTAAAAGAATGTTCTTTTGAAAAGGTACTGAATTTTATTAGATCCGATATTTCCACTATGTGTATTGATTTCGATAATAATAACAATAAAATAATAATAATAATCGCGAGATAATGTTACAGATTTGCACATGTTTCTGTATGAACGTCAATGTTCATTTGTTATTTTGTCGTGTGTGGCTGTTTGCATTTGTTTGTGCGTGCATGTTTTTGTTTGTTTGTTTGTTTGTGTGTGAGTGAGTGTGTGTAACTGTGCGTGTGTGAATATCCAGATATGAATAAAACATGTGTATAAAAAGAGGATGTGTATAAAGTAAAAAGAAAAAAATTACCGATATGTTTAATTCGCTGGCAGATTTTATGAAGACAAATATATCTGAATATCATGAAGTTTGAACATATATGGCGTAGGATAATATGTATATTTAATAATAATAATAATAATATATATATATATATATATATATATATATATATATATATATATATAATAGAGCTTTGTTCATACATTGAGCGTCACTATATATATATACCCGAAACCTACTACCTCTGATCAAGCCAGCTCCAGAAAAAGAACACCTAGTCAAGCCAGCCTCAGTTCTGCAACTCCCAACCAATGCAACCCTCACCTTGCCCTTAATTTACCAGACATAAGGAATACAACTGGACATTACAATAACACAACAAAATGCAATTGCACAATAAAAGATGATTGTCTTATGGGTGGAGAGTATATGACGGAGTGGGTGGTATATCAGGCCATGATATACCCCAAAGAAAACACAAATTTAAAAAAATAATACATTGGTATTTCTGCAGGTGTTGTGAAGCAACGGCTGTACAATCACACACACTCCTTTTCCAACCTGAACTAGAAAACCAAACAGCTCTATCGAAATATCTCTGATCTTTGAAAGACAATAATCTAACCCCCATAAGTAAATGGAATATAATTAAAAAACCCTGCACACCCACTAACTTCAGAGATTTCTGTCAATTATGTCTGAATGAAAAGATATCTATTATAAGACACAAAAACCAGTTGGATCTGCTGAATCTGAGGAGGGAACTAGTGTTTAAATGTAGACACAGGAGCTGGTTTAAACTATGTTAAACTTTTAGCTCTTCTTCCATTCCTCTGAAAACTTTACACATATCATATTATTCTACAGAATATATATTGTTTAATTGTTAACCATTGTTATATATGTTGAAAGGTTTTTTGTTTTTTATATACGGGTTTTTATATGTCTATGGTATTGGTTACATATTTGTTTTTGCTGGTGTTTGAATGTGTATAAATATATATATGTGTGTGAGTTCTTATGAGTTTATATGTATATATGTATCTGTGTACGTGTACATATATGGGCATACATATATGTGTGTATGCATGTATGTGTGTAGGCATTTACGTGTGTATATGAGTTGCATGTGTACATATATATGTTTTTTACAGTACTAAAGTACACGGTATTATAACTGTACTGCTGACTGGAAAATCTACCTACACTATGGTATTATTATTTTTATTGTATTGTTAACCGAATAATAAGTATAATTTTGATTATATAGTGGTGTGGTGGTAATTATGATTAACTATTATATCTTAGATGTTTAATTTTCTTAGGTTTTTTAAAAATTCCAATTTCTTATCCTTCAACTAGTAATATGTAAATTTATTTTTAAAATTAATAATTAAGTTTAAATAACTAGATTTAAATAGATTAATTAGGGTTACTTTTAAATTAAAAGAAAAATTTTAAATTAAAAAAAAATTTTTTTAAAAAGTTTTTAATGTATTATTTTTGTTTTGTTGATTGTATAATTAGTATAATTGTATTTATTTAGTAGCGTGAGTATTTTGTGATGACAACAGAATAACTATTATCTCTTACATATTTTTAATTTTTAGATTCCAATTTCTTTTACCGTTAACTCATATTTTTCATATACTTTTATTTTCTTTATATACAAATGTATAATGAACGAAGTAAATAATTTCAACGTTAAAATCATTAATTTGAAACAGTGCACAATATAAAAATACAGCAATTATTATATATTATTAAATATACATTAGAACATGTAAAAATTCAAAAGTTCTACAAAATTGTATATTTTGTTTCGGGATTGAAAAGGCGTTGTTTTATCAGGTAGTTAGCATCAATATCAACTACCTGATGAGATTATGTTCTTTCACTGTCAAAAGAAATGTAAATTTTGTTCTAGGTTGTAGTTTGTACACGTTCTAAAATTATAATTAATAATTTATATATATATATATATATATATATATATATATATATATATATATATAGATAACATAAATTTAAAAAAATTAATTAATGTCAAATAAAATTTGCACTAATTCAAATTACAATTAGGATTTATCTATACTATTTTAAATCTATGTTTCTGTCTACATTTAAATATTAATTCATTCCGCTGATTTAGTAGTGCCTTAGAATTCTTATATTTTATAATCATTAATTTCTCCTCCAGGCATAAATTGCACCTCTTCCTGAAACTGTTGTGAGCATTGGCGTATTTCACAATCCTCCATCTGACCAGTGGGTTAAATCCTCAGTCATTAATATTGCTTAGATAGCACTGAGTGATATTTCAAGGAGATTTTGGAAAAAAAACTGTCTGTGGTTCTATAATCTCTGCTTCCAACTACCTGCAGATATCCCTATATAAACTCTTTTATATTTGGGATCCTCCACTGGACAAATAGTGGGTTCATAGATAGCTTTTTCGGAATTATACCTGCCATCAACTGGACAATTTGTCTTATTGATGCAATTACAGGAATGCTTCTCTGCGGAAGGTTTTTTAAAGAAGTCTCTAAAAAAATTTTGTTATTATGTGAATTGAGTATGTTTTGCATGTTTTTCTGTAGTAGAATAAATAATTTTAGGAATTTTTCTTTTGAACAATTAACTTAACGGATGGTGTTCGTGGAAGTGTTTGCTAACCAGATTTAAAAAGTATTTGCCTATGTTTACATTGGACAACTTGCAGAAAGGAGAGTTGAACCATATTATTTTTTCTTTTCTAAATTTTACTTTTGTTTCTACTTTTGTCTTTCAATTTTTCTTTGTTTAATATTTTATCTTTCAAATCACTTTACTTTAGTGTTTCATTGTATATTGTGTTATTCTCATCGAATATTTCCTCATTAGAAAATAATTTATTAATTCTAATTTTGACTGTTTGGGGTATTTGTTTTATGATAGTTTTAGGGTGATTAGAGTTAACTTTAATATAGATAAGGGATTGATTATTTTTTGATACGCTTTAAATGTATGTTTGGATAGGTTAAAGCTAATATCTAAACAATTAACCATCCTGACATTAGATGAAACTTCGATTTTGAAGCTCAGAAATTTAAAAGCTCTAATAACTTTTTTAGAAATTCATGATGTCAGGGGACCATTACTGTCAGCGTTATAGATAAGACCATCGTTCCGGTAGATACCTACTTGATTAGGCTCAACAATTCTACAGAGAGTATATAATATATATATTCCAATCAGATCCGCGATTTGAGCCGAATTATAAGCGCCCGATTGGGGGCATCAAATTATTGTTAATATTTTTAATCGAGGTAGAGTCATTATATACTAGTACAGATTATCTAGAAGTTAAAATAATATCCATTTTGTTATTAGAAATATCCGTGAAGTTTTTAGCATAATTTAAACTGTTAAGTAATAAATTGTACGAAATGGAAGGATAAAAATCTACTATATCAAATTTTAAAAATGAGGCTTTTTCCTTATTCGGAATGTTTTGGAACCATGTTATGGTCTCAGAAAAAATATTTTCATATATTGGAATTGAAATTTTCTTGTACTGACATTACAATCTTCTTAATTATATTACTAGAAATTTAACCTAATTCAGTTTTAAAGAGATTTATTGGTCTAGTTTGCAGGTTATTCTCGAAATTTATGCGATTTCTGTTAGAATTCTTCCCATTCTATCTGCGATATCCATTTTTTGCCAATGTAGCAGTTTTCTCATTAATTGTGGAAAACATATAATCATTATTATCTTTTATATAAGTACTAAAGATTTTCTTAAGAATGTGTTTATGGTATTCAGATGGTTCTATTTTATATATATATTACAGCGTTTATCCACATCATATTCGAGTTTCTAATCATTTTAATGTCCCTCTTGAGAAGAGACTCTAATTGATTATGTTGTTTTCTAAAGTTGATTTTTTAAAATCTTATTGAATTTTTTTATTTTTAAATTTTAATCAAATCAAACATATCGGTCTCAAAAAACTTGAGAAGCCAGGCGGGTTTTTTTGAGATTTCATATTATAATATTTCTACTTATTTTCATTTGAACCATTCCGTGGATTAAGGCAGAAATAAGTTTTCTATCGTAGTCATTTTATGAATTCAATTTTTTTTTCTGTGAGATCCAGATTGAAAGAATTACGTGATAGATAAGGAATGTTTTTCATTGAATATTCAGGATGAAATTTATCCATACTGTTGCATGCAATCTTCGAAATATATTAATATTCGAAAAAGAGCTCAACTTATTTAAAATAAGGAGCAAATTATAACTTAGTACACTTGGTATGCAATCCAGGTGCAATCCAGGTACAATCTAAGTATATTCAAATAAAGACGAACTCAAGAGAAATCAATGTTAATTTCATTTATTTAATTTAACAGAGTAATATAATTTATAATAGATTTTAGAATATTACAATGGGTAATACATATTTTACCGCGTTTTGAAGTTATTATCGCGGCTCGTCGGATCCAAATGGTACAACAGTTGGTCCTCAAAAAATATCCCTCCTAAAAATTTCTTTTCTTATATCTAATTTTACATAGACGCTCACATTTCCATAATAGAACAGACATTTTTAACGGTTATTTATGAAAAATTCACACGAAAAATAACCCCAAAGAAAGAGGAAAGCGAAAAAAAAGGGAAAGATAGACGATTGTATAAGGCAAAGAAGAGTACAAAATTGAAAAAGAAAAAAATAGAAAAAGAAAAAAGGGGAAACAGAAAAATCAGAAGGGAAAGCAAGAAGAGAAAAGGAAAGGACAAAAAGATACATTAACAGGAAATACCGTATCACGAGAAATAAATGTTGACACCATTTCTCATAATAGCGTGTCAAACCACCTAAATGTTCTCTGAGAAAAACATGGAACAATTTAACTATGAAATTTAATTCCAAATATGCGGGATATATTTATGGGAAAAAAAATTGTACATCATAATTTAAATTCAATTTGAAAAAATAAGTAATATTACTATTATTTTAAAAATTAATGCTAATTTGAAAAGTATTGTTAAAACAATTAAAAATACTAAAATTAAAAATATAAATATATAAACAGAAAAAAATTGATAAACCTAGCTTATGGGGGAATACACAAAAAGGAGGAAAAAAAGGAGAAATCACAATAGAACGGATTATAAAATAATTTAAAAAAAAGCTAGATCGAAACCGACGTGTTCAATTCATTTTTTAGAAACGTGTGCTTTATTTTCCACACACACACACACACACACACACACACACACACACACACACACACACACAATAAAAATTAATTCACACCACGTGTATCTAAAAAAAAATACAATTGCGCTGGAATTCACCCCTTACCATACACTGTGGGGACAAAAACAAGGACGGCGCACCCAAAAGTTCGGACGTAGTGGAAAGCACACCACGTGGTCAAAAAAATGATTTATTGACCAATCAGAGCTCGACATAAGAAACCCATTTCTTAATCTCCCCGGATCCTCACCATCCAGATATAAGGAAGGCAGAAACTCTCAACAGACTAGCGGGAACAGCTACTAGCTGACACCAAAGGGTCACACGGACAGCTCACAGCGCACACACAGAGAATTCAGCAGTTCACACACAACGCAGTATCACGTATCAGTGAACATTCTTTTCACCCTCTCTTTCTCTCATCTTGCTCGCTACACATCGTCCGACCATTCCCTCTCACATTCCCAGTTCATTTATTTCTCCCTTTTTTTACAGCTTTATGGACAATTTCATTTTTGTACAAAAAAATAATTCTTTTATTTTTTTTACGAAAATAAACAAAAGTTTATTTTACTTTATTTATAGTGCATTTTTCTTTTATTATTTGTTTGAGGGACTTCTTAGCACCCTCTACAAATTGGTGACCGACGTGAGACAGTACATTTAAAAAAAAACAAAAGGAAAAGGAACAAGAACATAATGGAACCGCAACCAGACCAACAAAGAGACAGGGAATTTAACGACCTCAAGTCAACTGTAGAAAGATTGTCTACACAATTACAAGACTATCTACAAACACAACGACGGTACCCACGCGATAAACGACCAGGCTACAGAAAGCGAAGTTTCAGCAAAGGCCGGACTGACAACCGCAAATAGAAAAGATGAAATTTGTTACTACCACAAAAGTTTCGGTCCTGAGGCGAGACGCTGTACACGTCCTTGTTCTTTCAACAACGCGAATGCGGGAAACGGAAATTCCAGCCAGTAGAGACGACGGCGGTTGCTGGATTTTTAACAAAAGGTCGTCTGTTTTATATCCGTAACAAAATTCATGGATATATCTTTTTAATAGACACCGGAGCTGAAATAAGCGTGATACCACCAACACAAAATCAGGAGACTATGCCACAGTCTTATCATCTTCAAGCAGCTAACGGTACCAAAATACCAACTTACGGAGAGAAATCACTTAATATCAATCTCGGCATGCGACGGAATTTTCTCTGAAATTTTACCATAGCCAGTGTAACAACGCCTATATTGGGGGCAGATTTTTTAGCCAGATTCAACCTGTCTGTCGACATGACTAATCGCACACTTGTGGATAATCAAACCAAGATTTCAGTAAGAGGAATCACCTCGAAATACCAGTCTACTGGAATTAGCTCTGCCTTACTCGAGGACCAGTACATCCGTCTGCTACTACGAAAATATCCACAACTCTCCCAGCCATTTAAAAACACAGACACCATAATACATAATGCCAAGCACTACATCAAGACAAATGGACAACCTGCCTATGCCACCCACAGACGATTGAGACCGGACAAATATAAGATGGCGAAAAACGAGTTTCAACATTTATTACAAGGGATCATCTTACCCTCGAAAAGTGCTTGGTCTTCACCGCTACACATGGTGCAAAATTCTGACGATACAACATGGCGTCCTTGTGGTGATTTTAGAAGATTAAATGCTAAAACGGTCCCGGATAGATACTCTATTCCATATATGTACAATTTCGCCATCGGTCTGCAAGGCGGCACCATAGTTTCCAAATTGTATCTCGTAAAGGCGTACTACCAAATTCCAGTGGCAGAAGAAGACATTCATAAAACTGCACTGACCACACCATTTTGCCTTTACGAGTTCGTAATGATGCCTTTTGGGCTTAGGAACGCCTATCAAACCTTCCAAAGGTTAATAGACGAAGTTTTCAGAGGTCTGCCATTTATATTTGCATATGTGGATGGCGTTTTAATCGCCAGCAGAAACCTCGACGAGCACAGACAGCACTTAGAGTAAACCTTTGAAAGATTATCACATTACGGTCTGAAAATAAATTCCGATAGACACATTGAAATGGTTTCTTGTAGCCCATGCCTTAAGGAAATTTTAAAAACAAATCTGTAGTTACAATTACCCTTCACGCATTATGAAGGGCTTTATCGATGTAAAATGTGTGGGGTCTTAGGATGACATGTTTAAATAAATACTCAGTAGTAAATATCATGATGTCATTTCTGACCTGTAGTCTCTTGTTGGTACCCGAAAAAAATGAGTATATAATAGAAATAAAAGGACTTAATAATAACAATAAGAATAATAATAATAAACAACAAAATGAACAACAATCATAACTACAAAACTACAACAATAACATAAAACAGCAATAATAATAATGTTAATAATACATTTGTAAGTTAAGTATCTAAGCTAATTAATCTATTCAAGAATAGTATCCAAGCGAGGGTACAAAATTATATGATCATGAATATGGAAAGAATGAAATGTTACTGTGTAAATATGGCTGTACCAGATAAAATAGTATGGACATGAAAAATGGCCTTGGGGATTGAAACTGCGAAAAATAAATAGTATGACACAGATATGCCGCACTTCCAACCCTCAGAAACCATAAGATATGAGGTTCGATGAATTGAAAAACAAAGGAAAGATCTGCATCTATCTAAACCAAAAGGGGCGTTGGTGTCTTTCTGAATACAGTGCTGCGAAATTCTAAAGGCTTGATGTAAGTCAAATTTATGCAAACTATAAGGATATTGCTACTGTGGTGATACCGAGCAAAAGCCATGTACCGGATGTTAGCACCTTCAAAAATCAAATGACCAAAAGCCGTTCTTGCGCCGCCGTCTCCGCGCAGATGTTCCGGTTGAAAACTAAAAATTAATCAAATATTAAATTTCCAGTTCGCGAGCCTACGCGAATTTTACTTATCAGCCAATGGGGAGCCCAGAAGCAAATACAAGTGTGAAATTTCAGGTGATCTGCTGTGATCATAAATGAAGATATAAAAAGCAGAAAGCTTCGACAGGCAGACCGACTCGAGGAGAAGAGAGTAATTAGTATTTCCCTTGACCGAAGTCAAGTGGCTTACTACGCTTGCCTCCCTTGCATCTTTCCTTCTTCCCTGCCTCAAAAACTACTTACTGACATAAGGAGCGAATACATCAAAGACATTTCTTACTTACACCGTCCCAAATTCTTAAGCATTAATTCTCTTTCAGCATTTTATTGCTATGAACATTTGACCATCGTTGAACCTATACTTCAAATAATACTTCAGTTGTAAAAAACATTCATTGATATGTGTATACATAAAATGTTATACTTCTACTCAAATTGCCTTTCTTGAATTGTAATCATTTTATGACTTATAGTGGGCTATCTACAATAAGGCCAAAACCCGTTATTCTGCAACGATATACAACTGCCTTTCACTAGAACGGACTCTCCACTAACAAACAGGAAAAGAAAAGATAAGCAGCCCCTATACTACCAACATTAAAACGTAGAATATATTACAATATTGTTGTTATTAATCTTAATAATAATGATAATATCATCTCCCCTGATGTACTACCGTATATGTATCTCATGGTTTCTGATCTTGACTGTCTGGGATTAAAATGCACGTGTTCTGTCTTAGTAAATTAGGTTGCAGTTAAATATCCGATTAAACATATTTGATATTTAATTGACTGACCTAAACCAGCTAAGCCTGTCGTTTAGTTAATACATTATCCACGTGCACAAGTAGTTGAGGAGAATCGTGGCTGTTTGCCGAGAGGGTTGCTTTTAAAGTTTTAAGGCCAAAGCAACGACGGTTACTTAGAGTTCACATCTGCTCTACGTGGAAATACATTCAAATGGTGACTGAAAGGACTGTGTGAGCCCACATGAAGGCATTTCCAACTGGGCTAGATTTAGGTTTTCATACTGCTTTTATCAAAACATATCACCACATTATAATGTGCGTTCTGTTGAAGTGGATATCGTCTCAGAAAGAAAATTTCGAAGAGCCGATTTCAAATTACAGCTGAATTCGTTGCATTCATTTACACTCAAATAAACGTGGAAACAGAATTAATCCGTCTCTTCTTCCTCGAGCTATGGGTTAAATAGCAACACAGGTTGAGTTCTATAGCCTTGTTTGGTAACCAGTTTACCACAGCAAGTAATGAAAACTTACTGCAGAAAAATCTTCTGCCAAGTCGGTCATGTTTTTTTTTTTTTTAAACATGTCTATCAAGTATGTGGGATGTGCGTTGTGGTACCGTGGATATCGACTCGTAACGATAAATCCGGGTGACGAGTTCGAAATCCAGTTGAATTTTTTGCATTCGCTTACGCACAAATACCCTTGGGAAAGATATTAATCCGTCTCATCCCTCCAGTTATGGGTTAAATAATAGGACAGATTGGGTTCTATAGCCTAGGCTGGCAACCAGTCTACCGCAGAAAACAATGACACCACTGCGGGATAATCTTCTGCCTAGTCAGTCATGTTTCTTTCGAGACATGATCGCTCAATGAGTGTATCACTTATGACACTTAACCGACTGTATCAAGTATGTCACTTAACTGACTGTTCATCATATCGCACATACTTTTCTATAATATATGCGCCTGGTATGCCATTTTCAGTGTGAATGTTATAGTAAGCATATAGAACTTTGTCTGTTTCTGAATCAGCGCCACCTAGCGTGCTGATTTCTCATTAAATATTATTACTGCTACGCCTACTTCTCCTCCTCATACTATTAATACTAATAACATTAATCGGCGGTGTTATAGTAGGAGACGGTCAACGAAGAAGTAAGGGAATGTAGCAAATTATCCCCGAACAAATAAAGAATCGTCACGTCTGGTGGGGAAATGGGATTTAATACGAACGGTGCACACACAAAAACTTAGAGGATATTTTTTCCGAAATTAGCTTTGGATAATTTCTGACAGAATGTCCTTCTATCTTTAGTACGTTTACTCGTAATTTGGAAAAAAAATTAAATATTAAGTATGCATATACCAAGACTAATTAGCTGAAAAATTAGCATAAGCCTTTTGTCAAAATCTTGAAAATCTTTATTTCATATCAAAAGGAAAGACCAAAGTGTTTTCTTTGTTTTTAATTATATTTTTAATTCTTTTTAGAACGTTAGATATTTTGGTTAAAATAAGGTACCTCCACTTCAATTTTTGATACCTCAATTTAAATTGAATTTTTAAAAAATAAAAAAAAATTCTTGAAGATATAATTTAAGCTTTAATTGAAAGCTAAGAGAATAAATTTACTAATTACAGTAAACAAAACACTTTGGTGTATTTCAAACCGAAATTATTTTGATCGGAATCAAAAAATTTTAGGTTAAAAAAATTATTTTGAAATTTCAAACTTTCCACCATTTTTCATCGATTATGAACAGTAGCCAATTCTCGGTTTTAAAAAGTCTTACAAAAATAAAATACATCTCGCTGACACATTATTTTATTCAAATTATCGAATTTAAACTTACCTGAAGTTCCCTTCAAACAAGAATTGCTTGCTTACTTCCTGAAATTTTTCAAAAGAACGTTTCTCAATTACGGTAGCCTTGTTATTACAGCTGTCAACACCTTATCAGTGACGTCATTGATGATTTACAGTAGCTGGCCAAAAGCATGGAAGGTATGGGATACATATTTTTTTCTATTAAAATAAGCAACAGGAAATCACAATAAAACATTCTAGAAAAATTGGATCAAAACGGCAGTAGAATTTAGATTACATTTTTATATTTCTCAACCAATCAGCTAAAAACTTAGAATAAGAACATTCTAGAAAAATAGGATCGGAAGTAAATTAACACAAAAATATTTAGGCCCCAAAACAAAATAGTAAAATAATAAATCTGATTGGTCAATAAATGTTTTCACACCCTAATGTTAGGAAGATTTCGTTGATCCCCTATTAATGTATATAATACACACAGTTAGAGAAAAAAAGGTCAGTCACCAAGCTAGCCATTAAGTACGCATGCCACCGATACTTTGTCCGGCCAAGTCATTTCTTCCACGCCAAAAGTTCATGACCTAGCTCCGAGGACTTTGAAAAGGAAAAACTGGCGAACTTTCATACAGCAACGCGACACGCTGTCGCCACCTGACAATGAACTAAATGTAAGTAGGAAAACTTATTTACGGACTCTGCTAATGTAAACTTATACACATCTTTGAACAAATTCAACTTCTTGCCAAGTATTACTTTCCCAAAGGCAATTTTCGCGTCATGTATTTTATTTGTTTCCACGTGCCATTTTATTTTTCACGTAATAAATTGTTTGTTGTTTAATGTCCGTTGTAAATTGTTCCTTTCACTTTGCGCGATGGTAAAACAGAGTGTTGTATTTGTGGGGGAAATAATCTGAGAGCCAGACCCGTAAAATACGGAAGCGCATACAACCCAGCAAATACCAAATCCCCCACAAAGGCGAATCTGGTATAAAAAGTTTTATATATGGATTTTTTCATGTAAGGGAGGACAACCCTTGAATCACGTGACCTTTTAATGATAAAGATCTCGTACGACCACACTTACAAACAAAATACGAGTAATCAACATGCGGAAAATTAAAATGTTTTAATTATTTAACAAAAAATGAACACCATTATTTAGAGCAAGCTTTTAGATTTTTCGATTAGTAAATATATACGCCACACATTAATTTAGAAAAATCTGAGAGACCTATGAATAAGAAATTTTAAAAAACTTTTAAACCTTTTTATAAATTACTTAATAAACAATTAAAAATAAGTGAAAACAATTCTTGTAAAAATTCATTATTAATGGATTTTTTCTATTCAGACTATGATATCATTTTAATTTATATTTATAAAAGTAATTAAAAGTTTATCCAAATAAAAAATAGCATACTTTTATTGCATTGTTGTTTTCTTAATTCGGAGCAGATTTTCTAAAAATGAAGAAAAAATAGTTGATTAGCATTTGCCAGTGAGTTCTGAATTCAATTAAAATTATCTATATGTAGGGATCTTGTCGCATTTTTCGACATTTCTGAAAATTAATTGGTGGGGGGTAACATTTGTAAAAAAAGTTTAGCAATATTTTCTAGAAATAATTATTTTGAAACTAATTTCAGTCAATTATAAATAAATCTTGAAATTTTCATCAAAATCTGACCATTATTTTATTTTTGCAAGAATGTCCAAATTAATGTGTCTTTCACATTAAAAAAATGTTTTTTGCGTAATATTATCTTTTGACGGAATAAAATCTAGCGTCAATTTATGCCTCGCACTGACGAGAGAAAAAAGACATTTTCTACCACTAGATGAACCGGTTAAAACCTGTTAGAAACAATTTAAAAAAATTGTAAAAATCTTTTAAAAATACTTTGTCCTATCCACTTTATGATAGCTTAAACACTCTGCCAAGAATTTTTGTTTTTATTTAGTTTGAGTTCTTTTCCTGTTCTTTTAGTGATTTTGTCGAAATAGTTAAAATTTTTAATTTGCGGACAATGGAAAATTTTAGAATTTTTTTTTTTTGCTGTGAAAAACATATTGATTTGGAGATTCTTGCAAAAAAATAATATAAATGTCGGATGTTAATATTTCTTTCAGCACGTACTCAAAAATGGATGAGATAACATAACAATTTTTTTTCAAATAATCTTGGTGTTATATTAATTTGTTTTGATTTTTTTTCATTTGCTATTCCACCCACATATGGAGTTTTATGAAAATTGGAAACATCCACATGTGTAAGGCATAATGTTTATATTAGTTAAAAGTAGAAGTTTCAGAATATTAATCACCGATATGTTTTTTGTAAAACAGGAGCCCCCGTTACAAAAAAAACTTGCTTTGAATCCCAAAATAAAAGGTAATAATGCATGAGTTCACATATCTTCCGAACAAAATTTCTCGAATATTCATATATAAATATACTAATATAAATATATATTCATAAATAAATATTCTGATTTAAAAAAAACGAGTATCTCCTAAAATCTTCTATGTGCCTTGTTCTTTCAGAACGTAGGCGATCATGGCCTTCCATGTCTCCCAATCCCTGCTGGCCCTTAGCAAGCATTCTTCTTTTTCACCACGTAACCTCCGCTCTGCTATCCACCTCTTCAGGCACGTGAAGTATGTTACACACAGTTTTCCTCTGCCTCTCTTTCCCTCGATCTGTTTTGTTAGTATCAGATTCTCCAAGCCCTCTTTCCTCATTGCATGTCCCAGGAAATTTTACTGTCTTTACCTGATGCTCAGTATTTATTTCACTTATATGATATCCATTAAAAATAGTGATTAAAGAAATAAATTAAAACTACATCTATGTGTGTGTGTGCGTGTGAATATAAAGATTTTAGTCAACAATACAACAATACACACAGTAAAAAGAACCTTCAGACATTGGAGGCCATCTACATTAAATCAAAGCAACCCACACTTAATAAAATCACGTTTATTGCCTTTAAATATATGGTTCTGTTAACATTTCGAGCTCTCACGCGGCGTGACGTCAGAACCGGATTACAAATTTACGAACTGCGCTTGCTATTTGGTAACTAATATCGTTGCTTAGCAAAATTTTATGTCAACACAAGATAAAATCAACTTTGATGGTGAATGTTTTTATGTTAACGCCCATGTAACCTCTGTGTAGATGGCTCATGTGAGCCGGAAGCTTAGAAGCAACTTAATAAAAAAAATATCCAAATGTTGGAGAATATTTGTTTTTATTTTCAACTGAAATTAACACCAAAATGAGATGTTTAGAACGGCTCATGATTAAACATAAGATGCATTCATTGTCTCTTATATTTAACAATATATGTTTAGAATATATAGTTATGCATATATATATATATATATATATATATATATGTGTGTGTGTGTGTGTGTGTGTGTGTGTGTGTGTGTGTGTGTATCTTAAAATAATAATAATGTTCAAATAACGGCCCTCATCTGACATTCTACAAAACCACACGGCTTTAATACAGATATAAATAAAACAAAGCAACCCAACAACTACGATGTCCATTTCTTCTCAGTGACTCCGATGCATTTATTCCTTCACTGCTTTGTCTCTTTTTTTATCGTTTCTCATTTTCAGTCCGACGAAGCCAAAGAGAACGCACACATTCTCTTGCGAAATGCTTCTTCGACAACAAGAAAAATAGAAATCTACTTTATCTCATCATGTTCTCTCTCTCTCTCACTTACACACACATTTACACACACGCACACTCACAAAAAGCGCAAACACAGATACACACGCACAAACACGCACACAGGCACCAACGCACAAACCTACACACATTTTGAGATCAACTTCGAACGGCGACAATCTATTTCAAGCTTGAACGCATTCGTCAGGCCATGTCTGTTGGCTCAACAATCTATAAATGCTCGCGCTTATGATATATATATATATATATATATATATATATATATATATATATATATATATATATGTGTGTGTGTGTTTGTGTGCGTGTGCGCGTGCGCGCATGGCCGTGTATGTCTTATTGTATTTAGCAAAAGATAGTTGACTATTCAATATCATAAAAGACGTTTGTAATAATTTTTCCTTTTTTGAAACTTAATTTATAATCATTCGCACATACAGTGAATAGAAATGACGCTATGACTTTTTGAAGATTTATTTTGTGAGAAATATGTGTGTTTCATGATCTTTTTATTTGTATCTGTTAAGTTGGATTAGCACGAGATCACTTAATATTCGGAAAATGCACATTTTAAATTAAGTTAAAATGACTTCCTTTCATTACGCTGAAAATAGAGCATTTAATGCGATTTGATTTGTTCTTAGTATATGATCAGTTACATGTACGGAATCTAGCATTTTTGTAATAATAGGTCGCTTTTGTTAATAAACATATTTCGGCCAATCACAGTGCTAAGATGTTAAAGAAGTAGTGACCATGAATGTATTTTTTCAGGTCGCTCATTCATAAAGTTAAATTTAATACGTAGAAGCTGTATGATTGGAACTTCTTCCATTCTAAATGAATAGGAAGAGAATGAGTATTTTTCGAACCTCTGTGCCTGGCATTGTGGGTCTTAAATATGAAGGTCTGAATTCTTGGAACTTACAAATGTGGTCTGTTTGAACATTTGCCATATGAGTTTAATTCCTGGGACAGATTGTAGTGATATATTTGGAATCGTTGGTTTCAGAAGTGGTATAATTTGAAAAATTAATGGGATATTCCGGAATTGGACAGCAGAATGCGAATAGTCTCTCTTCGAAGATATAAATATAAACACTATGTTTGAAATTTCAGTGGGGGTGTCGGGTTGACCGACATCTGAAGTATGCCGTAGGTCACAATGTCTATGACATTATGATCAGCAGGGCAAAGACTCGACTATTAATCTGACCGTTATGATAACTACTCATCCCAGAAAATAAAATTTGTATATTGTATATCTATTTTTCTCTTTCCACACGCACACACACACATATACGCACACACAGACACACACAGAGAAACACACACACACACACACACACACACACACACATATATATATATATAGATTAGTGGGTGTTGTTTTTGTGCTAGTGTGTATTTGAAGGCTGAAAATATTCAATGATACCCACTTCAATAAGATATATCAAATCTCAGTATCTACTTTAATTAGTACCCTATCTTAAAGCCAAGAACTTTTCAGATCGAGCACGAATGTCTTTCATACTTACCTATATTTATAAAAACAACTTTATCTATCTATCTATCTATCTATCTATCTATCTATCTATGGCAGTGTGTTATTTATCTATCATGCTATATCTGTTTCTCTCACTCTCTTTCTCTCTCTCTCTCACTCTCTCTCTCTCTCTCTATATATATATATATATATATGTGTGTGTATATATAAAATGTGAGAAGTCGTGAACGCTTTCTTTTAGGTGTAGATTTATTATTGCTATTATTATGACTATTACTTGCTTTTTTCACAATTTATTAAGTGTCCATAATGTTATTTGTGTCGCTACACGTGTTTTGAGTGTAAAGTCGACTTTCTTCAGGCGAATATACTTCTGACTCCACATGTCGAGATATGTTTGCTATTCTGATGGCCATGGTATCGTGTATAAATAGTTTAGCTAAGTGGTAAGTAGGTCAGAAAGTTCATAGGCGTGCGTGTTGGTCTGTAATAATCATAATAATAGCAACAATAAGTCTACATTTTAAATGAAACATTCACAGCTCCTCGTACTTTTTATTCTATACCAATTTCCTTCGTTTGGAACAACCCCTATTTCCGTATTTAATATATATATATATATATATATATATATCTGTCCCACTATGTTCATAAATATCTATCTATTTATCTCTCTCTCTCTCTCTCTCTCTTCTCATCTATCTATCTATCTATGTTTTATTATGTACTAATAATGCTTGTCTATATTTTACAGGAAATATTCATGAGAATAGATCTTAATCTACTCAAATAAGATTTAACAAAGTAATGGTCGTTTATTTTTCCATTCTTTCAAAAGGGACATAAACATTTGCTTCTACTTAACCAGTCTTTTCACTCTTTGGCTAGACTTACATAAAAATGCGTTAAATTTGTGCCAAGGTTTTCTGCTAAATATGTAGGTCCAAAACTGACTCTTTCATTAAACAAAACCTGATGTTTTCGTATGGCAAAATCAAAAGATCAGAAAAAAGATTCAATCTGGCATTCAGATTGTGTGGTCTACTCGCTAGAAATGCATGCAACGATTAACACATCTTGTAGATAATCAAATTACTTTCTCTCGGTGTGGTTTTCGAGTAGAATATTAATAGCGTAGTTATCAGAATGGATAAGGTAAATTTTGCTAGTTCTGTTTTATGAGACAGAAATATTTTGCCTGGAATATCTGGTAGCCTCGTGAATATAAAATTAGGAAAAACAGCGGAAGCTTGATTTTGCTTACCCTTTTTGTAAGGAAATATTAATTCACACGCAAACGATTTGGAAGAAAATTACTGCTCGTTTGAAAAAAAGAAACTTAATTAATAATATGAAAAAAACATTATTACTTATTTTTTCGGACATCGCAATAAAATGAATGATTTGTAAAGGATTATCAAAAGCAAGTAATCACATAACACAAAATATAATATTTTGCATTAATTTGATAGACGTTAGTTAAATGACTTTAAATTCGCCATGATTATTACTTCTATTTACACTTATTCTCATAGTATAATGTTTTCAATATAAGGCTAGAGTTTCAAATAATTTTAATACAACTATGGCAAAGTGTCCCTTCTATATACCTTCAGATTGTTGATAAAATCCAAATAAGAATCAACATTATTATCCTGATCTGCTGGCTTGGCTTCAGTCATTGTGTCAACGCCGTATGGTTGCCTCTCGTTGTCTTTTCTATAAATACTTTCATGATAAACGTTCAGATGACACCTTCGCTTTAGTAGTTAGATTGTTTTAATTTAAGCGCTGTATTAAAATATGCATTCAATGATTAACACATCTAGTAGATAATGCAGTTACGTTTTCTCGGCATCGTTTTTGGGGAGAGTATTAATAGTGTAGTTATCAGGATGGATGAGGAAAATTTTGATAATTTCGTTTTATGAGACAGAAATATTTCGCCTGGAATATCTGGGAGCTGCGTGATTATAAAAAGAAAAGAGGAAGCTTAACTTTACTTACTCTTTTTCCTTTCGTAAGGAAATATTAATTCACACGCAAACGACTGCTCATTTGAAAAAAAAAGAGACTTAATTGATAATATGAAAAAATATGATTAAAGGAATGATTTGCAAAGGATTATAAAAAGCAAGTAATCACATAACCCAAAATATAATATTTTGCATGAATTTGATAGACGTTAGTTAAATGACTTTTAATTCGCCATGATTATTACTTCTATATATACTTACATACATGGAATAATGTTTTCAATATAAAACTAGAGAGTCAAGTAAGTTTAATAAAAATATGACATAGTGTCCCTACTATATACCTTCAACTTCTTATAAAATCCAAATAAGAATCAACATGATTATCCTGATCTGCTGGCTTGGCTTCAGTCACTTTTCCAACGCCGTAAGCTTGCCTCTCTTTGTCCTTTCTATGTATACTTTTATGGTAAACGTTCAGATGTCCTCTTCTGTATAGTATTTAGTTTGTTTTAATTTAAGCGCTGTATTAAAACAGCGTCGAGACATCATCAATTTAATGTTCAGCTGGCTAGCCATGTGCGCTGATGTGAAAAAATATGGGGTCAGAATACGAAATCAGTTGAGTGATGTGCTAGGTATTTTATTCATCGATCACCTTGAGAAATATAGCAGTATTGGTGCGTTTGAAGGAAGAACGTGCCAAAACGCGGCCACAAATGAAGAAAGAAACTGTGATTTTTCACCTAGACAACGCACCGTGTCATAAGTCGATAGTATCGATAGCAAAACTACATTAATTTTACTTAGAATTGCTTCCCCATCCATTCTTTTATCCAGATCAGGCCCCCAGCGACTACTGGCTGTTTGAAGACTTAAAAATGATGCTCCAGTGAAAGGTATTTGGCTCCAATGAAGAAGTAATATCGGAAACTGAGACATATTTTGAGACAAAAGACAAATCGTTTTACAAAAAGTCATCCTATTGTGAGAGAAGCGTTGGAATCAGTGTATCATCATTGAAGAAGATTATGTTGATTAATAAAATCTTTTGCCTAAAAGTTGTTTTACTAGTTAGACCCGTGTTTCATTGAGTGAAGTTTTACTCATAGCTATAGAAAGATTACAATAAGCTCCAAAAACATAGCTTTGTTTACGTAAATAAGTGATTTCAATTTAATAAAATCTTTTCAAGAAATTTCAAATAACAATCAGAATGTCATTTACTCAACACAATACATGCCGCTCAGGATGGTCTTAGCGCATTGCCAATTTTAACGAGGTATTTGGTGATTGCAGACCTAGATGTTATGTAAAATTGATGAATCCCTGTATAGTCAGCTTAGAAATATCACGTAAACTGATAAATAGTGGGTCTTGTTCATAAGATAGTTACATCATCTTTATGAACTAAATTAGCACTGAATGTGAAGTAAAAAAAAATAAAAGAATATATCAAAAAATAGCTATTCCTAACGCTCTGCTAGTGTTACGTGACATTTTAAAAATGTTTTTAGTAAGCTGATCTTCTTTTTACAAATGTGATGCATTATTTTCCAGCGTGATAAGCAGGAATACTAGAGTTATATGGTGAGGTGTCCATATATATATATATATATATATATATATATATACGCCAAGAAAACAACAAAAGCAAACTACAAATTCTCGAGGCAATATTCATTAAAACAGAAAAGCCGTCAATTAACAGAATCAGCTATTATTACTGTAGAAATGTTCTAAAATCTTTGTAAAAAAAAACAGATTTTCATGCTTTAACATGTGCATGACAGTGACATTAAAAGCATGACAAAACAAAACAGAAATGACCCTAAACCAGTTAAATCCAAACCACCTAAGCCCATTAACCTCTCCTTCACTAATATCCGAGGCATTCGTACTAACTTTGCTAGTGTAGAAGCGTTCCTGCATGAAAAGTCCCCTGACATCCTCGCGCTCTGCGAAACTAACCTCAACTCAGCTATTCCCTCCTCTGACCTCTTCATCCCTGGTTATCTTCCCCTTTTAAGGAAGGATTCTACTGTCCACATGCATGGGCTGGGTGTTTATGTCAGCGAACACCTCCCCATAACTAGGGTGACTTCACTCGAATCTACTGACCACCAATACATATGTCTCCGCTTGTCTCTCCTCAGTTCGGTTAGCTACCTATTCTTCCTTTACCGTTCTCCCTCCTCTCCTGACTGCTCCCTACTACATAGCATTGCCGACGACATAGATAAGGCTATTTCCTATCACCCATTTGCCCACATATTTGTATTTGGAGACCTCAATGCCCATCACTCTGAGTGGCTTGAAAACGCTGTTACTGATTCGGCGGGCATTCACGCCATGAACTTTGCTATTTCCCAATCCCTTACGCAAGTGGTGGACTTCCCCACTCGCTTCCCAAGCACACCCTCGGGTCATTCCTCACTGCTAGATATATGTTTCACCTCTGCGCCCGACGCCTGTCAAGTCTCGCAGCTTTGCCCTCTCGGCAACTCCGACCACGCTGTAGTCTCCCTCAGTATTTCTTTCCAATCTCACTCCCCCCAGGATCCCCCTACTTATAGAACCTCCTACCTCTACCAAAAAGCTGACTGGGATGCCTTTCGCGATTTCCTCTGCGACGTCCCTTGGGGAAAAGTGTTTGACCTATCAGTTGATGACTGTGCCTCTGAGGTCTCGTCATGGGTGAAAGCTGGCATTGATGCCTTCATACCCACCAGGAAGTATTGCTTAAAACCTCATTCCTCTCCGTGGTTCTCTCCGGCCTGCTCAGCCGCCATTGCCCACAGGAACCATTACTTCCGTCTATTCAGGAGACAGCCAACTGATCACCATAGGCGCCTGTTCACATCCGCTCGCAGTGAGTGCAAGAGAACCCTAAATGACGCAAAACAGTTGTTTGCTGAGAGAATGCTACAGCACATAGCTGACCGCAAGTTCGGCTCCAAGGACTATTGGAGGATTTGTAAACGAGTGCTTAACAATAGGAAATCCTCAATACCTCCTTTAATCCATGGATTTGATGTTCTCACGTCATCTGCGGACAAAGATGAGTGCTTTGCCCGCAGATTCTCATCCAACTCCACACTCGACTCGTCCGGAGTGCACCCACCCGACTTCCCTATTAGAACTGAGGCCAAACTGCATGACGTATATATTACCCCGACAATAGTATCCAGAGTAATTTCAAAACTCGACCCCCATAAGGCGTGTGGAGACGATGGAATCCCGGTGAAAGTCCTTAAGAGGTGTGCCCCTGAACTTTCCCCTGTCCTCTCTAAACTGTTTAACTACTGCCTTTCTGCTTCCTGCTTTCCTGCATGCTGGAAATTCTCCTCAGTCGTTCCTGTCTTTAAGAACTGTGGTGAACCCTCGGACCCATCCAACTATCGCCCTATCAGTCTTCTACCAATATTCGGGAAAATGTTCGAGGCTATAATAAATGCTGAAATAGTTCATCATCTCACCGCCCACAAACTGTTCTCCGACAGGCGATATGGATTCCGATTTGACAGGTCCACAGCCGACCTGCTAACTACTGTAACGGAGTACATGCTACAGGCCCTTGATGAGTCTGACGAGGCTCGCGCGGTTGCTCTGGACATCTCCAAGGCTTTCGACAGGGTTTGGCACCCTGGCCTCCTATGCAAACTACGCGGTTATGGTATTACCGGTCGCCTGCTTGACCTAATCCAATCTTTCTTAAATAACCGCAAAATGAAGGTCGTTCTGAATGGGCGTGCCTCTTCGTCCTACAGCACGAATGCTGGTGTCCCACAAGGCTCTATCCTGGGCCCAACGCTCTTCCTTATTTTCATCAACGACCTCCCAGATGAGATCAAGTCCCAAGTAGGCATCTACGCAGATGACACTACAATATACTCCCGCTCCAGTAAGAAACCTGTCGTGGCGGACAGACATAATCTCGCTGCTGACCTTGCGCGGGATCTACACTCTGTGGTGAACTGGGGCAAGAAGTGGCTTGTCAACTTCAATTCATCTAAGACCAAGCTGTTGTCTGTCAACCATTACAGGCAACCTCTTCTGCCTCCCATAAGCATAGACCAGATGATTCTCCCGGAGAGTAATACACTACGCCTCCTCGGACTTACCCTGTCCTCAGACCTCAAATGGAACCACTATATTGAATCCATAGCAAAATCTACTGCTAAGAAGATTGGGTCACTATGTCGATCCAGGATGTTTTTTCCACCTGAATCCATCCTGCATATATACAAGTCAACCATCCGTCCGTGCATAGAGTACTGCTGCCATTTATGGTCAGGTGCCCCTGCCGTTCTCCTCAGTGTTCTTGACAGGCTCCAAAGGAGAGTCTGTAATGTGATAGGTACTGATCTGGCGATTCGTCTGCAGCCACTTTCCCATCGTCGAAATGTGGCCTCCCTCTGTCTCTTCTATAAATACTTTCATGGCTTCTGCTCGGATGAGCTTAAGTCACTGATGCCTCCTCAACAGGTGTTTACCCGTTCAACCAGACTGGCAACTGGGTCCCACCCATTCACAGTCAGGTTAGCCAAACGCAGACGACAATTCTACTCCTGCAGCTTCCTCTCTCGCACTTCCCGCCTGTGGAACTCACTCCCGTATTCTTGCTTTCCTGACGGCTACGACCTCCAGAAATTTAAAAGCAAAGTTAATACTCACCTACTAACCACTGGCCTCTAGCTCTCTCCCCTCCCCTGTATAACCTTCCCTTTCTCTCCGCCCATGTACCTGTCATTGCACCTGCTTTCTCAGCTTTCTATTGTTCCTTTCTAACTAGCTTGTACTCCTCACTCTTTTCTAATTAATCTTTTTACATTTATGTAACCCCCTGCACATCAGTGGCGTTTCTGCCTTGCTCGGGGTGAAATGATTAAAAAAAAAAAAAAATTTAAAAAATTCATTTTGGATTATTTTCACGTTCTAATGAAAGCTAGCAATTTTTTGACCGTTATATTTGAAGCAGAAAAAATGTACAGTAATTTTAGCAACACGGTTTTCGGGGTACATTTGTTGCCATAACCCAAACCTCTGAAAATGATCTCAGAAAGAGGTCGAAAGTACTTGAATACCTTGAGAAATAAATGAGAATAACATCTATCAACGTTACAGCTCATTTCTGACATCTTTTGATTGTAGTACTCGAAAGATTATCCGTCAGTATAAGATTTTCTTAAAAATAAGCAAATATATTGTTTGCAATTTATTTAATCTGACATGTTTAAAAGATAACCTGGTTGCTATATATATACATATATATATATATATATATATATATATATATATATATATATATATATATATATATACCTTTGTGCACATTCATTCAAACACGTGCTTTGTTTTACTTTCTATCACCATTGGGTCAGTTTCAGATTCACTGCATAATCGATTTCTATTTTTTACCCACTTTAGTCATTTGCAGTGGTATGCAGTAATACCAACCTAATTTCGGGGTGAATGATGTAATTTGTTTGGCCTTGAAAAGTATTGCATAAATGACTTAAAGCTGACATACGAATGTAGAGAGAAAATATAACTAGAATGTACAGACGTAAATTTTTAAAAATCATTGGTATAATCACAAGTTTACTTTCAAGCAAGTAAGTAATAAAATTTGTTCCAAACTATCTAATCCCACGTGGAAATTAAAAGCAAAACATAGAAAAGGCCCTGATATAACATGGAACATATTAGGAAAGGTCAGTTCTTGCAATGGTGGTGATGTATGCAGATTGTGCCAAGAAGAAAATTTAGCCATAATATTTTTTCCTGAACGAGAAAGGTTACTAAATGAAAGGTTCGAAATAATCTCTCGATGTAAACATATCAGAAATATATATTTAAGTCATATAAACCGGATGTAAGTGTTTACAATTCTTGAAAATTTACTTCCTTATTTTAAAAATTCAGTTATTTTAAACTACTTGTGCGTTCTGAAAGTTACTGAATTGTGTTTGAAAAAAAAACACGTTGTAGAATCAGTTATGATAATGATATTTTCACTCATCATAAATATATATACACACACAAACATATATATATATAGTAATCCGCCGATAGATCTGTTTCGCTATATCACAGCTCCTCAGTACGATTAGACATTCGATTACTTCAACCAAGATTGAAATCCGACCGAACTGACATCAGTTGGCGATTCTGCTTCTTAAATATGGGCGCTCGGAAGAGGAAGGCGTACTTTTATATACAATGTAAACACACGCCAGTAGCCTAGAGTGTTCAGTTTCATTACTGAATGAATGGTGCATAGATGCGTGAGGAGCTATTTCATTTTTTTAAGTCTACCATTCCTCCATAGTGATCAATTGGGGTGTGAGAGCGTAAATATCACAGCTCATCAGTACGGTTAGACATTCGATTGCTTCTAGCCAGGATTGAAATCCGACCGAATTGACATGTCGGCAATACTACCTCTGAGCTATGGGCGCTCAGTAGAATAAGGCAGACTTTTAGCGTGTAACATACCATGTAAACATAGGCCAGTAGCTAAGAGTCTTATAACTCATTACTGAATGAACGATGCGTAGATGCTAGAGTAGCTACTTAGTCATCCACATACAAGCCTCTTTTACTGTACCACAGCTTATCAGTGTGGGTAAACACATCCACATAACTGTATATATATATATATATAGTTAAATTTTTATGGTGTTTAGTGCCAAATTGCTGATATTTTCAGCAGTTTACTAATATTACGTCATTTTAGGCAAGCAGATGTTTTGTCATAATTTGTTCAATATCAAGATAAAGGTAGAACGTTAACTGAATTAAAGTGGGTGATATTGTCATTTATTTGAGAAGTGATGTTTACTCATGTCCACTTCGGGAAAAAGTAAATTACGCTGAAGTGTAAAGACATTACAGTAATGCCTTCACGAAACTTCGAAGTCGTCACGACTGAAGTAACACATTTCAGCACATCAATTATGCATACATATATATATATATATATATATATATATATATATATATATAATGGCATTTGACGTTACTTATAAATCACTGGAGAATGTACATATCAGGGAAGTATATAAACGGTAGGTAGTTCCACAAAATGAAGTGCAAGAAAAAACTGTTGGGGTAGTAGTGGTGGTTACACTTAATTATTTCAACAATAAAAGGGTGGAACTTATATGCTAATCTAGTAGCACTCATACATACTTGTGGTTGTGGCAGCAGAGGAAAATTTATCAGACATTGGGAATCCACGTCGCGTTGATGTAAAAATGAATGAAGTCTAGATGCCAAGAGAGGGTTCATTAATTTGGTATAACATTTGCATTTTGATGCTACAACTGTTAAGAAATATATATGCCCCAAAATGCTATTATGAAGAATATGTATGTGCTTTTCTCTTTACGATGCTTCTATGTCATCACATGTCACTTGCTGCTTGTTGTAACAAGTGAAAATGGAGAACCAAAATAATCATAACCATAATTTTATACGATCTAATGTTACTCCGTTACTCCAGGGAAAGTCACACCCAATCATATATCATAATTTCACCTTTTCTTCACAAAATTTAAAATTCAATAAATCGAATAAAAATTAATTTTACTAATCAATCTCATTGATACGATATTTATTAAAATCTATGTACAGCCTTGTTTTGGAACGAGTTCTTACTAACAGCCCTGAAATCGTTTGAATCTATCGCTTCTTCCCGACTTAGCAATAATAGATTGCGCTACATAGCCTTGGGCGGCAACCTGTCTGAAAATGGGGACTCGACATAAACAAACATTTTTTGCAGCCTGAACCAACCGTAGGATTAAAGGAGCATCTAAAAATGACTGAAATGCTTATTGAGTTTTATATTCTGCTGCAAGTGTAGTTAACATTTCCTTTTAGCGTTCATTGAAGTAGAGCAGCGGTCGGCTAGTCTCGGCCCTCTGGCCACATCCGACCCTCGTGTGAATCTTCTCCGGCCCGCTACCTTACTCTGGACGCGATATAAATATAGGTAAACCAAACCAAAGTGACAGTTAATAGTCTGAATATATTGCGATAAAATTAAAATATATTTCTTTTTACCTGAGGAATGTGTTTTATTTTTGTTTTTCTTTTGTCGGGATCGCCAAAATTAGCGTACAGCCTCACTTTCACTTTTTCTGTTAAATTGCTTTCGTGAGCGGGCACTTCTAAATGAATATAAAATAGTTTTTTAATTTAATGTTTTTTTTTCCAATACTGATTTATGAATCATTTATTTTTAAGATGTAATATTTTTAACAAAATTCTCGTCAGATATTAAATCATATTGAAACCTTGCTTTCTTCAAACAAATAGAAAATTTATTCACATATTTAATAACATTGTTCTTCCCCATGACACTTGAGCCATAGCTGTTTGGCCCTCCTCCATGATTCTACATAGCTTTTTGGCCCTCAGTCTCCAAAAAGTTGCCGACCCCTGAAGAAAAGTATTAATTGTGAGTGAAATTATACTACAAAACTTTACAACCTTTATATCAATATATAGTCATTTATCTTGTGGAAGAGAAAAGCTTAATCCATTATATCAAAGTTGATTAACATCAAGGCAAAATTTGGGAAATATTGATTTTATCCATTATTGGTTTTCATAAATTAGCTTGAGTTTTATTCTGAAATTAATAATGGAATAACAGATGAATAAGGTCTATAAGTTTGACCGTTGGTGTTCTGAAGACGGGTTTAAATTTCATCAGGGACGATTAATCAGTCTTGTGACTTCTTAATATTACCGAAGTGAGGAGACGACGATCACCGGTGGGAAGAGCTACACTACCGACCTTAATTATTAGGCAACCCCAGTGTTTAAAAAAATTGATGTATTTCATAGTATTTTTTAGTATTTACTCCCAAGGGAGTAAATGCAAGTGAAAATAGAATGGTTCTTTTGTTAATACTGCACAATAACGTGGACATCAAATGAATTTTAAATATTTAATAATTACCTATATTGCAGTTTCATCAATGAAATAATGAAGAAAATTTAGCGTGATTCGGACAAGTTCATCTTTGATTCCTTGCCTTGTAAAATTTGTAAACTAATAATAACAAAAGAACTATTCTATTTCCGTTTAGAATTATCCACTTAAAAATGGTATAAAATACATCATTTCTTTTAAAAATCTAAGGTAGCCTAATAATTATGGCCGGTAGTGTAAGTATTGACCCAAGCCTTGTGAGTGAAATTTTGTAGAGTAAATTGGTTTGGAATCAACTTTCCTTATCCTTCACTATTGAGCAGATACAATATATTTACAATTGATTGATATTCCATCTACAAATCTACAAAGAACAGCCTAGGGATTCGTGGTGATGCGTCTGTATTTTAAAAAAAAAATCAGAAAAGAAAAGAAAAATTCGGAATTAAACAAAATTTATTAAACAAAAGTTACGTGAGGTTGAAATTTGCCGCAATCGGAGATAGCTCAACATTATCTATGAACTGAAGGATAACTATTTTAAACTTCGTTTATTTCATCTTGTCCGCGTTCACATAGCCTCTGGCAAGACATATAAAATTTTAAAAACCGATCAGTGTCTGTTGTTTTAGATATAGGAAGACGTGACAAGGAGATCGCCACACAAAATCGGTCACCAAGTAAAATATTGCTTATTTTTATACGAGACAGATATACTATTGGCTTAAAAGCTCGACAAATTTAATAACACTAATATTCATAGACAGTGACAGTGGTATAAAAACGAAATTAAGGTTATGAACGCAGACTGAGACCACGGGCAAATATTAGCATTGTTGATAAAGATTCTTTTTCTTATGAAGTGTTAGTAATTCATAAAAGTCATTCTTTTTTATCTCTTTGTTCAGAAATAGAGTGGGTATTGCCAATATAAAAGATGTTATACGTACAAAAAATACTTAGATGGTTTGGTTATGGTGAGAGAATGTACGTAGAAAACCCGGTCAACAATTGTAGATTTATTGAGGCCGACGGCCAAAGATATATAAGAAAACCATGTAAAACATTGAACCATCTTATCAAAGACGTTTAAGGAAGTTGAAATTACAGGCAGGCCTTACACAAAATCGAGCGGCCTGGGAAAGAGTCATCAAGAAAAACCTGTTTAATCCATATAAAAATGATGATGATGATTTTTGTAAATACTTCTGAAATGAAGAATAATTTTCATTATTTACAGAGTTCAAGCAATTGTCTCCATTTTATTTTAATGCTTAGGACGTTGTTTTCAGACATTGTACTATCCGGCTTTTTTCAGATGCTTGGAATTTGAAACAATGTAAATAATAGAAATACTACTTCATCTCAGAACTATAAACAAATACTGAAGGATAGTTACGAATCTGATATACCAAAAATAAGGAGACGAATAGAAACATCGCATTTGAAGCTGGCACAAATATCAAACCAACTGATATTTCTACACCAATACAGGAAATTATAACTCATTCCTGCAGGCTTAGCTCTGAGAGGTGCCGTCAGTTTAAGTTGCCGTTTGGTCGCAGAAAAACAGGACACGCCCGAGAATGAATTCAGTTTAACCAATGGATGAAACAAACATTTGTCCGATATCTCCCAAAGGCTTGAGGCCTTCCTCTGCAGAATCTTTGATTGAAAAACCGAAAAGTATGCATCACGAGCTGAAAAAATCCTTCAGGCAAATATTCGATAGAGTCAAGGTCCGCCAATTTCAGAAATTAAATACATTAAAACATCAGAATTTGACACATTAGGTTCATCGACCCCCTTTCAAGGCAGTTTTCAACAAAAAGGCAAAATCAGCTGAGGGCCCCTGAAGAGTCAGTGATGGAAAAGGATATCAGGCAGATACCATACTTAGATATAATTGCCTGATAATATCCTTGAACATTCCGCAAGTTCAAGCGAAAGAGCTAAGGTGGAAAGTGAAACAGACATCGAAGAAAGCCAAGACTCCTAAATCTAACGCATAGAAGAACAGGGTTAGCAATCTAGACCCTACAGAGGAATGAGAACATAATCATACTACCAGCTGATAAAGTGAATGCAACTCTAGTGATTGATAGAATAAAGCAAGAAACTGTAAGATCTCATTAAAAGTGTTTCGCTATGAAAAGATAAAAACAAACCCTATAATGAAAATAGAACGACATATGTCGCAGATCTTAATCAAGAACATTAATCACTTTCTACCTGAGACATAAACGTAGTTGTCTCAACCCTACAGAAAGCTATCTCACATGTATGGTCCACCTGATTCACAAGGACTGTATTCTTCTCAGGTAGTTCGTTAGCAGCTAAGGCTTTGTGTGCTAACCTTTGAGTCGCTTCCTTTTAGATGTAATTGACACACTTATAGGAAAATCAGCATCATACGTCAGAAACATCGCTCATTTCGTGAAACGTATCAAAGATGCTCCCATCATATGCAACCAGATATTGATCTTAGATGTAAGTCTGTTCAACAAGGTACTCACGGTAGAGATACTATAGCTAGTCTGGGAGAGAATGAACTAATTTTTAGGAGATTGTACCAGTATAGGACTCGATAACTTATTGAAGGTGCTGGTTTGCCGCACACAAACAACATACTGCGGATGGGATCAGACATGCATCAGCAGGATCAAGTCTTAGCAGTGGGCTCGCCATTATCACGATCAATGGCTAACACTTCAAAATATTGGTATGAGATTCCACAGCACTAAAGCCAAGTCTATGGCTGAGATACGTTGATGACAACAAGACGAGAACCAAACGCTATTGGAACATGTAAGCTTTATAAGATCCTCGATACGTTAAACAATGGAAAAAGAGGACGACAAATAAAGAGCATTTCTGGGTGTACTAATATCTCGAGCAGAGTGGGGGTTTAAAACATCCGTACACCGCATGTCAACATTCACTGGACAATACCTGAACTTCAATTCCCAATATCCATACAATGTAAAGAAATAGATTGTCCGCTGCCTGTAACATCAAGCAAAAGCCATAAGCGGCGACCCAGATATATATGAACAAGAATTGATCAGTATAAACAGTAGCCTACTACCTAACAACTACACAAGGTACATGAAAACAGCTCTAGTGACAGTGGAAAAGAGGTTGTATGAGTATAACAATACCCAGAAAACAGCCTCAGTCTGCTTAGCTTATGTGTAGGGGATACTGGAGAAATTACAAAGCGTCTTCGAAAGTGCTTTTACACTTTGCAGATACATTTCCTTAGTAAGAAATCAAAAGAAGAGAACATGACTTTCCTGTAGCTGTGTAAAGAAATATAAACGAGAAACGGACCACCTTTTCAGGTAAGAAACATCTCAAGTTCGTAACACGAGAGGAAATAGAAATCTCAGACGAACATAACCACATATGGAGGAAGAAATTGGATCACCGCCCCCTATGGAGTGAAGTTGAAATAATAGATAGAGAACACTATTTGAAACCACATAAGCTTAAGGTATCAGTGTATATACAAGGCCACAGAAATGTCCAAAACAAGTCAAACATATAAATGAATACAATATAGTAACATGTGTTAAGGAGTGCTAGAAAAATCAGTAGATTCAAAAGATTGCAATTCGAGCTCTTATAAAAATATACAGGGGATGTTTAATTCCAGTAATTTGACCCAAAGCGTTGTGAGTTAAATACCAGGCTACAGCAGTATTGAAAAAAATAACTTACATAGTTAAGTTGAAGGGAGATAATTATATTGCTACCTGAAGTGCATTGCACATAGAATAAGAATAATATACGTAAATGATGGAAATAAAGGGTTCCGTTCGAAATTACTAGCAACTGAAGACACGGTAAACATGGCAATAATGTTGAGGATAACAGTCTGAACAAAGTAAATAATGTAAATGATGATGATGATTCATCTCATGAGCAGAAGAATTAGTCAGCATATGAAATGATAATGATCTATGTATGTGGGCGGATGTGTGCGTAAAAAAGAATTTACGCACATTTGTCGTATAGACGTTAGACGTGCAAGTGACTATTCTCAGCATTTGGAAAAGGGAAGCATATCTAAAAATTCCTGCTGCGATGAGATTAAAAGTGTTTTGTTTCTCTGATTTACCTGGACTCGGGTAAGGAATCTTGGATTTCTAGTGACGATTAACTGGGAAAGGAAATCTTGAATTTCCATTGATAATTGACTGGGGTAAGGAATTTTGGATTTCCAGTGACGATTGACTGGGGTAAGGAATTTTGAATTTCCAGTGACAATTGACTGGGTTAAGGAATCCCAGTGACGATTGACTGGGGTAATGGTCGTTAATATGACATCACGGCGGGTATGCCACGAGTTAATGGGTGTTCTATAGGAGAAAGGAATATTTTTCGTTTTCCTCATCATGGTCATTATTACATTCTTGATATAAAAGCATAATACATGGATTGAACCGAATAGCCTGTAACAAAAAGATTGAAAAGCATGTATTTTTCTCATCGTGTTTATACGGTTAATTTATGCACAAATATTTACACTTGTCCCAGGTAGCGAAATTATCACATGGATACTAAAACATGCAGTGAAAAAAATGAGGAAGATATGTAGAGTCTCATATGTGATAAGTCCTGACAGAAATTCTAGCTGCCAGAGGAGATATCACTAATTTTTTTTATTATCCATATTTATATATCCAACGGGGTATTCGATTTACAATTAAAATCATTAAAGTACATATTTCTTAAATAAGAAAACAGCAAGTCATATGTATTTGTCAACGTGGACAGTAAGTTGGAGAATTTCTATTTCTGTGGAGGATAATAGTCTCTAAGGGAAATGGCGGTATGTGTTTGTGAACTTATGAAAAAAAATATATTGATTTGATCTAGTATCCTTTTCTATCAGTTTAAACCTGTCCGATCAATCATCTCTGAACGCATTCATCAACAAGAGATCACCGACAACAGAACTGACCTAAACTTAATTGTGTTACTTGTTCTGACCATGAATGGAAGCGCTATGCAAAAAAAGGAACATTGTCGATTGTAGTAATTTAATACACGGAGGAGCATAACTAATGCAGAAAAGAAATAGCAAAGCTATTTTAAATTGTTAAATCAGTCAGTTAAGTGCCATACGTGAAACACGCTTGGGCGATTATGTCTCTTTCGAGACATGACTGACTGGGTAGAAGATTATCCCGCAGTAGGTTGCCATTACTTTCTGCGGTTGCCAGCCAAGGCTATAGAACCCAATCTGTCCTGCTATTTAACCCATAACTAGAGGGAAGCGAGGGATTAATACCCTTCCCAAGGGTATTTGTGCGTAAGTGAATACAATGAATTCAACTGGAATTCGAACTCGGCTCCCCAACTTCTCCTTCCGAGCCGATATCCACTGCACCACAAGACTTGCAAAAAATTAAATATTAATAATTATATTTGCCTCACTCAGAGATATTATAATACACGTATACAATTAAAGGCAGACTGAAAATGTAAGAAAATGAGATAGTGTATTACTTGTAAAACTGGCAAAACAAAAGTTTCTTTACGTAATTCGTGAGTCCATGTTTTTTCCTGTAAGCCCTGCTGCTGTTAGCATGTAAGACTCTTCTTATTTGAGCTTTACATCGCATTTGGCCTTCCTCACGTTATAAACTGACGTCACACTACAACGGCGGATACTCGCGACTTCATCTCAACCAAAGTTAGAATATCGGCTTTTTCACATCTATAAATTCTCCTTCCCTAAAGAAGTTCTAAAAAATGCCACGAGGATTTACTTTTGTTCAGTTTACTGCGTTAGAAGAAACAGAGAGGTGAAAACATCTTTTTCAAAACCACAATATAGAAGAGAACTATGCAAGCAGCAGTGTACATTAAAAATACTAGAATGTTTGGAAAATGTCTATTCACTAAAATATGTATTACGTATTAATTATTCCTATATTCTCTGAAGTCTTCTTCCTGTATTATGATGCTGTAAAACGCGTTTCCTGCAAAAGATGTCCTGCAAAAAGAGAAAATAGATAAGAAATCCCCGAGCTATCTAATTTGACGACAATTCCAGTTGACTGTTTGTCTTGGTAAACCTGGTAGTACTGGAGATGTTTTAGCGGCGAGTATACCACTATATAATTGTGTAGCAACCAGAAAGCTTGATTCCAGTCTGTTCAAACAAGTTTCTTCAGCATTGTAAGATATATGGTGTCTGTAACACATTTAACATTGCTAAGTCGCACAACATTTCGAAATCTGTCTTCGGATCATGTAACTTCAAAAATTCCAAGAAACTGAGTTGTCCTTAAAAACCTTGGGAAGATGTTGGTCCTTTGACTGTTCTGCCTCATGTTTATCTACAAGGAAGTTATTGATGCCATGGGACATGGTTTACACAAAGATATTTTAGAAGAGATATTAGTTTCAACTTGCCGTCTATTTTCTGTTGCAAGAAAGCACTCACACCATTAAATGAGAATTTAACTGGAAAAAATCTCTTGCATGAAACGTTATCAATCAATTTATCTGCATGAAGAAATATTGATCTAATCTTCGGAAATGTTGCCGTCAATTCTCCTCACACACGATGGTTTAATTAAATATCCTGCAATTTTGAAAAATATCTCCGAGCAACAATTCCGAGGGAACGGTGAATACACGTGAGACAAAACACTTGAATTAAATATACCTCTAATCTACGCCTGCCTAATGCTACTAAGTAGATATCCTAGATGAGCAGAAGAGGCAGGGCTTAATACTACGTGTTAAACATCGCAGTGTAATTAGAATATCTATTACTAGAGTAAGTGCCAGAATGTTCTGTTTAGAAATGCGTAAAATAAAAATAAAACATAAAGGTTTAATGTCAGGAAGAAGACAGCCATATTGTGAAAAAAAAATCTTGCAAAACGCATGACCACAAAAAATATGAAAACAGTTTTCTGTCACTGAATATATGTACAACGGCGTAAATATCGTTAATGTCTAACGTTCTTGTAATAAAAAATATATCTACAGCTGAAATACAAACGACAAAATAAGTCTTCCTGGTTATTCTCTGTGAAATGGAGACAATAGCATAGACAAGCAACCAGTCTTGGACTTTTTAAGGTAAGTTGATTTCTTCAGCACATTAACTCTTGATGCAGCCGAAATCTAGATTAGGTGGAATAGTTTTCGACTCTTCAGTAGAAGTCTACTTTATTATTGGTCTCTTTTGGAGTGTGCTTTACCGTATATTTTTTAAATGAGTCGTCAAACAGCTAGTGAGTAGGTTGTCAGGCGTATTTTGATGGGCATGGCTTGCAATGAGGTTTCTTGGACTTTTCCTCTTCAAACTCACGCGAAAACATTTGCTATAACATCCTATGATTGCATGTACGCACATCGTAAGTAAAGACGTAATCCTCACTTGTCTAAAACTTTCTCAACCTGTCTGCTACATAAAGCGATGAATTTTTTGTGAGGATATAGCCTGGGGAACCTGACAAAAAAAAAAATATGAAAAATCATCTCCAATAAGCAAATTATATTTTTTGTCAAATCAGTGATCGCTAGACTGAAAATCGTGTGGCCCTACACTCTAAAAGACTAAGAAAATAGTTGCCCAATAAATGGGTGATATCAATACCTACTACTCCAAAAGACGCTCACCTATAGTAGATCACGTTGCTATCGTACAGAGGAAGGGTTTATACACTGATACGCTTGTGAGACTTTTCCGGATTATCAGCTTCATTTTCATTCTCCTTGAAACGTGTGTTTTATTTTCCTCTATATTTCTTTTACACTTTATATCTTAGGGACATTTATTACTTAGATTCGGGTGAAATTATAAAAAAATGTATAGTTAAAATTGCATTCTAAAAATAACGAATATTATTAGAAAGAGTGAGGGCTAAATTGCTATGTAATTCAGTATGGCAGTGAATGCAGGAATATATTAACGGGGGAACAAAACTCTTGAGACAAAAGAAAACGGATTCTACAGAAGGTTGCTTTGTATATCACAGACGGAAGACATAAGCAATGAGGATGTTTTAATGAAACTAGGAACAAAAGAAAACTCTTGTATAAGCAAGAGTTAAAAACGGTTGTTGTTTCTTAGCGAAATAACGAGGAAAGTGAACTTTGAAAATTTGACACTCAATGTATATATTTCAGAAAAGATTAACAGAGAGAAACACTCAGAGAGCTACCGAACAAGATTTTGTAAAGTTATGGCAACGAACTGGGATTGATAGTTAGGCGATAAAAATTGATTTGAGATACAAACTATAAGGAATTTTAGTCAGACATGAAGTTTAGCGTACGGAGTGCATAACCGGACATAAAACTGAAATAATATTATGAGAGATGAACGAATTAAACTTATAAATGTAAGGCTATTAATACTAGTCGTACAATAAACACGGAATCAATTTCAAACACTCAGAGAATTAAAAATGGTCGATGCTTTGAAATATCTAAAACACTGAAAGCACTTTGCCATAGTCGATTATCCTGTCAATCGCTTCGGCAAAGATTTATTGAGTGAAAAAGTGTTATTGTGAAGAAGCAATTAGTAACAATAGCAGTAAAGTAATAAGAAGTGTAATAAGAATTTTGGTTGAAGAGACGTCCCTAGTCTCTTTTTATTTGACAGGAATGTATTAATCAAAGTTGGAGTTCAATAGCAGAAAACTTTGGGTCAAATGCTATCCCTGATTTTTTAATCAACTTAAAGATACTTTTACATCTAATAAGGAAACATTATAATCTACTGGCAATGTAGACAAAAGAAGTGTATACTGATGTAACCTCACGTGAATTAAGTATTAAATATTGAGAGATATTTATATAAAACTGGGCAGCAGGTCACTGAGCTAATAGGGTAGCACAGAGACTGATAAGCAAAAATTGATCCGGTTATTGTTAAATACATCGATTTCTCATTCATCAAGTTCTTTCAAAAGATGTATTGATTTTAAGTACCTGCATTGTTTGAAGTGTGTATGCTTTGCCCTCTGCTCACTTGGCAAAGTCATAGGATTATAACGGCTTCCGTAAGACCATCATGTAAGGCACTGCTGAAGGCGGACACAGTGGGGATGGCAACGCAAAAGGTGATCAGACAACATCAAAGATTGAACTGACATGTCAAATTCGAAACTCATGAGAACCACCTCCAACAGATCATTCTGGAGGAGGTTGTCTACTTCTTCTGCCTTTGATTCGCCCAACAAATGAAGCTGTTAACGGACAGCTGTTGATGATGATGATGGTTAATTTGTTTCTTTTAAATTTAGATACAGCACCGGTACTTTAGATTCGTTACGAATTTCCCGACTTGTCTCTACGTATCGGAGTGAATCTTTGTTGCATATTTCTGCTTCAGAGTGTATTTAAAAAATCATTTTATACCGAGCAAGTCAATAATGTCTCTAAGACGCAAGTATGAAAAAAATATAAAAATGATCTTTATTAACGAGAGAGAACAGAAATTAAAAGAGGAATTATGACAATAGATGGCGATCGGCGTTTCATTTAAATTTTACGAGATCAAAGCTGGAAAACAAGTGACCGGGAGAGAATTATGTAAGAAAGATGAGCGAGAGAAGAAACTGTAATAATGAAACCTACGGTTATATTTCGCAATTCTAGATGTAAAAAGATGAAACCTAGACACCAATCAAATACTACGTTTAAATTCATGAAAATACTAATGAAACAAGCTCATTCGAAAAATTATCATGATAATACTTACAGAAAAAGTAACAAAGAAGCTACATTATGGCGGCGAGCAATGACTGATGTTAATTTCCAAATGAAAAAATAATTAAATTCTTACATAGATTTTATCAAGAATGTTTTAATAAATTATATAATCATCAGGTCAGCTGTGGCGGCGACATTCGATATATAGATGCATGGTTGAGAGAACTTGGGAACCAACAATTTTGAATTCCACCAAAATATTAAAGAGCTTCGTATCATTGCTTGCTCATTAAGTTAAGGGCCATAGGTGATACACGCTGTGGGGGATCATGTCTCGAAAGAGACATGACTGACTGGAAGATTATCCCAGTAGATTGCCATTGCTTTCTGCGATATACTGATTGCCGACCAAGGCTATGGAATCCTATATGTCTTGTTATTTAACCCATAACTGGAGGGAAGAGACGGATTAATACCTTTCTTAAGGGTATTTGCGCAAATATGATTGCAAGGAATTCAACAGGAATTTGAACTTCGCTCCTCGAATTGTCGTTCTAAGTCGGTATCCACTGCACCACCACGCACATCCTTGATGACACAGGCGTAAACGATAACTTTCATGAGCAAAATGTCTGATTCATGAGGTTTTGCAGCTTTAATATCCGAAACTACCTCTTTGCAGCTAAGTCAAAACAACAATTATCTTCAATTTCACGCCAATATTGTTCAACATTGAGCTTTATTTATTTGAATTTACTTGTCTAGTTCTTGTTGGGCATTCGTAGAACGTTCTTTTTTTACAGCAAGCGTTCAAATTTCTTGATTTCATTGAGTGTTTTAATGACTTGGTAATTTTAATCAAACCACTCAAAATTAATACTCAGCACTCTTTCTTTTGACGCTTTTTAGATCTGCACAAACTTTTCTTCTCAGGCTGTGATATTAACATGAGTTCATTTACAAAGCTTGTCAATTGTCTTCTGATTAGAGATTTTCTATATCCAAGATCTTTGGTAAATTCAACATAGTGAGATGTCAAGCTAATTTGCTCCTTGGATTTTGTCAAGTAAATGGGAGTCGTCTGTACAACAGTTCTCATCAGGTCAAGAGCGTTCACTGTTAATATTGAAAACTCTAACGTATTCCATTAGATTGCTATGGCAAGACCTTATGTGCACAATAGACCTTATATTGTCATCTTTTTGTTAATTATATACTAACAATGTCAAGTTAAAACGCTATTCGAAGTTCAAGAATCATCTGACCGTTAACACTAGTTTAATTCTACTTCTATATCTCCTCGATGTGAGTCTCCAAGTCATATGAAACCAAGCAGTAAAATAATCTACCAATATAATTTTATTATTGGTAGTAACAAAATGAATAAGATTTTCTAACGTTTTGTACAATGAGAACTTTCTGATTTCAGCTTAGACGTTTGTAGGTGAAAAAGAACTAAGTAACTTAGCATAACGGCTACTGTCCTAGTGTAAAATCTATCACCTATACTTTGTGGTATCTCGCTCATACGGACTGTAAGTTTACTCGTAGAGCAACCACTACGCAACCTCCCTTCATTTTATCTACTTCTTCCTCTCTCAGTAACACCTTAGGTCTCATTGGTATTGTCGGCTTGCTTTGTAGAAATGATTTTAAAAAATATAACTCACTTTCTTTCCACCCTTCCGTATTTTTATGTGATCTAATATCCACAGCACACTCGGCACCCCGTTATCAACATTCCTTTGATAGTTGCTCATATACCTTGATTAATTACGACAAAGAACATTCGCATTTCTGAGAAGGATAAGTCATAAATAATGAGATAAACATAGGGGAAGAAAGCGTTTTTAAATGAAAGTACGTACACGGAAAACAAAATATAAAGAAATATGTTATGATGTAGGCATTATTTTTTTAAAAATAATTTTGCTCATAGCAAGGCTTTAATGCAACTAATAAAACAGATGAGAAAACATTCTTGAAAAGGAAGAGAAATGTAAGATGAAAATTCAGGAAGACAAAAGATGGAGAATGATGTAGCATCTACGTTTTTGAACATTTTAAGCGACAGAGAAGCCAGAAACTGAGAGTTCGATTGGCGAGACGCAAGAGAAACGAATCATTTAGGATAGATCTTCCGGTTACATCAATTTCAGCAAAAAAACCAAGATATATATTTGCCAATCTACAGGGTGATTGAAATTCAAAATCCCATTTTAAAAATACTTAGAGTTTATCTATTACCTATAATTTCTACAAGAAATTTATATTAGATAACGTGTTTAGCGTGTTTTAATTCAAATTGGCTTTGGGTAGTTCTCCTTACCATATTCTATTGCCACTCAGAAATAATCTCAACTGATTTCATCAGAAAATCCCGTGGGATGGAAGACATAATATTCGGAAGTCTTGTTTTACTATAGTAAACCAACTCCGAAAACAACAATCACAGGTGATAGGTTGGGACTCCTGGCTTGTTATTCATACATAAAATAGAGTGCTACAATTAAATCACACTTAAAGTCGGCATACATTCATGCAATTGAGGTACCACTTTAGAATACTTACACTGAAAAAATATATAGAAATTACACGAATTTCCCGAACATTAAACGCTATCAATCAGGCCTCAGAAAACTAGACTTGGAAGGTATGGTTGAAGGAATAAAGAGAGGCAGACCTGAATTGAATGGTATAGGCTGAAGCCTGCCTACCCTCAACATCGCTAAACAAGATGGAAGTTTTTGAGAGAAGACTTACTCATGTTAGTGCACAAGCTGACGCAGGTAAAGGTAAGGTAACATGATGATGACATAGGGTAATGTCAAAGCTGATTGAGAAAATTGAAACTGCAAGAATAGCGACGAGTGGTTCGCAATTATTTTGTAATTATCATTAACGCTAATGTTATCAGAAGTATTATTCACTACTAAATTAGCACAAACTTTAATCGGCTATATATATATATATATATATATATATATATATATATATATATATATAGAGTCATCAGCAGACATATCTGCTTCGCTGTATCACAGCTCATTAGAACGGTTAGACATCCGATTGTTTCTAGCCAGAATTGAAACCCGACTGAATTGACATCAGTAGGCGATTGTACCTCTGAGCTATGGATAGGAATGCAGATTTTAGCCTTTTATATACAATGTAAACACACGCAAGTACCCGAGTGTGTTCAAAGCGATAAAATGTGCCATGAAGTCTTTGTTATAAACAAATAATGTAAATTACAAATTTAAAATTCTCTGAAAATCTAACATTTGTTATACAGATGTTTCGAAGTTTATTATAAATTTTAAGGATTACTCAACTGTGTTTTCTAAAAATGTTGTTTATCATTTTTCTTAAAACAAGGAAAATGACGTTTTATATACATTACTTAACCTGAGAGGTCAAATGACAATAGAGAAAACATTTTTGCACCCATGTTTGGAAAAGAGGAGGGAAAATAAAAGCAAAAATGTAATGCAATGAAAGTCAGTAAAGTAATAATCAAGAATTTGATATTTATGTTTAAAATCATTGTTTCAACTATCATGGGCCCTTACCTGTAACTCCAGAATGAATTCTTCCTAACACTATATATACTACGCTTCTCAAAAGATATATATATATATATATATATATATATATATATATTTGTCATTTCCATCCTAGTGGTTGTGTTGTTCTTTTCGGACCATAAAATGATTCATAACATTAACTCATAATATAATAATATATATTTTGTTATTTTCTATTATTCCATATGCTTTTATTGAAGATAGTATAATTAATAATTTTATTTTATATTCATTCTATAAGAGATATAAATTATTAAATTATTATCATAATTAAATATGAACTGTAGCCAATCAACATGGGATCTGAATTATTTTTTTTGGTTTAACCATATTTTTATAAAGTAAGATATCCCTTAAAATATTCATTTATTATATGTCCTAAAATTTCGTTTGATATAATATTTCAAATTTGATACTAACAAAACTTTTTGGTTTGCTAATTTATTGTTCTTTTTGAAAAATATTCTGCTTGATAATGTAATATTTATCATTGAATATCCAGGTGAACGTCATTATAAAAATATATCATGTGTTAAAATTATCATATTTATTTCAATGATATCCTGTTTTACGTTCTGTTGTCTTGCGTATCAAGGCCTGTTTTTCACAAACTCAGCAAACAATTCTGATAATTAATTTAGTATTGCTTTGAATCTAAATAATATTAAATAATGTCAGTTGTATAATTATTACAATAATTTGTATTATAAATAAAATTAATAATATATATTACAAATGAACATTACAAATGCAAATTAAAAGAAGCGTAATTAATAAGAAAACTGCCAATATCGTTATCTCATCAGTTTGTGATACAAACTACTTTTAAAAATAACCCAACGTATTAATATATATATATATATATATATATATATATATATATATATATATATCACATTATCTAAAATATCGCGCTATTAAAAAAGAGCCGTACATCGAAACTCAGGTTTGTACTATCAACATCTCCAAATTTAACATTGGGAATGAAGTTTTATTTTTATTTAAATGTAAGACACTCATACAAACTTCCACCAAACTCAACACACAAGGGCTCACAAACGCTCCCATGCAAATATACTATATGAAATTCAGTTTAAAATGTCAAAAGATGAGAATAAGTAACATCAAAGAACATCTTCCTACTTGTAAATGTCTAAAGAAGTGTCCGAAAGCTCTTACGAAAATAGAAATTATGGATGCTGCTAAAGTTAAATATTAAATTAATAAAATATTTTTGTTGGCATGTTTAACGAAAGATTTTTTAAAGAAAATTTACTGCCTGCGTGTAGTTTGAGAGAGTAACACATTTATAAGGAAATAAAATAAACATGGCTTTATTTTCAGTGGATGTAATTTCGCCGAGTCGCAAACATTGTTTTAATAGCGTTATAAGTTTCGAATTTTTTGCCAAAAAAAATGGTGTTTAAAATGAATCCTTCTGTCCTACTTTATTCAATAGAAATCTGCAACTGATGAACAAAACATTTTTGTTGGGAATTCCGGCGAACATGCACAGTCAAAACTAACATACAGAGATTATTTTAGACGATTTAAAAAAAAAATTATTTAGATTTTGATGATAAAGAACGCTCTGAAGCACCGAAAACTTTTGAAGACGAAGAATTGGAGACATTTACTTCATGAAGACTCATGTCAGGCGAAATTTAGACTTGCAGAATCTTTAGGAGTTAATCACACGTAAATTTTGAAACGTTTGAAAGCATAAAAAATGATTCATGAACAAAGACACTGGGTGCCGTATAATTTCAAGCCAATGACTTCAAACAGCGTCTTGCTACGTTTGAATAGCTGCTTTAACGGCAGAAATAGAAAGTTTTTTGCATCGTATCATGACTAGTGAATGTACAAATAAAACTGTAAGCATAGAAGTTTGTTGTGTAAGCCTGGCTATGCATCAATATCGGCAGCAAATACGAATACCCATGGTTGGAAGCTTCTGCTCCGCATTTAGTGAAATCATGTGGATGCAGGAACCATCACGGCAGATTACTATTCAGTAAAATTGATGTGTTTTGGGCAAGTATTGAAGTAAAATGGCCGTTATACCAGCTAAGACAGGACACGTGATTTTGCAACATGATAACGCTAGATCACATGTTGCATAACGAGTCAAAACCTACTTGGCAACGATTAAATAAGAAATCTTTGAAAACGTAGTGGCTAGATATGGACAGTATTTTTAGTGACATGTTATATATATATATATATATATATATATATATATATATATATATATAAGTGTGGACTCGTGATTAAACACAAAAGACCTTATGTCTTTCTTTACTTGGATTTGAAATGTTACCAGAAATCTTTGAAAACGTAGTGGCTAGATATGGACAGTATTTTCAGTGACATGTTATATATATATATATATAGAGAGAGAGAGAGAGAGAAAGAGAGAGAGAGTAAGAGAGAGATTCTGATTTTATTATTTGAAATATTGTCGATAAATAAACTTTCGCTTGATAATCTCGTCTTACTTTAGATAAAGCTTATTTTAGCAGAAATATATATTGTTTTGTTGAATGAAAACAAATTTCCTGTAAATACTGTAAAGAAAATGAATGATACGAGAAAGGACACTTTATTTAAATAATGTCTGAATTGTGGAGAAGTTGCTGGAAACGTGTTTTCAGGAGATAAGATAATATATTGCTAGAGGGATTAGAAGTTGGGCGAAAAGAAGCGATGGGTAATAAAATGTATAATGTATCATCAGTTTGAATAAGCGAACAAGCACGGCTGATCGTAATAAAAATCGCCTATATATTTGTTAAGCTGTGTTGTAATCATGAGTGTTAAAAGAAAGAAAAATTAAGGATTGAAGCTGGATTTGGAAGATTGATCTACGTTTCGATTCACAAGAGCGACCACTGTTTACTGAACATAGAATAAACTTACACAAGCTTATTTGTCAGAATCTCCGACTGAGAATCAATTACAGTGATACTATTGGTTGAAAAGATTAGATTCCACTACATATTCTGTTCGATAACATATAAATTAATAACCTGTGAGATTGCGTAAAAGATACGGTGATGCAACTGATAGCGGCTAGGATTTAGAAATCGGAGATACGAGTTCAAATTCCAGTCGAGTTCGGTACGTGCTACGTGCAAAATAACCTTTGCAAAATTAGAAATACATCTTTTCTCAAACTTCTATAGATAAGCACGCTATATAATAGAAAACTCCAGTGCGAGGTATTTATGAGGAATTTCTGAGATATTATATCTTCCAATTCTTTGTATTCGGTTCTATAATAGTTTATGTGAACGTAGTACTTCTGTTCGCTTTTTAGAAGTAAATTCTATACATTTATAGATCAAATCAGAAGAATTATATATATATATATATATATATATATATATATATATATATATATATAGGAGTATGTTAAAAATAGCCGAACCATACAACGGTTGCAATGTATGTAGATTGTACCATGTGGAAAAGTGATTATTATGTTGTTCCCAGGACGAAATAATTTAAAAATAAAAGATAGGAAATTAATATCCAGATGTAATCATACCTATAAATACATACTAGGGTAATACAAACATAGATGAAAGTGTTGTAAGCTCCTTGTATAACTTCTCTCTAATTTTGAAAATTAACGGTTGTTCGTGCGATTAACAAACGGAAATATCAGTTACTGAAGGGACCAAAAAATTGAACCCTAGGTTTCGGAAATAACGCATTTCCAAATTAAAAATATTCAAAATTTTTACAATATAAAAATATTGAATACGTTTTAAGAAAACTGTGTACGATTCTCATTTAATTATTGAGAAAAACTAATTATATATATATATATATTTGCACTCACACACGCAAACATATATATAGATATATAGTAAATGGTAACCTAATAAGCCCTGGAGAGATGAGGAAAAATTCGTTTATGAACCTTTGCAATCAGAATGATGAAAATAACATCAATTACATTAGTGACAAGAGATAACGATGTTACATAATCCGCTAAGTGGCATATTTTTACTTAGATTAATTTTACCTATTTATCTAATCGATCCCAACACGGCAGCTCCACTCTACTCGCTTTCAAAACGAAGAGATTTGGCTTCTTTTTGTCTCTTCTACAAATAATTCCACGGCTTTTGCACCAACGAGCATAGCTTCCTGGTGCCTTCTCTACACTAATTTCCTTCAGCAACTGGACTAGCAAAAGGTTCCCGCCGTTTTACTGTGAAAATAGATAAATGTAATCGCCTCCTCTACAATAACTTCCTTCCGTATACTTGCTTCCCTGATAGCTACAATCACCAAGAGTTTAAATACAAATTCAATTGCCATCTCTTATTCTCATTACTCCCATCCTTCTTTTTTCCTTTACACAAAACTATCTATATTTTGTTTTTCTCCCTTTTCACGCGACTCACAGGTAACTCTCTTCACATTCTTCTTCTTCTATGTACCCTGTAATTTCAGAACTTAAGCAATCATGGCTTTCCACGTTTCCCTAGACCTGGTGGCTCTGAGCAGCCTTCTCCTTTTACATCAAGAAACCCTCGTTCCGTCATCCACCTGATTAGGTCCTTCAAATATGTTATCCGCTGCTTTCCCCTCTCTATTTCTCCCTCTATATGGCCTGTTAGTATCAGGTTCTCCAAGCCCTTCTTCCTCATTGCATGTCCTAGTAACTTCAGCTGTCTCTTCCTGATGTTCAGTATTAGTTTTCCCTTTGTCGCCATCATTTCTAAGACATCATCATTTCTCACATGCTCGATCCATGATATTCGCAGCATCCTTCTCTAGAACCACATTTCAGTTGCTTCAAGTTTTTTTCTTCATCTTGGAAGATATTGTGCAGCATTCACTGCCATATTGAGTAACGGACAGCACAGCAATCCAGTACTTTCTTCCTTGTTTCTACCGAAATTGTCGTGTTTCTTAATACTTTACTCAATTTCTGGAATGCTTCCTTCACCATGCCAATTTGCTTTCGAATCTCTGTGTCGCACTTTCCGTTTTCTGTTATACCACTTCCCAGGTATTTAAATTTTTGTACCTGCTTGATTATAGTATCCCTGACCTGTATTTGCCATTTTGGGCTGCCCTTTTTACTGATGATTATGCTTTCAGTTTTCTTGCAGTTTATTTCTAGTCCTTTCTAGTTACTTTTTTCAGCTGCTTTCTAGTACTTCCATTCTTTTTATAGCCATTATCTGACACTTCTTTTAACCTGTTCTTGTTTTTATTCGCTCTTCACTAATGTAAACATTCGCTCTATTTTATGTAGCCACTTGCACACTAGTGGCAGTAATGCATTGGTTGGTGTGAAAAGATTAAAAATATACAAATCTATCTATCTATCTATCTATCTATCTATCTATCTATCTATCTATCTATCTATCTACGTGTGTGTGTGTGTGTGCGTGCGTGAGAGAGAGTGAGAGAGAGAGAGAAAGATAAAGTGAAAATGTTATTTGAATTTTCATGTAACGTGTTAGTAATTTGTCTAATCATAATTTAAACCTAAAAAGCCTGCTTTAGTTAAAAGAGAAAGCAATTTACTTAGGGAATTTACAAGATTTCTCTTTTCTTTGGTAGATATTCTATTAGCACTCCGTTGTTGCAAGACTCCTCTGTATGGAAGTCGTCGAAGTAATTGATTTTAATGTAATGGCATTGTTCTAACATTACTCACTTAGGCATGCTCAGGGTAGATGAAGTATAAAATATAGATTAGCCCTGTGCGTGTTGAATAAAAAGAAACAACGTATCAAAGAATAGGTCTTCAATACACATTAACGATCCAGCCTAATAGATGAGCAAATTCTTAAATCATATGTCAGTTTTAAGAACACACGAACGGGTACGCACACATATTTATGTCTTACTCATATCACCCCGAGCAAGGTGGAAGCGCAACTGATGTGCAAGGCGCTGCATAAGAGTAAAATAATGAGATAGAAGAGTGAAGAGAGGGACGAACCAGTTAGAAAGGAGCAAGAGAAGGAAGAGAATACATGTGTGATGATAGTTGCAGAGGTGGAGAGAAAGGAAAGGATATACAGGGTAGTGAAGAAAGAACTAGGATCGAGTGGTTAAGAGATGAGTGTTGACCTTGCATTTAAATTTCTGGAGCTTGTAGCCCTCAGGTAAGCAAGAATTAGGAAGCGAGATCCAGAGGCGGGAAGTGCGAGAAAATAAGCTGCAGTAGTATAACTGTCGTCTGCATTTGGTTGATCTAACTGTGAATGGGTGAGACCCAGTTGCCAGTCTGGTTGCACGAGTAAACACCTGTTGCAGAGGCACAGTGACTTAAGTTCGTTGGAGCAGAAGCCATGAAAGTATTTAGAGAACAGACAAAGGGAAGCCACATCCCGTCGGTGGGAAATTGGCTGGAGTCGGGCGGCCAAGTCTGTACCTATCACATTACTAATTCTCATTTGGAGCCTGTCAAGAACAGCAAGATAAACAGCGGGGGCGCCTGACCAAATATCGCAGCAGAATTCCATGCACGAATGAACGGTTGATCTGTATATATGCAGGATGGATTCAGGCGGGAAAAACATTCTGGTCTGATACATTGACCAAACCTTCTTAGCAGTAGATTTAGCTATTGACTCAATACACGTCCTTACCCTCTCTTCTGAGATCAGAAGAGAGAGTAAGGACTTGTATTGCTCTCGGGGAGACTCGCTTGGTCCATGCTTATGGGGTGCATAAGAGGTTGCCTGTGATGATTGACAGACAGAAGCTTGGTCTTAGACGCAATGAAATTTACAAACCACTTCTTACCCCCAATTCACCACAGAATGTAGATCACTCTCAAGATCAGCAGCAAGATTATATTTGCCTGCCACGCAGGGTTTCTTCCTGATGTGGGAGCAAATTGCGGTATCATCTGCGTAGATGCTTACTTGTCTCTAGATCTCGTCTGGGATGTAATTTATGAAAATAAGGACGAGCATCGGTTCTAGGATAGAGCCCTGAGGGACACCAGCCTTTGTACAGTAAGATGTGGAGCTACGCCCATTCAGGACGACTTTCATTATGCGGTTATTTAAGAATGATTGGATCAGATTTAGCAATCGTCCAGTAATACCGTAACCCCGTTATTTGCATAGAAGGCCAGCGTGCCAAACCCTGTCAAAAGTCTTGGAGATGTCCAGGGCAACAGCACGAGTCCAGCCTGACTCATCAAGGACCTGGAACATGTACTCAGTCGTTAGCGTGTCGGCCTGGCAAAGCGGAAGCCATACTGCCTGTCAGAGAAGAGTTTATGGGCAGTAAGATGCTGCACTAATTCAGCATTAATAATGGCCTCGAACACCTTCCCGAAAATTAGAAGAAGGTTGATAGACCGATAGTTGGATGGGTCTGAGGGTTCACCAGAGTTTTTAAATACAGGAACGACAGAAGAGAACTTCCAGCATGCAGGAAAACAGGAAGCAGAAAGGCAATAGTTATACAGTTTAGAGATCACAGAGGAGAGTTCAGGGGCACGTTTCTTAAGGACAATCACCGGGATTCCACCGCTTGCCTTATGTGGGTCAAATTTTGATATTCCGTGGGATACTACTGTCGGAATAATGTGTATATCGTACAGGCTAGCCTCAATTCTACGATGGAAATCAGGTGGGGATACTCAGGATGAGTCAAGTGTGGAGTTGGATGAGTATCTGCGAACAAAGCACTCAGCCTTGTCCGCTGATGATGTGAGGACCTCAAATTCATTAATTGAAGGAGGGATAGAGGATTAGCTAATCCTCAGCACACGTTTGCATAACCGCCAATATTCCTTGGATCCGAACTTGCAGTTGGCTATGCGCTGTCTCATTCTCTCAGCAAACAACAGCTTGGCGTCATTCAGGATTCTCTTGCACTCATCACGAGCAGATGTGAATAGGCGCCCATTGAGGTCAGATGACTGTCTCCGAAATAGTCGGAAGTAATGGTTACTATGGGCAGTGGCAGCCGAACAGGTAGGAGAGAACCAAGGGGAGGATTGGGGTTTGAGACAAAACTTCCTGGTAGGTATGAAGGAATCAATGCCAGCTTTCACCCAAGAGGAAATCTCAGAGGCACAGTCATCGACTTGGAGATCGAACACCTTTCCCCAAGGGACGTCGAATAGGAAATCGCGAAAGGCGTCCCAGTCAGTTCTTTAGTAGCAGTAGGAGGTCCTATAAGTAGGAAAATCCTGGTGAGAGTGAGAATCGAGAGAAATATTAAGATAGACAACAGTATGGTCGGAGATGTCGAGAGGGCAAAGCTGCGAGACTTGGCAAGAGTCAGGTGCAGAGGTAAAGCTTATATATATATTAGAGAGGCGTGTCCAGAGGGAGTGCTTGGAAAGCGTGTGCGGAAGTCCAGTACTTGCGTAAGGGATTGGGAAATGGCAAAGTTCAAGGCGTGGATGTCAGCTGAATCAGTAACAGAGTCTTTAAGCCACTCAGCATGATGGGCGTTAAGATCTCCGAATACAAATATGTGAGTGAATGGGTGGTAGAAAGTAGCCTTATCTATGTTGTCAGAAATGTTGTCTAAAAGGGAGCAGTCGGGAGAGGAGGGGGGACGGTAAATAAAGAAAAGGTAGCTAAGCGAACTGAGAAGTGACAGACGGAGACATGGGTATTGGTAGTCAGGGGATTCGAGTGATGTTACCATAGCTACAGGGAGGTGTTCACGAACGTAGACCCCCAGTTCATGCATATGGAGTGAAGAATCCTTCCTTAAGAGGGGAAGATAACCTGGGATTGAGAAGTCAGAGGTGGGAATTGGTGAGTTAAGGTTAATCTCACAGAGAGCTAGGATGTCAGGGGACTTTTCGTGGAGGAAAGCTTCTACGCTATAAAAGTTAGTACGAATGCCCCCGATGTTAGTAAATGAAACGTTAAGGGATTTTGGTGATTTGAGTTTGGCTGGTTTAGGATTTTTCTGATTCCGTTTTTCATGTTATGGTTTGTTGATAATGAGGGACCTTGAGTAGGGGTTGCAGGCGGTCATTATCCACGATCTCTGCTGGGAGGGAAACTGGATCGGGCTACATCAAAGTGTGGCCTCAGCGTTGCCCTCCGAAAGCGCTTGCAGGGTCATCTATACATGTGCGACATGGCACTACAAGATCCCCTATATTATACAACTGTTTATCAGAGCGTCCGACCTTGACGCTACGCAAGAGTTAGGGCTTCTAACTACCATTCGGAAGCAGCAACCAGGAAACTCACAATGATGAGACGTTGCACCCAACCAAACACATCGCAGGAAAATCACGGAAGCACCAATACTGAGGTTTGAGAAGAGAAAAGAGAAAGCCGGAAACCACATCCTAAACAAGGAACAAAGGCTGAGCCTCTACATCTGTTCAAAGGCGTCGGTGGAGTGTAAACCGGACGATAGTCTGGTCTATCTACTCCAATTAAAAAAATGGGAGCGGGAAATAGGGTGGTGAACTGCTAAGTTTCAACTTAGTTAAAGTCCAACAATCAAAGAAGTTCCTACCAAGTTAAAAAAGAAAACCAAACGTTCAATTAAGCATGACAAGTTTAAAATTAAGTAAAAAATGACTTACTTTAACAATATTTTAAAGAAAGATGCAGCCATCACAACACACATATAACTGGCAATAAGCTAAAAAAAATAATTCTTTTTATGTTTTAGGTCAGTTCAAGTGATACGGGGCGAGGGTCGGTTGTCAACTGTAGCCAGTATCTGACTGGGACTTTTAGGGGTAGAAGAAGCTAGAATCACGAGCCTGCTTGGAAAGACAGAAACCGTCCAATAGCCGGCAGAGAAAAAGAAAGAAAGAAACAATCTAATGCCCAGCAGAGAAAAAGAAAGAAAGGAAAAATTAATCCAACAATCAAAGAACTTTCTGCCAAGTTAAAAAAGAAAAGCAAACGGTCAATTTATCATGAATAAATATACATAAACTCTACTTAATGACAACACGAAATAAAACGTTATGTATCCATTAGATAATAATAATAATAATAATAATAATAATAATATATATATATATATATATATATATATATATATATATATAATTTAAAGCATATATGACAATACATATATATATGTATATATATTGTAAGCCTTTTCTCTCTCCTCAACTATGCAAAGTGGATAGGGACATTTTGTTTTTTAATCATTTCACCACGAGCAAGGCAGAAATGCCACTGATGAGCGGGTGGGGGTGGGGGCTACATAACTGTAAAAAGATTAATTAGAAAAGAGTGAGGAGTACAAACTAGTTAGAAAGGACCAATAGAAAGCTGAGAATGCAGGTGCGATGACAGATACATAGGTGGAGAGAAAGGGAAAGTTATACGGGGGTCCGGAGAGAGCTAGAGTCCAGTGGTTAGTAGATGAGTATTGACTTTGCATTTAAATTTCTGGAGGTTGTAGTCGTCAGGAAAGTAAGAATATAGGAGCGAGTTAGTGGAACTTTCTTAATTCAAATTTCCTGTGTGAAACTGCGTGGTATGTATGAATTGTTTCTTAAAGCTCTATTTTTTCCTTTTCTTCTCACTTTTTGTCTTTCATGCTTCATTTGGAAAAAAAAATTAGCCTCCCTGTTTTGGGGTTTTTATTTCTTTATTTATTCTGTGATGCGAAGCTATCCTGGCCAAGGTATCAGCGGTCACTTGTTACCCCTCCCCTGTGAAATTTCTATGGTCTGTTCTTCAAATTCAAATTTACCAAGCAGCTTAACTCTGTGTTAATTTTTGGGGGACATGACTGAATATTATCCGAGTCTACTGTGAAGCCAATAAATTGTAAGCGCAAATTCTACTCCAGCTGCTTCTTTTCTCGAAATTCCCGCATGTGGAATTCTCTTCCTCGTACTTGCTATCCTGACAGTTACAAACTCCAAGAATTTAAATGTAGAGCCAAGAGTCATCTAGTGTCATACTATTTTATATCCTCTTTCTCATGCTTTTCTACATCCAACACACACTCATCAGTACTCTCTTCCCTTGCCCACTCTCTTCCTGACACACCCTGCAACCTCTCGCTCCTCATAGCATTCATCCTCGTCCACCCCACTCTCATCAGTAATCTCTTCCCTCTCCTACTCTCTTCCTGACACCCCCTGCAACCTCTCTCTTTCTTCATATGTAACCTTCTGCTCAACAGTGACTGTAAAATGTCTTGCTTGGGGTAACATGATTAAAAATAAAATATTTATTCAGGAAAGCAGAGGTAAATAAAATATATAAGCCTGTCCTCTCTCTTTAGCTATGCAAACTGAGTAGAGATATAAAGGGATATAAAAAACAATAAGCCTATGGAAAGGAAGAAATGCTTTTTTTTTTAATCATTTCACCCCAAGCAAGGCGGAAACGCCACTGATGTGCAGGGGGCTACATAAATGTAAACATATTAATTAGAAAAGAGTGAGGAGTACAAACTAGTTAGAAAGGAACAACAGAAAGTTGAGAAAGCGTGTGCGATGACAGATACATAGGTGGAGAGAAAGGGGAGGTTATACGGGGGTGGGGAGAGAGCTAGAAGTCCAGTGGTTAGTAGATGAGTATTGACTTTGCATTTAAATTTCTGGAGGTTGTAGCCGTCAGGAAAGCAAGCAAGAATACGAAAGCGAGTTCCACAGGCGGGAAGTGCGAGAGAAGAAGCTGCAGGGGTAGAATTGTCGTCTGCATTTGCTTAAAAAAATCAGCTGATAATTCTGCATCACAATGAACAAATCTTTTCCGGATTAAGCTAATTGCCGAAATTTTCCTCTATACATTCACGAATTTCGGCACACATTCCCTTACCCTCTTTTTTCTTGCGTTATCTCTCTAATTCTGATAAAACGATATTTGTTTTATAAGCTTTCAGAAGCTTGTTTTTTGTATAATTTGTTTTGGGGACGGGATTTTGGCTTTTGCTCTTAGCGAGTGGCTCTTGAGTTTATTTTCTTTTTTTCTTTTTTTTTACCCCCGTTCATTTTCTTAATTTCTTAAGTTTTATTAATTGGACCTTTTTGCACCACCTAATTTAGTATTAAATTTTGTCATATTTTTTTGTCACATTGCCTTATTCTATATTACATTTATTTACATCATTTACATTTTAACTCATTTATCATTGTTGATATTATCACAATGTTGAAATATCACGTCTAGTCCTGACATCGTTATGACCTCGTGGATTTAGTAAAAGAATGGAAACAAGGCAGGCTATAAATGAGCAATAGCAAATTCTAACGAGATATGTTTAAATATAACAGCAGAATCAGAGTATTTCACACGCCAAAATTAGATAAATGGTTTAGTTCGAATTTTTCTGAAAGGTAACGGTAAAATAGATAATTGAAGATGACCGGGAAGCTGGTGCGAACAACAGACGAAATATGGTGAAAATTCAACAAATTTGTGAATAATTTCTGATATATATAAATCTATTTTCCCGCATTTTCCTTTTCTTTTCTACTTTCCATTAAATATCTTACTGAGAATTATATTTCTGGTTTCATATCCTTAAATTTCTTTTCGTCTGATAAATATCACATTTCTTCACGAGATTTTAATTTTTTATTCTATTCGTTCTGCTTTCATTCTTTTTATTTTCATTGTAATTTTTTTTTGCCGTTTTCTTTCTTCTACTCAAATTAATTTTCTTTCTTCTTTACTTCGTTCTTTTTCTCTGTCTGATAGTTGTCTGTCTTCTTTCTATCTGCATTGGTCTGTTTTTTTGTTTTTTTTTTCCAAATGTCCATTTATTGCATTTTTGATTTTATATTCCTTTTTCTTCTATATTTATTTTTATTTTTTATCATCTTTTTGAAATATTTAGTTCGAAATATCAGGCTACATTTTGGTGTCTTCGTCGACTGTTCTCTTACGTTACATTTTTTTTCATAATCATATCGCCCCAAGCAAGGCATTTTACTGCCACTATTTTCAGAGGGTTACATAGGAAGAAAGTTATGAGAATGAGTGGCAGGTTATATGGGGTGTCAGGAAGTTTGTAAGAGAAAGATTAGAATACTGATGAGAGTGGAGTAGACGGAGAAAGAAGCATGAGAGAGAGAGAGGATGCAGGTTAGTGAGATAGGAGATGACTATTCACTTTACATTTTAATTCTTGGAGATTGTAGCTGTCGGGGAAGCAAGTAAGCGGTTATATATATATATATATATATATATATATATATATATGTATACCGGCCCTAGTAAGGCATTTTGCCGTTACTGTTTTGCAGAGGGTTAAATAGGAGGAAAGTTATGAGAAAGTGTGACAGGATATAGGGGGTGTCAGGAAGTTTGTAAGAGAGGGATTAGAATACTGATGAGAGTGTAATGGTCGGAGAAAGAAACATGAGAGAGAGAGAGAGGATGCAGGTTAGTGAGATAGGAGATGACTATTCACTTTACATTTAAATTCTTGGAGATTGAAGCAAGTAAATGGAAGGGAATTCCACAGGCAGAAAATGCAAGAAAAGAAGCTGATGGAGTAGAATTTGCGTTTACATTTTATTGGTTTCACAGTAAAATGGTGGAATATAGTTGCTAATCTTGTTGCTTGAGTAAATTCATAAATAGTGGGAACCAGGGAGCTAAGTCCATTGGATCAGGAGCCGTGAAAGTATTTGTAGAAGAGACACAGCGAAGCCACATATCGCCGATGAGAAAGTGACTGTATCTGAGCTGCCATGTCGGAATGGATCACATCACAGATTCTCTGTTGGATTTTGTCAATGACTCTTAGGTGTCTCTTTTTTATCACTTTTTTGTTCTTTCTGCCAACTTTTACTCTATTCATTTTTATGGCACTTGTCTTCTATCTTTTACTAAACACTCATCCACGAGAACATGATCATCACCGTAGCAATAAGGCAAATAGGTGAACACAACTCGACAATCGATTATGCTAGAAGATTGGCAAATTGTGTAAAAATCACAAATGTGTAGATATAAATAAAGGTCAATCTACTGTAGGGATCGTTTAAATCTAGATTCCTAAAAACTTCGAAACGACAAGGAAAAATCTAGGTCAGTATGACATAATGTTAAATCTGTGCATCTCCTAAAGAATACTGTATATTCAGGGTGCATCAGTAACTAGAATCGATTTCTTATCAAGAGAAAACGTAGATAATACATTTTTGGCATTGTCCTGGAGGCTTCTATCAGAACAACAATAACGCTCACGCGTCACTAGGTCAACTGCTGATGTGTTATCTGTTAATGTTGAAAGCGTTTGCAAGCTTTAGCTCGTGAAGCTTGAGTTGTTTCTTTAGATATCTCAAAGGCATTTCACAGGATTAGACGTGCTGGTCTTGCTCACTCTTCAAGTTTTAGGATATTCCTCCCAAATCTTTATGTGATTCAAGCATTCTTTGAAAGCTGTCTTAGTGGCTACTCTTCTAGATGTCATTCCATTAACGCAGGTGTTTTCCCAGGGGTCTATCTTAGGACTTAATAAGTTCCTAATTGTTATCAATCACTTTCTTGATGTTATCGGTGCTTGAGTCTGTGTCTATGCATATGGCAAAATTATTCACACCTTTTTATTGGTAAGTCTGGTAGGATCGATGAGTTCAACTTGATAGCAGATATAAAAATGACATTCAGTCTGCTGTTAAGTAGCTCAAGAAAGGGATTGTTATTTTTAATGATTCTAAAATCGTCTGAGAGACAAATATTCAGCTTTCATAAGCTTGGCAAATGTTCAACTCCAGGAAAGTGCTTTATTGCAAACTTCTATGGTTAAGGTTTTCAACTGACATGAAGTTGAAAGATTATAATGAGTCAATTGCTAGGTTTTCTACTAAAAATGCTTCTTCAGTGTCGTGCTCGAAAATTATTTCGACTAAATCTAACTTACACATTTATATGTCTAAAATTATTATATGCCTTGAATATTGTTGCTACATTTGATGTAGTGATTCTACAAGCATTTTGAGAGTATTAAAAAAATCCAGAAAGATGTGATATTATCGTTTTTGACTTGTCAACGTGTTGTGATTTCGCTCGATCGCGTGACCGGGTTCACTTATATATATATATATATATATATATATATATATATATATATATAAAGAGTGAGTCGGTTGAAGAAAGAACTTAATTACTGTGAGCTGAGGGGTACTGTTAGCCTGCGTGTCATTTGCCAACTCAATCACTCATATTGTTGCGATCTGCTACGGACTAATATAGTGTAGCTATCGAATAAGATATTATTTATCATCTCTGTATTGTTTACCACTTCGACGATACAAAACAACGCGATTTCAGTCACTTTTTTCCATGTTAAACCTTGCTTCTCTGTGCAATTTATGTAAATATTTTTTTTGGCAGTTATTCAAATGTTCAGTTCTATAAGGAACCTCGAATATATGTATTTAAGCGCGATACTAGTTTGGCAGCATGGTTACATAATTTTACATTTAAAATGGCAAGATCTAACCGCCAATTCTATGCTGACAGTTTCTTCGCTTTCATTTCCTACTCTGAAGCTTTCTCCCGTTTTTTCTGCTTTCCAGTCAGTATAGAATTTTAAAACTGTAAATACGTTGTTGATATTCATCATTTTTCTCCTTGAAACATGTTCATTTATTTCTGTCTTATTAATTATATTTTTCTTACATTTTTTATTCATTCATTCGCGGTAACTTGTGGCATATAGTGAAATGAATCCCTTGACTGGGTTTAAATAAAATACCTTGACTGACACCAAATCGGTCGAGTTTCGATCCCGGTCAGAAGCAAGTGTATGTGTCTAACCACAATGATAAGCTGTGATACAGTGAAACAGTCTTGTATGTGGATGACTAATATATTATGCTCTCATTATGATTGAGCACTCTGGAGAAGAATATTTTAAAATCAATTTCCACTTCTGCTATATGCTTGACTCTTCAGAAATGAATTGAGTTCTTTCGGTGACTGGCGTGTGTATACACTGTTTCTATACAACACGTTAAAATTTCGCCTCTCTGATTCCATGCGCCTATGGTTTAGGGAGTAGCGACTCCGACTGACATCAAATCGGTCGAGTTTCGATCCATGCCAGAAGCAAGTGGATGTGTCTAGCCACACTGATGTGCTGTGATGCATCGAAACAGGCTTGTATGTAGATGACTAATATATATATATATATATATATATATATATATATATATATTTCAACATAGATTATTCCTCCCTGACTCTTGAAATAGATATATATGCTCAGTTTTGTATCCTAACATAAACAACCCAATATGGAAATAAAGTGGTAGGATTTTTATTTATTAACCCAATTCGTCTTTTTTATATGTTTATCGTCTTACATGCATTTATACAATTGAAGTAGAAGAGAGTAATTATACTGATCAAAACACTGTCTTTCTTAACTTTCTGCTTTCGGACGGAGAGAAACCCAGACGAGTTTCCGCCGAAGTTTAGAATCTCGTCTTGGGGTATAGACAGCAAACCGAGCCGGCATTAAGCAGTGTCTACGGCATATTTTTGGTTGAACATAAGGACTCAAAATCTCCACTTTATTTGATCTTGTGTCGCTCACTGCCTTTGGCATGTGTCGTAGTGTGGTGATAGTAAATACCGTGTGATTATACTGATTAGTAGTTCAGTGGATCTACTTCACGCAGCGTGAGAGTTTTGTTCTTGTTGATAAATCATTATTCCCAACCTTTGTTTTATTGTTTACACATACAGTACCCTTTCAGGATTACAACATAAATCTTATTTGTATTTAGAGGATACTCGTATTTAAGTAGACACCCCTTTTATTTATTAAACTTGTATATTTATTTATTTTTGTCTCGCGTACTGCATTTTCGAGAAATATTATTAGAGAAAATAGGCACTCTCCAGTAATATATATATATATATATATATATATATATATATGCGGTAGAGTGCCTATTTATGCTTTCACACCCTGATTCAGCACTCTGGAAAAATGATAGACTTTAAACAAACAGTAGCTTCTATAGCATCTACGCATCGTTTATTCAGTAATGAATTAGAACACTCTTAGCTACTGGCGTGTGGTCACATGGTATACCACATGCTATAGGTCTGTCTCCTTCTACTGAGCGCCCATAGGTCAGAGGTAGAATTGCCGACTGATATCAATTCGTTCGCTTTTCAATCCTGGCTAAAAAGCAATCAATTGTATAACCGTACAGTGATACAGTGAAACACATCTGTCTGTGGATATATATATATATATATATATATATATATATATATATATATATATATATGAGTGTTGGCATTACATTGCAATTGTTGGCATTCAAGAAATCATTGGTATCGTGAAAATGCTAACTGGTTTCTCTCACATCACATCAAACAGTGGAATGCAGAGAATATTATATATTGGTGTTGATATGACCATTGTCTGTTATTCAGGTGCTTCATAGTCCAATTCAAAGTGTATAGGCGTTCGAATTCAATATGCTGCCCCTTGTGCATTGTTACAAACTCTTTAGATATCCTGGATTATGTAAACTTAATTTATAATAATGTAGAGTGCGTAAAGTAACATTTATTTTTCTTCCCCTTAGCTATTAGCTTTCTACGCCATCTGCAAATCATCTCTCCGTGATGACTACGGTTACATAGTTTTAATTTGTATATTAACTACATTGGATACTGGTGTAATAATTTTACAAATATCAGATGGACGTAAAATTCTGATCATAATGCTTTCTTTTACATTTCAGCGCATTGCATTTTTGAGCAGCTAAATATGTCTTCTAAAATTTCTGGCGAGATCTGTATAAAAGTAAACAGTTGATATATGCTTTTGCAGAAAGAAATATTCGATTGGTGTTAGCCTTGGCTTTGCCCTGCATTAAAAATTATTTTCTTTTCTTTGTGTTTAATAATAAACAACATGGGTAAAGTTATTTGGATTTTTCATTTTCTTTCTTTTATGCCTTTGTATATTTGAGTCTGTCTCTCTCTTTTTCAGATCAGAGATTTATTCATTCAAAATTATTCAACACAAGCACATACACATAATATTGGCGAACAGGCCGAAGACAAAGTAAACCCTCCAGTCAGAAAAGATTGATTTGTTTGCATCTTTCATTCTTTTATGACTTTACGCTAATATCACCAAGGATGGAATGGGTCAGGGTCAGTTGCGGAAGATTATACTGCGTCCCTATTCATGCACAGCGATTTCATTTAGAAACGGAATGAAAGCGGAACTAATATTACAAGGATACAACATCAGTTTATCACCGATGTAAAAAGCAAAATATTGTGACGGTTGGTGTATATCAGGTGAAATAAAATTCCATTTATTCTGTATTTGCAATAGAGAATCCGTTAATGCTTAAAAGTTTAGGTCTGTTTGAACTTAGTGTTTACGGGTAATGACTTTGCAGTTACAAACACACGCATATATATATATATATATATATATATATATATGTCTAAAATTATATATATATATATATATATATATATATATATATATATATGTAACTGAAAATTCATTACTCATAAACACCAAGTTTAAACAGATGAATAACGTTTTCAACCGACATGAAGTTGAAAGATTATATTGAGTCAATTGCTAGGTTTGCTAGTAAAAATGCTTATTCACTGTGTCGTGCCAGAAAATCATTTCGGCGAAATCTAATTCACATATTTATATGTCTAAAATTATTACATGCCTTGAATATTGTTGTCCCATTTCATGTAGTGATTCAACAAGCTCCTAAAAAGTCTTTCTCTCTCTCTCTCTCTCTCTCTCTCTATATATATATATATATATATATATATATATAGAGTCATCTGCAGATAGATCTGTTTAGCGTGTATGAAAGCTAATCAGTAAGGTTAGACATATTATTGCTTTTTACCCAGGATTGAAACCCGTCAGTCGGTGATTCTACCACTGAGCTATGGGCACTTGGTAGAAGGAGGCAGACATTTAACGTGTGATATACCACTAGTGAGAGTGTTCTAATTCATTACTGAATGAACACACACACACACACACACACACACACACACACACACACATATATATATATATATATATATATATATATATATATATAACAAAAATAGTTATCATGTTTTTCGATATTTGTTTATATTTTAAACGGTCTATTTCTGAAATTTATTGCTTTTAAACTGTGAATATAACAAATTACAAAACTCACACACACATATAAATAAAATTTTCTTTAATGTTTCCTGAAGAAGCGCACATTCTGAAACACTCTTCTCAGAATACAAAACCTTTTTTTGTAAAATAATCTATGAAAGAAGCTTTTTTTCATTTTTGTTTCTCTTTACAAACAATAGCTCATTACGTAAGCTCATTAAAAATTATTTGAAGATTACACATTGAATAATAGGTTAAACAAATTATGTGTATTTTAGCGAGGTTTGTGCAGAGATTAATTTTATATTTTCTGCCAAGTTGTCCGCTAGCTGCCGCTCTTCAGTACTGTGAAATGATGAGACAAAACTCATCTTCTTCCTTCACTTCAAACTGAGAGAAGAAAAACAACAGGACTTCTCCATATCAGAAATTTACATGGCGCATTACAAACTTCAGCAAGATGCATGATTTCGTTTGTATTTTGAAATAGCCGTATACTGCTAAATGTATTTTCCTTTTCTTTTGTGCGTTCGATTTTTTTTTCTATTATGTATCGATTCCTTTTAGAACATAGTTTTGCTAAACTTATTTTTTGTCCGTATGAAGGTGATTTACTGACAATAGAGTGTCTTGTTTATTTTAATATTCTTAATGTTGCTGATCAATTCTCACAGATCCTAGTAGCGTTCTGTATCGATCGCTCTTGCACTATCTATAAAACATAGGTATATGTTTTGCATGTATACTATTTTCTTGCATAAATATAGAATTCCTTGTTCCAGTGTCTTTGACGAAGCAGCAGTATGTTTGTTCTACGCCCGGTATTAATCTGCTGCTTCTCTATTCATCAGATTTTGCATAAGTTTTGTTATATGGCTCTTTAGGGTGATTGCTCGAGGGATTTCACATTTTAAGCAATAATATGAAAATAGATATTATTAGGAATTACAATATATCACCGCTGTTGTTTTCAGTTTTAATTTCTCTAAACTTGTTTGCGCTGAAACAATTTAAGACAACTAAAATCACTATTGAACATTTGTCTGAACTTACCTCCTTATCTCTATTCAATTAATAAAGATTCCAAAATGATTTTATAATTTTCTAGTCAATCAATATTTCTGTGTATTAGTGTTTCCTTTTCGTAGTGGGAAATATCTCTGATGTATTCATACCATCTCTGAATTTGTTCGTAATCAGAATTAAATTAATCAACTTTTTCCGAATTTTCAGCACTCTCTTCAGATCTGCACCCAAACACCCAAAATCGTTCATGCTTGAGCTTCCGGTTCCAGTACTATGCAGTTAAATGTTTTCGCAAATCTCGAGCAGAGTGAACTGCGTCATGATGGTCGTTTTCTTGAACAGGGTGCCCAACTGACCTTACTATTTTGTGCAGTCGGCAAAAGGAAGAAAAATGTGCGAGCGCAAAATTAAATATATAAAATGGCGAAATTTATTCATCGCACCATGTATAAAATATCTCTCAATAGTAGCATGCATGATTCGATGTTTCATGCACAATACAGTTTCATAAGATTGAGCTTTACATAATTTAATTTCAAGGGGATTATATATATATATATATATTGATTTATACTTAGCTTCTTTATATTGCATCGTGTATTATTTCATTAACAGCAGCATTCAAACTGCGATATCTCATATATATATATATATATATATATATGTGTGTGTGTGTGTGTGTGTGTGTGCGCGCGCGCGTGTATGTGTGTGTGTTTGTGCGCGCGCGCGTGCTGGATTGACTAAAAAGTCCGTTCGATTTTGTCGATGCTAAGCATCGAACACTCTATTTAGTATTTAACTCAGTCTTGCCTCTTTTGATACAGGAAAATTCAACGTAGTTTGGAGGAAAGATTGCGACGATAAAGATTTTGTGTTCATGATCACCCTGAAAAATGGAAATCCAAAACGAACATTATTTAAAACGTATGTGTATTGTTTTAAATGTTACAAATAGAAAAAACAATCAGTTATATTTTTAAGTATATGCATGTGAAATGTGTACGGGTATGCTTCTGCAACATACCGTGTATGACGCCAGTTTTTCCAAGATTTCAATTAAAAATTCTGATAAAAAAGGACGAAATGAATGCGTTAGTCGACACCAATGTTGTTATACGCCATGGATGATGGCAAGTATTCTCCAAATGGCTAAAGTATGTTTTTGTTAGACATGCATAAGAGCAACGTCATATTCAACAATTCTGGAAATGAGAATGGTTTGTGCAAACAATATCTATTACGGATTATAAAATTATTGTCCTATAAACAGACCGAAATATGTTAATTCTAATGAGATTTATATTATAATGATATATAGAATAATGTTGATTATATAGTGGTGTGGTGGTAATTATGATTAAAGCGAATTGATTAACTAGTATATCTTAATTGTTTAATTTTCTTAGGTTTTTAAAAAATTGTAATTCCTTATTCTTTCACTAGTAATATGTAAATTTACTTTAAACTTAATAATTAAGCTTAAACAACTAAATTTAAATAGAATAATCAGGCTAACATTTAAATTGAAATTTCTTAAATTTCTTAATTTTATATTGTATTATATTTGTTTTGTTCTTTGTATAATTAGTATCATTTTTTATATAGTGGTGTGAGTATTTTGTGATCACAAAGGATTAACTAACTATTATCTCTTAAATATATTTTTAATTTTTTAGACTCCAATTTCCTTCACCTTTAATTTATAATATTTATTTATTTTTATTTTCTCATTTTCTCCTATCATCTTTTCTATGTTAAATTCATTCTCCTCTTCTTTCTTCTTCTTACCTTTTCGTTTACGTTCTATGATACTTAACCTTTCTTTTTAACTCTCTCTCTCTCTCTCTCTCTCTCTCTCTCTCTCTCTCTCTCTCTCTCACCTAACCCACTTTCTTTACGTTTTAAATCTACGGGTCTGCAATCAAACTATCAGACTGAATGTATCTTCGAACCTTTGTTCATATCCGCCGCTACGCGTGTCCTCAGATTATATGTTGCATATATATATGCTTATGTATGAACTAGCAGTATAACCCGACGTTGCTGGGTTGTAATGAAAGCTTTAAAACTAATCCATAGTCCTGGAACTTAGAGTTTTTGAACGTTGTCACGAAAGCCTAAAAGGCAATAGTTGTTTCCAGTTAAAGCGAAACCGTAGACTGAAAGAAAAATGAATAGATGTAAGTCAAATTTTGATTTCCTGGTATCGATATCAAATAAGATTTTTCGCCGTAGACTGAATTTTGAAGGCTAATTAAGTCCTCTGAGTTAATGGTATCATGACTGAGACTAAGAACTACAATTATACCTACTTAGAGCCAAACCCGAAGCAAAAACTAAAATAAAAGGGCTGAAAAAAATACAGACATACAGGCAGATAAACAGACACACACATAAATAGCTTGCCTTCTATATATATATATATATATATATAATATCTATTTTCTGCACTATTGTAAGAACTGCAACCTTGGAACTTCTGAAAATCGTTTCTTATGTCTTTGTTTATGAGTGTATCAAATTTGATTAAAATCGAACCACTCCTTCTATAACGCGAATTTTTCGATTATCGATTTTCGATATTTATCGGTGGTACCTCGACACAAAATTTAGCTAAGAACACTCGCAGACGCTTATAGTACAACTGTGTACATTTTCAAGAATATCGGTTCAGCAGTTTCGGAGTCTATAGTTAACGGACACACACACACACACACACACACACACACACACACACACACACACACACACACACAGACACAGTTTAATTTATAAATAAGTTTAGATATGTGTGTGTTCGCCAAACTGATGTAATTTTTCTTAGATTTTCTCTTTTAAGGGAGCCACCGTTATTTTGATTCGTTTTTCATGTCTTTGTGAATCTTATTCGTTTAAAATCCTTTGTACAATAAAGACAAAAGCTGATGATGGTTCGCCTGAAATATGCATAAAATCCGGTTTTACCATAAAATAACAAGTCTGCCTTAATTTTTATATATATATATATATATATATATATATAGGTGTGTGTGTGTGTGTGTGTGTGTGTGTGTGTGTGTTCTGATAAATGTATATGTGCAGAAGAGAAAGCGTTACAGAATGCTTCTTTGTAAAATATTCCGTGCAGTACATTAATTTCCATGACAGTTGCCTTTTTAAATTCTGTTCTTTTATTATTTTCTTTGAATAATTTTTATTTTATGCACTCAGTATCTTTAGTGTCTTAATAATTTTATTGTCTTGCTCGGGTTGAAAGAATTTTAAAGAGTGGTCAATTAAGGCTCACCACAATATTTTGTTTAATAACAAGGTATACTTTATAATCTCTCTTGTCATTGTTATTTCAGCCCTTAATTGAAATGCCTATAAATGGCTACTTGCATATTCCTCCTGACTCCAGTGTATGAGGTGAGTCTTACTTTTCCAACTCATGTTTCCATATATCTGTTCACTTACTATACGAAACAAATTTGACATGCATTGATAATCTAGGAACAAGATAAATAGGAAACATGCCGAGCAAATATTTAAGTGTCGCTTGAACATTTGTATTCAGTTATTACAATGTCTTTTTTAATATTCAGCATCTTTCGTTAGCTACACCCTAAAGCCTTCTTGAGATTTTATAATTTGTACAGTAAGGATGCATTTGTCCGTGAGTGTGTGTGTGAATTTGTGTATTTGTGTTTATTTCGAGAGAGCACATCAGAAAGATGCAACCATTTATAAACACACCCTTCAATTTACCTCCATCATATTTTGGGTTGCTTAATTCTGTAGAGAATCATTACAAAAATATTAATACTGGGCAGAAGTAATTTCGAGGTTCAATGATTCAATAGATGCCATCAATATGAGTTGTTGCATTATGTGGTGAAGGAGAATTTCATGTCGCTCCAGAGAGCAATGGAGACGCAAGAGCGTGCACATGTCTGTATGACGATAACATTATATTCAAATGGAAGATATATTCTTAGGAGTAATAGTAAGAAGACAAGCATAAAAGATATGAGATTTTGCAACAAACTGCATGATTCATGTCAACACCATATCAGTAAAAAGCAGTGTCACAGCATATTATATGAATTTTCAAAAAATGATGCCCTAAGAAGACGAATACTATAATAATAACATTTCGTTGTAAATGACATCATGAATATAATCTTTAATAATTAAAGAATATCAAGCTTACTAAATATATGCAATTTATTTTCTGATACAAAGTGATGTAATTATTTTAACTGATATAGGATGCGATACAAATAGATCGTCAAAATATAGTTTCCACAAGCAAAAAAACAAAACAAAAAAAACTTCAGGCATTAAATATGTTTACTTATGTTATGCTCGTATTGTCAAATTTTTTGCTTTTTTTTTCTAAACAAAATGCCATTTACATTATTTATATTATTCAGATTATTGTGTTCATCTTGGTTGCAATTTGTACAACGTTTCGGTCATTTTACGCTCCGCCGTTCTACAGATTTCAAACAGAACACTTTATTAAGAGTTAAAGACACATGGCCCACTGGGTATAGACATTGGTTAGTTCCAGTGACTTGACCCAAAGATTTTTGAGTGCAATACCAGGCTAAAGCGCTGGTGTACAAGTAAATTAGGGAGTCCAGTTAGAGGAAGATAACTCATGACTTCCAAAATAAGCACAAGGAATGAGAATGATATAACCCAGTAATCGTAATAAAGGCTTCTGATCGAAATTTCTTGGAGCTAAAGAAAGCCGAAGCGTTCAGCAGCTGAAACGTCGCACAAATGGCAACCAAGACGAGAACAATAGTCCGAATAATGTAAATCGTGTAAATAATAACTGATCTCAGAAATACAGTCAAATACCAAATGCTATTCTTATGATCTCAGTCAGTCAGTTAAGTGCCATGCGCGATACACGCTTGGGTGATCATGTCTACATCAGAGACATACTGACTGGGCAGAAGATTATCCCACAGAAGGTTGCCATTGCTTTCTGCGGTAAACTGGTTGCCGACCAAGCCTATAGAACCCAATCTGTCCTGCTATTTAACCCATAACTGGAAGGAAGAGACGGATTAATACCTTTCCCAAGGGTATTTGCGCGTAAGTGAATGCAAGGAATTCAACTAGAATTCGAACTCTGTTCCGAGATTTCTCGTTCCAAGCCGATATCCACTGCGCTACATCGCACATCCACATTTTGTTTATTATCAATGTATTGATATAACTCATTAGGAAAGATAAAAATTCCTGTTGTATTCTTTAATGGTTTTTAATTCAGAGTACACCTTCTCCTGGATTAGCTTCCACTGAAGATATAGTGGGTTACATAACACTGTTTACAACGTCATAAATATCTGCAACATCTCATCTGGTTAATATAAGAAACCCATACAAAGCGATAATATTTAACATATGTGTGCATAGCTATATTTTGAATCAGTTCGATTTTAGATACGCCGTTTGTCAGACCATCTCATGAATTATCTTATTATAATTGAAACAAGTAAAAAAAGACGCAGAAAATTATGTAATATATGAGATATGTGAAACAGGAAACAAAGAAACAATGCAGCTGGACCAGACAGCATTTTCAGAGCTGCTGATAGCTCTGGAAGAATTTGGTATAGATAAAATTACTGAAATAATAAATGAAATTTATAATAGTGGGGTAATATCAGATAACCTCAGCAAGTCTATCTTCTTAGCACTACCTAAGAAGTCAGGGGTAAACGAGTGCGAACTCCACAGAACCATCAGTTTAAAGAGTCATATAACAAAACCGATCGTCCGAATCCTGATGAGTAGAGCGAAATGCAGAATCAGGCCAGAGTTAGGACAAGAACAGTGTGATTTTGTTAAAGACACAAGAACAAGGAATATCATATTTATGATTAGGATGCTCTCTGAAAGGGCAATACAAATGAAGAAGGACTTATACCTGTGCTTTACTGATTATGCGAAGGCGTTTGACAAAATACACCACAAGGAATTGATGGAGATGCTCGGCAGCCTGGACATATTTGGGAAAGACTTGAGAGTAATCAAGAATCTTTACTAGCAGCAAACCGCTTCCATACGGACAGGTAATGAATTGAGTAGCTATACAAAGATAGAAAGGGGCGTAAGACAAGGATGTGACTTTTCACCGGAACTGTTCAACTTGTACAGTATAAATATTTTAAGGACCCTAGCAGTTATGCCTGGATTCGTAATCGGAGGCTACAGTTTAAACAACCCAAGATACGCAGATGATATAGTGCTAATAGCAGACACAGAAAGGAAGCCATAAGACCTCCTACAAGAGCTCCTGTTGTTACTTTCTTCAGCTGAGGAAAGTAACTAGAAAGGACTAGAAATAAACTGCAAGAAAACCGAATGCATGGTCATTAGTAATAAAAAGCAGCCCAATATGCTAAATAAAGGTCGGGGATACTAGAATCAAGCAGGTACAAAAATTAAATAATTGGAAGTGTGATAACCGAAGACGGAAAGTGCGAGACAGAGATCCGAAGGCGAATTGGCATGGCTAAGGAAGCATTTCAGAAGTTGAGTAAGGTATTAAGAAACAATGAAGAGAGTACCAGATTGCTACGTACTGTCCGTCCTTCAATATGGCAGTGAATGCTGGACAATATCATCAAAGATGAAGCAAAAACTTAAAGCAACTGCAATGTGGTTCTACAGAAGGATTCTGTGAATATCATGGATCGAGCATGTGCGCAATGATGAGGTCTTAAAAATGATTGAAACAAAAAAGGAAATTAATTCTGAGCATCAGGAAGTGATAGCTGAAGTTCCTGAGACATGCAATGACGAAGGAGGGCTTAGAGAACCTGATACTAACAGGCCAGATAGAGAGAAAAAGGGACAGGGAAGTTCAACGGATAACATATTTGAAGGACCTAATCAGGTGGATGACGGAACGAGTATTGCATGGTGTAACAGGAGAAGGCGTGCTCAGAGGCACCAGGGATAGGGAAACGTGGAAAGCCATGATCGCCTACATCCTGAAGGGACAGGGCACATAGAAGTAGAAGAAGAAGAAAAAGAAGAAACAAGTATATATTTCTGCAAAATCTTTCGTGATTGACGAACCAGAATGTATATTAAGTCTCAATATATTTTTCTAAAGTGATATGGACGAAGGACTAAAACATTCAATTTATTCTCTTTCATCCTTGAAAGGGTACCTTTTTTTCTTGTAATGTGACATATGGATATGCGTTGTGGTGCAGTGGATATCGGCTCGGAACACAAAATCGGGGAACCGAGTTCGAAATCCAGTTGAATTCTTTGCATTCACTTACGCTCAAATACCCTTGGGGAAGGTATTAATCCGTTTCTTCCATACAATTATGGGTTAAATAACAGGACAGATTGGGTTCTATAGCCTTGGTCGGCAACCAGTCTACCGTAGAAAGTAATGGCAACCTATTGCGGAATAATGTTCTGCCAAGTCAGTCATGTCTCTTTCGAGACAGGGTTGCCCAAGCATCTATCACGTCTGGTTCTTAAATGACTGGATGTGACATATCCTGCTGATTTGATCGATGAGCTGTACGTTGATTTTCTTACTCAAATTAGAAACATCATGCATTGTTTCGCTATTTTTAGCTTTTTAACCATTGACAGTGCTTTTTTAACGTCAGTACTATCTCCAGTCATTTTAGATTTTACATATTTTAAGTTAAAAACCACTTTCGTTTTTCATATAAAAGTTTTTACGTCAGAGCATGAGCATTGCACACTGGCATCTTGTGCACTTCTTATGTCCACCATGTGACCAGATACTATTTATTACAGATGAAAATTTATCAGACGATAATTCCTCAAGTATGACGTATAAGTTAATAGTGTCCCTCATTTATGTGATTATTTAACAGGTTTGTGTATATAGCCAGCGATAATTATTGATGGTTCGGTGAAGAGTGAATCAGAATCAGGTTGAAACATGGTAAGTTGTCTGTCCAGAAGGATTTGAAAAACTGATAGGATTAAAGATTACCAATCAACTCTTGCATTTCTTTTGATTATATGACCTTGTTGTTTTTTTATTGTGTAGATGTTTGATTTCATTTTACTGGTTATAATGTACGCGTAAATGGGTGTCAGTTTAATTAGTTTATATTCAATAAGTGTCAGTTTAATTTCTTTTTCGTTGGTTTGTTCTTGTCATTTAAGTTTTCTTCTTTTTGTAGCGATCGCTTTTAATCATCTTGACCGTTTTAACTTATTGCATATTTGACCACGTAAAGTTTTTCTTTTTAAGCTCATGGTTGTGTATTTGTGTTCTTGTATGTGTTCGTGCTTGTAGTCTTTATAGTTGATTTTCGGTTTCGTGGCTGTTATATTATTTTCTGTTTATTGTCATGATTAAATGTTTATATATATATATATATATATATATATATATATATGGTAGTAATGCGTTTTTCTTATTTTATTATTTGCGTAGCAAATTAGATATTTGCTCGCATGTCTACATTTTTGCATTGCTTCGCTTATTTCGTTTAGTACTTGACTAAAAGAAATCAAATAAAACAATCCAAAAATGTTTTATTACACTAAACTTCTTATAAATAAGAACATACAGAAAGTGGCAGCAGATCGGAAAAAACGGATCAATGGCGACATTATAACTGTGTTTTCATACTACTCTGTAGTTTGCATGACCCTGCTCAGTTAAAGTTAAAATTATTTGCATTAAACTCACACACACACACACACATACATACACGTGCGCGCGCATGAGGAGGATAGCTATTTCAACACGTCAGTTCGAGACATGCGTTTTCAAGCCAAGTCAATCGAAGAATGAAGAAAATTTCTCGTACCAGAAACAGACGTTAGTAAAAAACCAGAAGGAAATCGTAGTAGTAATTTTCTTTTGGTCGCAAAAGGCAGGTGTTTTAACCATTGGATGAGGGTTGTAGGCTATAAATGGATTCGGATTCACCAAAGTTAAATTCTAATCTATGTAAGAAGCAAAACACTAATCAATGGAAGGAGGAAGTAACTATTGAAATTTAAATTTATTACGGTGAATTATTGTGAAGAGATTGCGGTGACAAGATTGTGCAGTTCTATCTATTCCCTTTCAACACCCGATACCATAGGTGGATACCTGCAATCTGAAATCTCAGGAAAATGCTCTTCCTTTGAAATTCCTGGATCCATTTAGAAAAAAAATATGTTTCGTATTGTGTCCAAGATGAAAAAATAATATTTGAACTCTTTCTAAATTATGTTAGAGAAAGACTAAATCCATAAGGACCTCTAAGGAGATTTGGGTTAAGGCTGATAAGTTTAGAAATGTTTACAAATGTAAACTCACTCACTACCATAAACTTCTGATTAATTATATTACTAGCACATATAGAAGAGACAAAGTGGAGAATATAATTGCTGAGATCGATCGTGATACCGGAACATTTGCCAGAAAGCTATACATTATTGATTGAGTAGAGAAAGTCAGTACGAGAAATGATTACCTCTTATTTAGAGATTTCGAGAATAGTGTGCAATGAAGGTTAATAAATCCAAGAAAAAGTGAATTAGGATTAATCTCGCAGAATACGATCAAAATTATAACCGCTAAACTTCATCTCACCATCCGCCTCAACCTCTAGAATATTCTTTAGATGCTCACCATTGGTTTAGCAGTATTGCTGATAAAGATAGAATCACAGTTCTTAAATTTGATATTGATGATTTCTGCCTCTCTGTATCTAAAGACCTCCAAGTAAACTCGATTAATTTTGCTAGAAGCTATTCAGAAATGACAGACGAAGTAGATAATAATTTTTCTAGCATCTAGAAAAACCTCCCTTAAACTTAACGATTCTACCTAGACTAAAAGTCTCAATAATATATTTGACGTCCGCATGGGAGCATATAATTCAGCCTAACTTGCTGATTTAATAGGCGTCTATATCCTAGACACCCTTAGTATAATCGTGGATGCAAAGCAAGCAGCCTTATACCGAGATGATTGACTGATGTTCATCACGAATAGTAATGCTCCCTTACTATGAAAATCTATAAGGAAATCATGACAACCCTTAATGATAAGAATTAATATAAAGATTACATTCAAATTAAAGATTGTCAATTAAATACACATTGCCCTAAATCTTAATAATAATTCTTTTAAACCAAGACTATGTATAAATGAAAAAAGAAGATAAATCGTGAAATTTAAATTTATTACGGTGATGACACATGCTAATAAATTTGTTGTTTATTAAGAAATGCCTTCTGATATGGAAGTAATGAAATAATTTAATGTAAATTACATTCGCTTCTGAACGTATAATTTACTTAAATTATATTCTATTGTTTATATTTCGTGACCTTAAAATCTGCTGTTGTTTTCACAATGCACTGTTTATTTTTGCTATTACATTTCAGCTTCGACTGAAATCATCGCGTTTTTTTCGCCTTCGACAGGAATGTATTCTTTTCAAGTTCAATTACATTACGTTGGTCCTAGGAATATATAACACATGTAATATTGTCGACTATAACTACATTCGTTATAAAGAAATGCGTGCTATAGTTTAGCGTGTTATCACAATTGCGTGTTTAGCGAATTCCGGCGTAAGTTGGCCTGATGGAACCAATTTCTAATTACAAGTGACTATCTTCAGCGGTCAAACCGAATTTTGATATTTATATAAGAGAATGCAGAAATTGTGTTGTATTCTAAGCCTTGTTCGCTGCAGGGTCATATAATTTAAATAAGTCTTATTAAGTTCATATAATTTAAATAAACTGGGTTAAATAAAACTTGTTTGAAGTAATTATTGCTTCTTAAATGCACATTATTTAAATTATATCATACTGCAGCAAGCAAGAATATTCACACAACATAATATTGACATTCTCATTGACTCCATCTAATCTTAACAAGAGGCTGATAAGGTTTTATCTATAAAGTTTTATTATTCCATTTGCAATAGCATATGTTTTTTCATGAAGAATATTAAAAATATATTGGAATTTGTAATGCGTGTTGTTTTTGTCTTTAACAAGAAAGTAAAACAGAACAAGTGAATTATGCTTGACATCGAATAAAGAAAAAAAAACTGAGTAGACAGTTGGTTTAAAAGATCGCGGCTCAGAACGAGGAAAAGTAAGCCGTGTTCGAATGTCAGTCGCGTTTGATGCATTTATTTTTACCTAATTAGCATCGGTAGGCATCTCTTTCTACCCAAGACAAACTTTGTTTTTTAGCCTTGGTTATCGACCAGTATAAGAGAAGAACAACTCTAAATTAAAAACGATTGGGCAAAATAACTAGCAAGTCAATCACATAAAAAGAAAAAATATAATTGCTATTGAAATCGCTGCACCAACGTCTTACCTCTTGCAGTTTTTACCTTGTTCATTGAAATATGAGAGAACCGTACCTGAGTACGAAGTGCTTGGTCAAATGAAACGATATCCATATCTCAGCCGGCGGAGATCTATGATCATGTTTAATTGAGCAATGACTCCGAGATGGGTTTTATTTACTATCTTTATCGTTCCAAATTTCTAAGGGATCACGACTACTCAAGATAATTTTCTTTCCCACATTTAATTAATACAAATATCACCATTGCTTTTAAAAGATTCAAAGTCTCTTGTCAGGATATAAATCTCCTAGGAGAAACGTGAAAAAGGTTTGTTTGTTTGTTTGTTTAACTGTATATCAACCATTTATGGGTCATTTCATGTTGAAATTTAATTTTCTTTGGCGCATGAGTAATTCCTTTTACAAAATGTATTACTGATATATTTTATTAAATATATTGTTGGTATATTTTCTATAAAAATGTATTTGTATATAAATGAAAACGCAAACTTATAGCAAATAGAAAACAGACATTAAATAATCCAGTATGTGTTAATATTATTTAAAAAAAGAATTGTTAATTCTTGAATTTATATAATAATAAAATCATACATATTTTTCACGATCAGTATAAAAAGCTTGATCAAATACGAGATTTCCGAAAAAGTAAAAAAGTTCACATTTATTTATAGGTTAAAGAAATTTGATCAATAGTCTAATAAAAGCCAGTACGCTGGAACGACTGGTATTTATGAGTTGTGGCTTCCGCTTATACAACAATCGCCGAGCACTGAAGAGATCTATCAACCAAAATTTTACCCTTTCAATATGTTTGCATATGACTAAACATTAACTTTCAGTTTAGAAAATAGAAATATCTTGATACTGAAATCACATGCCACATACATTCATCAATTACCTATTAATTATTTCCAAGTAAATAGGCTACAACAATTATCCCTGCTTGGACAAAGCCAGTTCCAAGTGTCGTCGGCCTTGAAATTCAGTGTACGTACGTAACACTAAGGAAAATGGTCTTAAAACTTCTATTTGTAGCTTTGCATTGGCGTGAAGGGGGTCTAATTACCCAGAGATAACAACCTGCCATTTAAACGACCATCTAATCATCGACCGAGTCAAAAGTCGACTAACACGACAGATTTATTGGCTAACATTGCCGCCATACATGAGGGACTTGACAGACTGATTAAACGGTAATGCCATGTGTTTGACGGCATTAACTCACTGTCACAAATGTAGATTTGAACGCTAATACTTAGTCGTAGATCTTGAATATGGGGCCAGTGGTCGCTAAAGGTGATTTGCGGCTTCTAATCGCTGAGTAGCGAGCTGCCGCCTGACAGTTGTTTACTGTGTGAGGCAAAATGGCGTTGCTAATTTCAGAGCAGAACCGACAGACGATGAAGGTGAATCATTTGAGTTACGGTTTAAGAACTTTGTTTTGTACAGATAGTTTCATTGGGTATTCTGCCATTCTATTACAATTATACTTTTCTGTTATTTCTATTCTTTACTCTTTTCTGTTTTACTTTGTTTTCTTTACATTTTTTTATCTCTTCTTCCATGATGGAATAGCATTTTCCTTTTCCTTATATATAGAATCATATCGCCCCAAGCAAGGCATTTCACTGCCACTGTTTTGTAGGGGTTTACATAGGAGGAAAGTTATGAGAAAGAGTGACAGGTTATAGGGGGTGTCTGGAAGTGGATAGGAGAAGGATGAGAATACTGACTATCTATCTATCTATCTCGCTATTTTCATATCTATCTATCTATCTATCTATCTATCTCGCTATTTTCATATCTATCTATCTATCTATCTATCTATCTATCTATCTATCTATCGATCTCGCTCTTTTCATATCTATCTATCTAGCTAGAAATTATGAGAAGGAGTGACAGTTTATACGAAGTGTCAGGAAGTGGGTAAGAAAAGGATGATAATATTGATGAGAGTGGAGTGGACGGAGAAAGGAGCATGAGGGAGAAGATTCAGGTTAGTGAGATAAGAAATGACCATTGATTTTACATTTAAATTCTTGGAGATTTTAACTGTCGGGGTAGCAAGTAAACGGAAGTGAATTCCACAGACGAGACTTAAGAGAAAAGAAGCTGATGGAGTAGAATTAGCGTTTACATTTTATTGGTTTTACAGTAAAATGGAGGGATCTAGTTGCTAATCTTGTGGCTCGAATAGTTTTGTGGCTCACCAGTGAGCTAAGTTCATCGGAGCAGACGCAGTTTCTTCTTTATTTATCGAATATACATGTTAAGACTATTGTATTTTGTAGATATTTTATCTAATCTCAGGAGTTTCCAAATTTCCTTCATCTTAGTTACTCTTATTCTATATTTATTCTCTTCTACAAATCTGTTTTCTTTATTTATTGCCACTTATTTCTACTTTTGTCTTGTCATCCTAATCTATAATTATTCATATATATTTTTATAGCGTTTAATATATACTATATTTCTTGCTTAAATTTAGTCTTGTTTTGCATTTGGTATTCCTACTCTTAGATTAATACAACAAAAGATCAAACGGTGGTGAACGTTCAGTAAAAGATAAAATGATTGGGTTAAAAATCAACTTTCTGTATCCTGGGTTTCACCCTGAGCTCCAAAAAATCTGGCGCCGGTAGCAAATGCCTATGCAGCATGCTCTTAGAAAGACGCTTATCTTTCCTTCTGTTGTATTAAACAGCTGTTTCTTCAAAATTACGGGTAGAATAGGGAGTAGGGTAATATTCATTTATTTTAATTCGAAAATCTCTCTTTCGTTTAAAAATTGTCTCTCAGAATCATGGTTTTTATTTTATCCAAAACACTGACCACTGATATCGTTATCAAATACGAAGCTATATAATGCATGCAACGTTTCACATAAACCACTGAATTTGGGTTGCTTTATAATATTTTCCAGTTTTGGGGCGCTTTGTTTCCTTCATAATCCAATATATCACATTTAAATTCTGCGATCTGATGATTTTTTTATAATTATTATTTTAGTTTATTTCTGTATAGCGCATCTCAAAAATAAGGTTAATTTAGGCCGATATCTTCTGTTGCCACAACATTCTAACGGATCTTTCCCTGGCTTGAATGCCAGCACCTGCTGTCATCATTTTCATCTTTATATGGACGTTTTCTTTTTCATGTGCTGTGTCCCTTCAAGACGTAGGCGATCATGCACTTCAACTTAACTCTGTCTCTCGTCGCTCTCAATATTTTTCTGTTGCTAACCTTAAGCCCCACTCCACCATCCATTTGCTCAGAACCAACAAGTACGACTCACGCTGCTTTCCCCTGTCTCTCCTACCATTTATCCGATCTGTGAGTATTAAGTTATCTAGGCCCTCCTTCCTGATTACGTGTCCCAGGAACCTCATTTGTCTCTTCTTGATATTTAGTATGAGTGTCCTGTAAAACCACATTTCTACTGCCTCAAGACTATCCTTCATCCTTCATGAGATCTTCTAGCATTCACAGAAGGACAGATATCACATACCAATCCAACAGTCTTTTCTTTGAGATTTTCCTGTTTTTCAGTACTCTAACTAGCTTCTGATATGCGTCTTTGGCTATGCCAACGCATCTTTGATATAACCCAAGCATGGGGTAACTTGATTTTGACCAGTAATAATGTGAGATGGCTTATCAGAATGCTGACCACTCTACTAAAACATTCAAGTTTAAGTTTTCTTTGAAGGTTTCTCAGAAATTCCTTCTGCAAAAGAAAATACGCGTAACCATCTGACTTGCATGAGATTAATTTTTTCTTTTGGGAATTTTTTTGATTTTTGTCTACAAAGTAATAATCGAAAGTGGTGGCTATAAGACGTAATGGCTCGTTGGTTAACTCATGACGCTAGGTGTGTTATATTTATAATTTATTAATTTAAAAATACCAAAGATAATTTATATATATATATATATATATATATTCTCAATAGTAAAAATATTATGAACGTTTCATGTTTCTCAAGCAAAATTCAAAATATATCTTACTTGATTAGGTTTTACGTATATGGTAAGGTATTAAAAAATATGTGAGTAAACAAGTGAGAATGGAACAAAATAAACAATATTTCAATTAACGTTATCTTCCACATAAAACGCAAGGGGCACACACGAAACATGAATAATCTAACCCAACAAGACATATTTGCATTTGATTCTATTTATTTGACTTATTTTTTAAACCTCATATTGTATGTGAATACAAAAATAAAGCTATAAGCGCGGAAAGTTGAATCGTTCTACTACGTTTAAATTAAAGATATACATATTGCATTGACTGTCGCACACATAATGGCGTAATTTTTCTCTTTTATTAGAAGGGGAAAAGTAGGATTTTTTTCTCTTCGCAGAATTAAATGAAATAAATTGTAGGAAAGCTGGAGCTCTGTATACTTCTGAAAGAGAAACCAGTCTGCTATATTCACCGACGTGTTCTGGCTATTGGCCTGGTGAAAAAATGATGAGAAGAGTCCCATTATCACTTAACTATATTTAAAGTTTTCATTGTAGTATATACCACTATGTCGGATTAATTCTGGATTTCTGCTTCTAATATTTACTTATAATATCTTGGGAAAGTAATTTGGAAATTACTTGTGATCATTTAAGGTATAATTCCAGTCCGTTATGACACGCACCTGAAACATTTACGTATTTCACTGCAGTTTACAAAAACATGAACTTGTCACAGGAACAAGATATCAGTTAAGAAGGGATTAGATGTGCCATCATCCTATTAGTGAGTATAACCAACATTGTTGTGAACAATAGATACAGAAAAAGAGGCGGTGGAAGCTGGTTTTCTGTCTCTTTTTTTCAACTATGTCACATATTCTAATTTTAAGAAATTTCTCATTTGATCATTCTTAACTGTCCGTCATTCTTTTATCAATCTATTCTGCCGTTTAATTTGGTGAAAGATCAAATGAACATAATCCTAAAGAATGTGTTACGCCAATAATTTAAACCCAAAAAATATACATTATGGCTTATGATATTTATATTTGGTAAATTGTCCATATCTTTGTGGCCGTTATGACAACTCGGCTTTCCTCAGGTTTATATGGATTTACAGGCAATTCTAAACTAATTTAATCTACTTGGGTATACTATTCAACTTCTCATGCCCAGTGATATCGAATCTAGTTTTTATTTCTAGTACTGTTAGCTCGCCCGTTTGTAATTACATACTGCTTGATCCAGAGATTGAACAGATAATCACAATCTAACCAAATTCACTAACCAACCCTTTAATCTACTAGGCCATTCTCCCTAGCAACTTCTAATTATAATAAGACGATATCCCTAGGTATAGGCATTGCAAAGTAAACAGTCTACACCATAGATTAAATAAAAGGATCAGTTTAGAATTTCCTGTAGATCGATAAACATCTGAAGAAGGCCGTACAAAGCAACGGCTGAAACGTTTTTATAGAAGCAACAAAAATAAGGACAATAATACAACTATAAATATTGATATATTCTCATTTTAGAAATTTAGAAAAAAAAAACGAATTTATGATGTAAATAGGCGTGTTTATTTGTTTTTGCTGGTTCAGGACAGCAGATAATTACGATCTTGTGATTTCTTCGTCTGTTTCAGCTAAAAGATATATGCAACTATATCGTCAACAAAGAAGACACACATACACACATACACAAACACACACACACACACACATACATATATATATATATATATATATATATTGATTGTTTCATTATTTAGTTTCTGGTCATGTAAGGTTAGACCAGTGCACATTTGGATTAAATAAGTGTTCAATACAATTACATTGTAGAACATTTGAATATTTTTCATTTGTAAACGAGTAATTACGCTTTGCTGCATATTCTAATTTTAATAAATTTCTGATTTGTTCATTGTTCACTCTCTGTAATTCTTTATCAATCAAGTCTGTCATTTAATTTGGTGAAAGGTCAAATGAAAGTAATCCTAAAGAATGTGTTACGCCAATAATTTAAACCCGAAAAACAACCTACATTATGATTTATGTTATTTATATTCGATAAATTGTCCACATCATTGTTGTTGTTAACAAATGGAATATATATATCTATATATATATATATATATAGTCATCCGCATATAGATCTGTATCGCTGCATCACAGCTCATCAGTACGGTTCCTTTTTACCCAGGATCGAAACCCGACAGAATTGGTGTCAGTCGGCGATTCTACCTCTGAGCTATGGGTGCTCGGTAGAAGGAGACAAACTTTTAGCATGTATATTATCAATATACACGCCCAGTAGCCAGAGTGCTCTAATTCATTACTGAATGAGCGATGCGTATATATATAGATATATATTTCCATCTTTTTTCCCTTTTTAAACACCGTTTTCTATCATGGTTATCGAACTTGCTTACTTTTGAATTTTTTCGAAAGGCAACTGAAGACAAAACATCATTATCTGGTAATCCCTAGCAGCATTAATTTCGAATCTTCCTGAATACTCCACATTCACAGTTGGATATCGGAATAAGCTGAGCTAATTAAATATCTATGAGCGACTCCTGACGAGTCAAGAGAAAATAATTTGCTTTGAATGGATATTTGATATTCTATTAGGCTCGATGCGCATATAATGCCCAAATCGTATAATGTATACTACGGATAATAAAAATGAAATAAATAGCTTTGTGTAAAATGATGTTTGGCAAGCAATCACTTAAATATGTTCGTTAATGGAATGTGAATGAACTTTAGTTGTTGCCCATGGAGAGATTTTTTTATATGTTTAACGGAATGTTAAAGGATACCATGCCATTTTAAAATGTTTTTATACGTTTTATATTTCTTAATCAATTTTCAGCTTGTTCTTTTCTTAATCTTGTTACTTCATTTGGTTTTCTTTCTTATCTATTCCTTAACGTATGTTTGCTTACTCATTAGTCTATATCACTAGTCATTACAGAAAACGAAATCTAAATGTGTTACTTAGCAATTTCTTTTTCTAAATGTTCAACGATTCTCTATAGTAAAACTATTACAAATGCGTTTTAATTATATATACAAAACTGATCAAAATATATATCGGAACAGGTGTAATAAAAATAAACTACAACACATATCAATTCATGATTTAATCTCCTTTAAACTAGTCCGCTTTTAAGTCACATAATTTACCTAGTGTCGTTTCCAGTGGTGGATGCATGCTTAGAAGTCGTATCTGGGGATAACGAATAACTTCCTAGTCACGTTATCTTGGATTTCTTCGATATGTTCAAATCTTGCCCTTTCAAGTGGGTTTTGAGTAATTTTTGGAAAGGCGAAAATGTTGGGAGATTCAGGGAATATGGTGGGTTTCCGACTGTTGAAAGTTGTACTTTGCTAAAAAAAAACGTACACGGTCATTTATGGAACATCTGTATTGTGGGGACACGACCAGACTTTATGCAATGTTCTTTCAAGCATTGATATGAACAAAGGAAACGAGGGAAAAAGTTTAAATTTTGCCTTCTTGAATGAGCAAGTACAAAGATAACCTGAGACAAGACGGTTGACTTTCCGTACATTAAGTTCATAATCATAGCAACAATCCTGATAATTTTTGATAAACATCGAATATTATAATACAAGAATGATGTTTGAAAGGCTGTAATAATGCATGCATTGATATTTTGAATTAACAATCAAAGGGCATATGTACATAAAAGCAGAGACACAAACAATTAGATGCAAAGATATAAATGCACACTTAAAAAAAATCATATATATACAATAATGCACATAATATGTGGGTTTGAAATTGATGTAAAAATTTAATGAAATTAAATCGTAATTTTTTAGTTTTTGAGCACTTTTAGCGACTTCACTCTCCATTTTCCAAAGATGATTTTTCCGATGTTGCTATTTCATCCTCAGTGTTGAACCTAACGTAATTTTTGTGCTTTTGAAAAGACATTCAGAATATTGTTTTTAAAAAATCGAAAATAAATACACTGTAAAAAGCTGTTTTATGATTATTTTATCATTTGACAACAACTAAGTCCATAATGCTATAGTGTGTGAGGAAATATAAGAAAATTTACAAAAAGGTCACTATTAAAGTAAACTAACAGGAGTTAGAAAACAAAACAACGATTGCCATTGCGTTTGAATTGGCATATAAAGATTTATTGGTTAACTTAGTATCGTCTGGTCTAAATCATTTATGTGGCGACACCATTTTAAATAAAGTCTTACATACGAAGATAATGAACAGTGAGAGAATCATATCTATCTATCTATCTATCTATCTATCTATCTATCTATCTATCTATCTATCTCTTTCCTTCTCTCTCTCTTTATATATATATATATATACCCGAAACATATTTATAATATGTATAATACTGTTAAATCTATCTATTTCTTTTTCTCTCTCTATCTATCTATATATACTAGCAGTATAGCCCGGCGTTACTAGGGTGTATTGAAAGCTTTAAAACTAATCTATGGTCATGGGGCTCAGACTCTTTGGACGTTGGCACGAAAGACTAAAAAGAAATATTTGTTTACAGTTAAAGCGAAACCGTAGTCTGAAAGAAATATGAATGGATGTAAGTCAAATTTTGATTTACTGGTATCGATATCAAATAAGATTTCTTCGTCGTAAACTGAATTTTGGAGGTTAAATAAGTCCTCTGAGTAAATGGTATCATGGCTGAGAATAAAAAGTAAAATTATACCTACTTAGAGCCAAACACGAAGCAAAAACTAAATTAAAAGGGCTGAAAAAATACAGACATACAGGCAGATAAACAGACACACACACAAACATCTTGCCTTTTATATATATATATATATAATAATCGATTTTCTGCACTATTGTAAGAACTGCAACCTTGAAACTTCTGAATATCGTTTCTTATGTCTTTTTCTATGCGCGTATCAAATTTGATTAAAATCGGACCACTCCTTCTATAACCCAATTATTTTGATTATCGATTTTCAATATTTATCGGTGGTACCTCGACACAAAACCAAGCTGAGAACACTCACAGACGCTTATAGGACAACTGTGTAAATTTTCAAGAAAGTCGGTTCAGCCATTTCGGAGTCTATAAATAACGGATACACACACACAGAGACACACACACAAAGTTTCATTTATAAATAGGTTTTATATATATATATATATATATATATATATATATATATATAGAAATATAGTGCGTAGATGTTAAATTGTCGTATTTTTTATATTTTTACTTTCGCACATGCGCGTTATGTGTTTGTTTGTTTTTTATTTTGCTGACAGCACAATAGAGTAGAACCAGTTTTGCACTGTATGTGAAAAAAGTGGACGATGACGAAATTAATTCCGCCAGAAATTTGGAAACGACATGCTGTTCTGTTTGGCATTCGCACTCGAAGATCCAATACGAACATTTAAGAGTGTTTAAGCAAGAATCTGATGACGGTCCAAATGGTTCGGAAAAGGTAGGATTTATCTAATGGAAATTTAGAAGGTGCTCCTCTTCAGAAAAACCCATACTGATCGTTCTGATAGGAAAAGAACAAACAAATTTTTTGGTGAGGGTATGAGATATGCCTTTACATAGTGCTGCCCTGGGTCAACAAGTTGCTAATCGAGCTTCCTATATCTGTCAATAAGATTGTACATCATGTCAGACAATTTATGTGGACACAGTACGCCTCATATCTGGCTACCTAACTCCTCAAACTGTAACCGGCTTGATTATTTAAATGATGTAAATAGGTAAATAATTATAGCAACACTAACCAACTGAAACAGGGAGACAGTCATGAAGAGATGCAATAGATTCCTTGGTCGTCTGGAAGACGTATTTAAAGCCAACGGTAATTCTCTGGAATGAATTGAACTTTAGTGTTTAAAGATATATTGGTTAATTTTGGAAAATGTATCAGTTAGAATGAGATACCAGCATTATTTTGATTTTTGCATTGTTTGACAGAAATTATCCATATCGCAATATATATATATATATATAATCTCAGAAGAATATATCACAAAGAATATTAAATTAAGAATAATTGAATGTATATATATATATATATATATATATATATATATATAGGGAGGATGTGTGTGTGTGCGTAACTCAATGACGGTTCGACTGTCCATCCATGTCTTTAAGTGTGTGTGTGTGTGTGTGTGTGTGTGTGTGTGTGTGTGTGTGTGTGTGTAAAGAGGAAATTACAAGTCTACCTGAATAATATGTAAAAAAGAAATCTGACGCGTATAATGCTGATATTTAATCAGACTGTCTATCATTGGGAACAGTGTTCTGCAGAGGCATTATCCGGGAGGTCATTCACACTCACACGCAAAATCATACACCCCACCGCAACGACCACACATGCTCTTGCTCCTTGACATATATAGTAACAAATTTTCTATAGAATTGACATTTCTGTTTTGAAAATGCTTTCGGATAGTCACGAAACATTAACAATTAAAAAAAAATCGATATCTAACTTGTTTTCCTATATTTCATTTTTTTAAATATTTTGTCTGATATTTCATAGCCGCCAATTATTTTGGTCTGATTTTGGCAACAGTTTATTTTCTGCTTTAGCTTTTAGTTGAGATTATTTTTACCAATTTCATTTTGTTTATATTTTGTTCAATAAATCATTTAAACCAAATTTTCTTGTTTCTTTTTTTTAATATACATGTTAAGCAATTTGCAACATTCAATATTTTATCTGATTTTACATTTTCTCTATTTTCATATGTTATCTCTCACAATATTGTTTTTCATTCAATCCGTAATTTTTTATAAAACCATTTTATTTTCTTTTTCGTTTATTCACAAGAATTCGTTGCCAATCCTTCTTCATTCTAGTATATAATATGTTTACTATTTCCTTTATATTAAGTATTATTTTGATATTAATATTTTCTCTTATCAATGTAATGCAACAATAGGTGGTGTGACAAATTTCTAGTAAATATTACACAATTCGCCTTGATATATATATATATATATATATATATATATATATATATATATAGGGGGTACATCTATCTAAATATGGATCTATGGATGGATGCACCCTTATATGTATATATATATATATATATATTCATTAAGAATACATTTATATATAGATAAATATTTATATACAGATAACCCGTAACTCATTAGAGATGTAGGGACACCACTTTGTCATCTAAGGCTATAGAACTCAGACTGTTCTGTTAATTTTCTATAGCTTAAGAAGGAAAAATGGATTCAAGGGTATTTCCAAGCGTATTAGCTTGTAAGAAGAACGTAACGAATCCGACTGTTATTTGAACTCGTCTCTCCGATTCTTCAATCTGAGCTTCTATCCATTCCTCCATCCTGATGCTTCTACCACCCACTCCTCTCTCTCTCTCTCTCTCTATATATATATATATATATATATATATATATATATATATATACCAGTCTGATATGGGACAAAATCTAAAAGAACTCGTCGCAATGTAAGAAATAAATTTTAGGAAGCCGACTTTGTTATGCCTCGTCGTCATGCATTCATTCTTTCTACCTCCATTTTTTTTTTCATCTTCACTCACACGCCGTCAAATAAACACCAAAATACTTGAACTGACTCCAGAAACTAAATTCTGATAAGTACAATTTCATTTATTGCTTCACCTTCCTTTTTCACTTTTAAATAAAAGGAAAAGTAACACGTACTTTATTAGTAGACTGATTAATTTTTTTTGCATACACACAATTATCTGCTTACTAGTATTTTTCTTGAACAGTTAACTACATACATTTTGAACATTTTCTCCCTCTATTTAAAATTTCTTATTCAGTTGTATTAATAAATTCCACTTATTTTACAAACAAAGCACTTTTTTCCAACCATTCATTCAACCTTATGATATTTTCAAATGTGGGAACTTCGGGTGTATTTGGCACAAGATAAATTTGACAAACATAGCCGAAGCCCCTGCGCATCGTTTAGTTATCATATATGGATAATCTGTAAGTATGAACAGATTTTATTCAGAATAAACAGACATAATGTTTGCAATCTATTTAATCTCTCTCTTTCTCTCTCTCTCTCTCTCTCACACACACACACACGCACACACACACACACACATATATATATATATATATATATATATGATTAATGTGGAGAAGTTTGTAACTTAACTGATCAAAGTTATGGTGACTTCGAAGATCCGCGAAGGCATTCATCAAATCATTCTATTAATTTCCCACCTATGCATCGATATCGAATACATTATGACAAAATTTCTTCCTTGCTTTCAAAATGTTAACCACTAAAAACCCACCCACACACACACACACACACACACACACACAAACACACACATATATATATATATATATATATATATATATATATATATATATATATATGAATGGGCATATAAATTCGTACACTACATTGCTTTTTTGTAGAGAATTTTGTTTAGTGATTGTAGGGTTATTAGAGACTATGAGGTCAATTGTTTTGAATTTTTTATAATATATAATGAGTTTAATTTGATTATTACTTTCCACTGGTTTAACATTTCTACGTATTATGTTTTTGAGAGTTTTTTCATCTTGTTTATAATTATTATGTATTTGGTTGCAATAGTATAAGTTAATAGTGTTACGTTTATTTTGATGTAAACCATTATTATTAATATTATCATTATTTTTTAGAGCTATTGTTAATTTTGTTGAGATACATTTTAATTTGTGGATCAATGAGTTAGGAAATGAATTATTGACTAGTGTTTGCTTAATATTGTGTAATTCTTTATAAAATATAGATTTGGAAGAAGATATCATTTGTGTGCGTTGAAGTAAGTTTTTTATAACAACTAACTTATATCGTTGTATTATATTATAATTAAGAAGACACGAATTTATGCTAGTTTCCTATAAAGAGAAGTAATAAATCTATGTGTGCTAGAATCAAAGTATACATCAAGGAATTAAATATTAATATTATTACTCTCTTAAATGTGACATTGAGTTTAGTTGGTATGAGAGGTCTTCACTGAAATACGTGTCGTTCCATTTGTCACCCCACAAAACTTCTGTTCGTACTAGAAAGTTAGGTCCACGGCTATATCGTGTTGAATACACAGGTTCTCGTCCGATCACCGAAATTAAGCAACATCGAGCCTGGTCAGTACTTAAATGGGTGACCATTTGGGAAAGACGACAAATGGTCTTCCAGGTTTGGGTGCAGGGCTAACAAACTTGCCCCGTAAAAACAGTTTTTTTACAGAAACAGCAACAAAACTTTGCTGCCCTATGCACCATTGGGTGTGATGGATAAATGACGACTAGAAAGTTAACATAACGCACAGTTAGAATTTTGGCCAGAAAATTTGTCCACGAGTGGCGAGTTATACTTAATGCATTTCAGGGAAGACTAGAAGTATTTGCATTAAAAGTGAGTACGGATACAGTTTGTCGTTTATTTCGTCGATATGACATCTTTTCTATGACTCTAAGAAAAAAATCACTTCTCGCTTAAAAACACGTTTTTGCTAGACTGAATTTTGCGAACGAGCATTGTATCAAACCTGCAACATTTTGAAAAAAATGTACTTTTTTTTAATCGTATCACCCCGAGCAAAGGCAGTAACGCCACTGATGTGCAGGGGGCTACGTAATAGTGAAAAGATTGGAAAAGAAAAAGCCGGAAACCACAACCTAAAGAGGGAACAAGGGATGAGCCTCTTCACCTGTTCAATAGACGTGGGTGGAGTGTGAACCGGGCGATAGAGGAATCTATCTACTCCAATTAAAAAAATAAAAAATAAAAAAACAAAAACAAAGTGAGAAGATTAGAAAAGAGAAAGCCGGAAACCACATCCTAAACAGGGAACAAGTGATGAGCCTCTTAACCTGTTCAATAGACGTGGGTGGAGTGTGAACCGGGCGATAGATGGATCTACCTACTCCAATTTTTTGTCAGATGAAATGAAAATTGAAATGTTTGACAGAAATTCTGTGGTAAAGATTTGGATAAAAAAGGGGTACTGAATATTCGGCGAAGAATACTATCCCAACAGTAAAATTTGGAGACGGATTAATCATATTTTGGGGTTGCTTTAGTGTCCAAGGAGTAGGAAACATTGAAATAATAAAATTGAGGATTAATAGATCATGTTATAGAGATAATTTGAAGAGAAAAATAAATAAAATTGCTCATCGCCGAGCTTGAAACTAAATTGGATTTTTTAACACCACAAAGATCCTAAGCATGCTGCAAAGCTTACGAAATCATGGTTAAGTTCAAATAGAATATAGTTTCTGGAAGGAGTGACTCAGTCTCCAGATTTCAGACTGATTGAAAAGTTATGGAGAGTGATAAAACTGAGAATTCAAAGAACGAACCTGCAAAACCTCTATGACCAAAAGAAATTTTGTTCTGAAGAATGAAAAATATTAGCCATGAATCATACAAGAAATTTGTAGATGTCTACTCTAAACGCCTACAGGTTGTAATGAGAATTAACCTTTATGCTACGAAATATTAACAGATGATTTAATAAATAATTTAATGTGTATTTATGTGAATGAAAGGTCTAGTTACTCCCGATTAAATCGTTGAATATATGACTATATATTGTGTAGACAAGATATAAAAATATTTCTGTCAGTTACTTATATCTGGGTTATATATATATATATATATATATATTGTCATCCGCAGACAGATATGTTTTGCCGTATCACAGCTCATCAGTACGGTTAGACTCCGGTTGCATTTTTATCCAGGACTGAAACCCGACCGAAATGGCGTCAGTTTGTGTGTGTGTGAGTGTCTATGTGTATGTGTGATGGAATTTTTGTTTTAAATTATGCTATATTCATGAGCTAAATTACTCGTTATCATAGAGACAGCCTACGCAAACACAACAGTGAGCATTGTGATCAAGAGCTAGTTTTGACCCTTGTTTTCATGCTTATACACAATCTTCAGGCCATAGCTTGACGACTGAGGTATGATTTGATTGCTCAGATGCGTGTAACTTTTAATTAAGCAATGGATGAATATTTTAAATGGAGAGCAGAAAAGTGTGTGTGCCATGTGTAATAGAAACACGAGGTGTTTATTATGAATATATGTCATCAACAGTAATGCGTATCTAGTCTATGAAACTATAGACGAATTAAATATGTGTACTAAACAGACACACATTAATTCGTTTTTAAATACACTTGATACGCCTTATTTTGCTTGCACATACTTACATTCATAATAGACATCTAGACTTTTTATTACACGTGGCACAAACGCTTAAACAGAAAAGTTTTAGCTATATATTTCAAATATTAAAACATTGCTTTATTACACATAACACATATTTGACCAATAAAATCATTCCTCAAACAATATACTGACTTTGTGGATTTTTCTAAAACAATTTTAAAATATTTTTTTAAGTTATTCGACCTTAAATATATATATATATATAGTCCTCCGCAGACAGATCTGTTTCGCTGTATCACAGCTCATCAGTACGGTTAGACTCCGATTGCTTTTAACCCAGGATTGAAACCCGACCGAATTGGCGTCAGTCGCGAATTCTAACTCTGGGCTATGGGCGCTCGGTAGAAGAGGTCATATATATAACGGTCATGTCACGTTGAATACACCGGTTCCCGCTCGATCACCGAAGTTAAGCAACGTTGAGCCTGGTCAGTACTTAGGTGGGTGACCACTTGGGAATACCAGGTGCTGTTAGCGTTGTGGTGCGGTGGATGTCCGCTTGGAGGGGGAAATCGGTGAGCCGAGTTCCAATTTCAGTCGAGCACACTGCATTCACTTGCGCACTAGTACACTTGGGAAAGGTATTAATCCGTCCGTTCCCTCCAATTATGGGTTAAATAATTGAGGTCTGCTGTTCATGCGATCTGTGGCGGATTTCTGCACCGATTGTTTGTTATCAGCAGTTCCAAAAAGTGTGGCTGGTACTACACAATGCCTTCACCTCTATAAACAAATCTTCGTGTGGATGTCTTACCAAAGTTAGAGCCTCATACATCGAAATCGATGGGAGAGTTCATGATATATATATATATATATATATCTATATATATATATATAAAAGAGCGAGAGAATGAGAGGAAATTAAGGATAAAGTAAGTGACTATCTTGTGTGTACCTAAGGTGTTTCGAGCTTTGCACCTGTAATAGAACCAAGTTATGAATATCCGATCTCACATATGCCATATGGTGCAAAGATCAAAATCAAGGTTGAAATGAATTTCGCTTTTAAAGTGGCTGACACTAAATAAAGCATGTAAATTTTGGCTTAGAAGGTGAGAAGCTTGAGGGAGAACCATCGATAAGTAATTATGTATAACGCCCGCATCATGAAAACAATCAGTCGCTAATTTCATTCACACTCATTACATTATCCAATTATGGTGTCTGATGTTTTTAAAATATCTATCTATCTATCTTGTAGGGATAAGAAATTAAGGTATTAAATTTTTTTGAAAAACCCAAAGTAAAATTGTATACCCGCAAAAGAGGATCGAAATTCCTTCTTTTTTTTCAGAAGTCAGTATGAAAAATCAAATTCTGAATCCTTATTGGATTAAAAACAGAAAATTCATATATAACGCATTTTCACGCCTAGATGGGAAAAAGTCTGCTGGAGTCGGCATCATAAGAAGTTTCACTGTGTAAACCACGACTTTAACCTGTTAATAGGCAGTCGAAATGGGAGCGGTTAGCTGAAGACCTCGTGGCAATGTAACGAAAGAAAATTCTAGAAGCCGACCCGGATTCAGTGAACGTCACAAATTCATTTGACATCTTTTTCCAATTATTTTTATTTTCCACTCCACACTGCCAGAGAGAACAAATGGACGCGTTAAGTACAACCTCTCTCTCTCTCTCTCTCTCTCTCTCTCTGTCTCTGTCTCTCTCTCTCTGTCTCTCTCTCTCTCTCTCTCTCTCTCTCTCTCAAAAAACATGGAAACAAAGACTTTATTTTTTACTACTACACAACCACGTAATCTAAACTGCGGACATTTAAATATCTGCATTACTATTACCAAAATTTTCTACAACTCTTGATACCCTAAACGTTCTAACTGAACATTAACGTCTATGAATTCTTGTTATGTTTTTCTTTTAATAAATTTCTATTTTAACATACAAAATGTCTATTTTATTATTGCACTGTTCCACACATTTCCACATATTCTCATCTGCAGACAACCAACCTTGTAATGATAATTCTTCTGATGATAGTTCCGGATAAAACTTGTAAGCTCTAGGTAGTTCGGTTATGTCTGACACAAGGCCGAATCAAAGACACATTAACCAGTACCCCAAAGTCGTAATCTATTTATCTATCTATCACATCACGGATGATATTATTTAAGGATGGGCTCCATTTCACAGAGGTGCTCACTAAGAAGAAATTAAAATTAAGGTGTCGCTCGGTAATTTGTCTTTTACTGAGCGCCATAATTTACATTTTTGTCAACCAAATTAATTTTGCTTTCGCATCCCTTTTGATCATAATTATTAGGCCACCCCAGGTTTTTAAAAGAAATTCTATATTTCATACTATTTTAAGTATCTATTGCCAAGTGTATAATTCTAAACAAAAATAGAATGGTTCTTTTGTTTTTATTACTTTGCAGCATTTTACAAGGCATGTTAGCAAAGTGAGCTCGTCCAAATCAACCTATTTTTTTTCATTCTTTCATTGATGAAACTTCAATACAGGTAATTATTAAATATTTATAAATTCATTTGATGCACATGTTATTGTGCAGTATTAATAAAAGAATCATTCTATTTTCATTTACAATTTTTCACTTGGCAATACTTACTAAAAATATAGTCTGAAATACATCATTTTTTAAAATACTGGGGTTGCCTAATAATTATGGCCGGTAGTGTACATCATTTTTAATTTATTTACAAAGATTTACAAAAGACAGTGATGAAAATTTATAACAGAAAATCGAAAATCAGATCTATTTTGTATATTACTTTCGTTAGCATACTAGAAATATATTAAATGTAATTTCATATTCAGTCTTCATTTTATTTATACCTTTAATTCGTTTTGCTAAATTTTGAATGTGCGTTGTGGTGCAGTGGGTATGGACTCGGAAAGAGAAAATGGGGAGCCAAGTTGAAATTCCAGTTGAAAATCTTGCATTCACTTACGCACAAATACCTTTTGGAAAGGTATTAATCCGTCTCTTCCCTCCATTAATGGATTAAATAATAGGACAGATTGGGTTCTACAGCCTTGATAGGCAATCAATTTACCGCAGAAAGTAATGGCAACCTATTGCGGGATTATTTTCTGCCTAGTCAGTTATGTCTCTTTCGAGACATGATCGCCCAAGCGTGTATAACAAATGTCACTTAACTGACTGACGTTTTGAAAAAGGAAAAGTTTTCCAAATACAAAGGTTTTGTTTAACCAATACAACCGACTAGTCCAATTAAAAAATATATATATGAATGATAATTTGTAGACTCTTCATAAAGTTCAGTGTTGTTAAAGTTATTAGGTAGGGAACAAATAAGTTTCATTTTACTGAATACTATACCGGACATGAGGAGGATATATTTAGACAGCAGATTAAAAGATCTTGGACAAAATAACAAAAAACTGATGCTTAAAATAATAGCAAGATAATTCCTTGCTCAGCAAAGGGTTATGTGGTTTGCATACGTTCAAATGTAGATGAACTGAGAATGGTAAGAGAATATTATTTGAAGTTTAAATATTCTGATCAAATGAAGTTTTCTCTCTTGGCAACGTAGTTTCGAATCCTGCTGGCATATTCTCTAACAGGATTTCTAGAATAGATGTAGAGGTAAGATAGAGTAGATATAAATGAATAAACATAATTTTTATATTAAAAACTGATTAACAATCCAAATATGCGTATCCATTAAGAAATGACGTTTAAACAAATTAATTAATATATGTGTGTGTCTAGATGAGTGTGTGTATGTGTGTGTGTGTGTGTGTGTGTGTGTAGGTGTGTGTGTCTAAGTGTGTATGTCTGTATGGGCTTGCATGCAGCTTCTAAAATTTTGAAGTAAATATTATAGGTAGACGGACAAAAGATTTTGTGAAGAAATAAGTTATTGCATCAATATTTACTTGTTCATGCCTTCCATTGAAACATAGCCTCCTATTACAAAGGTATAGGTGTGTCTGTGTGTGTGTTTGTGTGTGTGTGCAAAATGTTCTGTAGAAGGTAAATATCGATTAATAGGAATCCTTTTTCAATTTCAGAACTCCTTTCTTATGATCAGATAGGTAATATATAAAAAAGAAAAAAGACGACAAATCCCATATTAGTAAATTCGACTTCGTCGCATGAATGCGAAACCGATATACAAATTCCAATAAAGCATTTGTTGTCAACTGATGTCTTGGGGAATCAATCTCAGCACAGTTATTGGATAACACTCTTCTCCCTGTTCACGAATTTTAGTATGTAATTACGCATGCGTGTAGAATATTAAAGTCCAACATCAATCTCGAAGGCGGAACAATTTTTCAAGATAGACTGAAAATCCGAGAAACGCAATTTATTGACTTGGATTACAAACACATTCTTTTTGATAAAGACGTATAATAAATGAAATCAATCAATGCGGAGGGACGCGATTTCTATCACAGACAAAGGTGAGTGGTTGTCAGAAATATACTACTGTCAGACGTATATATTTATTTATATCTCTCTCTCTCTCTCTCTATATATATATATATATATATAATATGAATATATGTATTAAAATACCACAAAATTTATAGAATAAAAAGCAGTTACGATAAAAGTCTCCTTTTAATTTCTATTTTTGTATTTTTAATACTTGAATAATTTCACTACCAAATTTATTTGTAAAATGAGAATTGTATAGAGATCTACTTTAGAATTTATTTTATATTTTATATATGTTTATAAAATCCAATAAGATTTTTTTCCTAAATCAGGTAATTTTCTTAAAATTATTTATATATTTATAAATATGTGTATGTGGTATATACGTGTGCACACACACACACACATATATATATATATATATATATATATATATATATATAGGATTGCATACCCACAAGCAACAAGAAATATACATAAATCAGCACATCAAATAATATCCTCTCTACACCACACACATGCATACATATGTAATTGTATACATATAAATAAACATACATTCATACACACACACATATCTATACATACAAATATATATACATATAATTACACATACGTATATTCTGTGTACGTATGTGTAATTATATGTATATATATTTGTATGTATATGTATATATATCTGTTTGTATGAATGTATGTTTATTTATGTTTATATATATATATATATTGTGTGTACGTATGTGTAATTATATATATATATGTATTTGTATGTATATGCATATATATGTGTGTGTATGAGTGTATGTTTATTTATATGTATACAATCACATATGTATGCGTGTGTATGATGTATAGAGTTATATTATTTGATGTGCTGATGTATGTATATTTCTCGTTGCTACTTGTATAAAAATGTATGTGGGTGGTGTGGATATGCAATCGTATATATATATATATATATATATATATATATATATATATTAGACAGATTTTAGTCAACAATACAATAATCCTCACTCATACACACAGTAAAAAGAACCTTCAAATATTAGAGGCCATTTACATTAAATCCAAACAACACATATTTAATAAAATCACGTTTAAATCTGGTCATAAGACATTTTATTTGCATTTAAATATATGGTTCTGTTATCATTTCCAGTTCTCACGTGGTGTGAAGTCATAGAATCGCATTACAAATTTACGAACTGCGTTTTCTATTTTTGGTAACTGTTATCGTTGCTTTTTTTTGTTTTTAATCATATCACCCAGAGCAAGGCGGCAACGCCACTTATGTGCAGGGGGCTACGTAAGAGTGAAAAGATGGAAAAGAGAAAGCCGGAAACCACATCCTAAACAGGGAACAAGCCTCTTCACCTGTTCAATTGACGTGGGTGGAATGTGTACTGGGCGATCGTTTAGTCTATCTACTCCAATTGAAAAAAAAAAAAAAAGAATAGAGTGAGAAGATTGGAAAAGCGAAAGCCGGAAACCACATCCTAAACACGGAACAAGGGATGAGAAAATTGTCGTTGATGCTAGATGTTTTTATGTTAACGTCCTTGTAACCTCACTGAAGATGCTCATGTGAGCCGAAAGCTTAGAACCAACTTTACTAAAATTTATCCAAATTTGGGAGAATTTTTGTCTTTATTTTCACCTGAAATTAAAGCCAATATACGATGTTTAGAATGACTCATGATTAAACATAAACATTCATTGTCTCTTATATTTAACAATATATGTTTAGAAAATTATCTGCTGGCTCGATACACTAAATGTATACATATGTATATGTATATATGCATATGTGTCTACATGTATATATGTATGAATTTATGTGTAGGTATCTACATATATATGCTGTAATGTTTATAAATATGTATATAATTATGTATATAAATGTTGTTATGTTTATTTATATTTAAATGTGCGTACGTGCATATGTATGTGTATATATCTAAACTTGTTTATAAATGGAAGCTTGGTCTGTGTGCGTGTGTGTCTCTGTGTGTGTATCCGTTACCTATAGACTCCGAAACGGTTGAACCAATTTTCTTGAAAATTTACACAGTTGTACTATATGCATCTGCGAGTGTTCGTAGCTAGGTTTTGTGTCGAGGTACCCCTGATAAATATCGATAATCGATAATCGAAAAAATCGGGTTATAGAAGGAGTGATCCGATTTTAATCAAATTTGATAATGTCATAGACAAAGGCATAAGAAACGCTATTTAGAAGTTTCAGGGTTGCAGTTCTTACAATAGTGCAGAAAATCGATAATGTGTATATATATATATATATATATATATAAAAGGCAAGATGTTTGTGTGCCAGTCTACTGTTTCGCTTTAACTGGAGACAACTATTGCTTTTTAGTCTTCCGTGGTCTTCCGTGCCAACGTCCAAAGAGTCTGAGCATCAGGAGCATGGATTAGTTTTAAAGCTTTCATTACACCCGATCAACGCCGGGCTATACTGCTAGTATATATATATATATATATATATATATATATATATATATATATATATATATATATATGTGTGTGTGTGTGTGTATGGATATGTATGTGTATGTGTATATGAGTATGCCTGTGTGTGTGTTTTTATGTATGTGTGCTTTTATTTATATTTCTTATTTGTCCATTTCTCATTTTATGCCTATTATTATATTATCCCAATTTTATTTTTATTCTATTTGTAAAATTCAAACCATCTACAATAGTACAGACATATTATTATTATTATTATTATTATTATTATTATAAACGAAGATTTTTGTTAAGTTTTTAACTAAGCTAAATATATAATATTCATTATTAGTTTTCATATAAGCTGGAGGTGGTCGCTTCCGCAGTCTCTATTTGGATACGTTTTGCAATGAACAACTGCATTTCTGAATCTTCTGTTGGCACTTAAGTATTTGATTTGATTTCCTAGTCCGAACTTGCCAAATATTTCTCCCTCCATCCTCTTGCCTCCTTTGGCAGTTTTGTCTCTCATGATAATTATAATTTCTGGTGATTTACACTAAGCCATTGTGTTGACCAGCATGGAGTAGAAAAAATCGATTTTTTCAGAATTTTGGGTTGTCAGTGCATCCACAACTTTAAGTGTCATGTTGAAGGATTTTCCTTACAGTTTAACTACAAGAATTCTTTCAGATAACTAGTAGTATCTCAAAACGCATTTCTTCATGTCTTGATCAAGTATCAAGCCATTTTCTTTTTCATTTGCTTACCGCCTGCATACATAATGCTGTGGTCATGACTGAAAAATCTCCGTTGTTCGGCCACATAGTTTTCACAGAAAAAATATTTTAAAGTTAGTATATTTATCTTCTGTTTTACATTTTCTAGCTTGCCAGAGTAGTTCAATATTCTGATGTTCTATGTTCAGACAGTTCTTTTGTATTTGATGCGATCAGCCAGTGGATAACAGACACCAGTTTGGAGACACCAGTTACTTATATCATTTCTTTCCCGGCGAGGGATCAGTTCCGAGACATTTTATTCCCTTTACGCTGTTAATGCAAACAGACACTGGATCACGGTCAGGGGACACTTGCTGCACATGTCGCTCCTTACTGAAGGAGAAATCAATTCTCATAGAATTAAGCCTCCTCACGCAATTAGGTCTCATAATCTGACTGTATATTGCAATTATTATTCTTGAGATCAGTAGTGGTGTGGTTTTCCGTTGCCTTTTACATGGTGATGTATTGATTCACCGCCTCTGGTTACCTGACCGTTGATTCCCCGATAGATTTTTTCCGTCCTTTGGTAGATTTTTTTTTTTATTCTACTCTCTTACTATCCGATGTGCGTTTTGGTGAATATCGACTTGGAACGAGAGATAGGAGTGCCGAATTCGAATTCCAGTTGAATTTCCTACATTCACTTATGCGCAATTATCGCTGGGAAAAATATTAATCCGACTCTTACCTTAAGTTATGGGTTAAATAACAGGAGAGATTAGAATCTTTAGCCTTGTCCGGCAAGCAGAAAGTAATGCCAAATTACTGCTGAATAATCTTCAGATCAGTCAATCTGTTTTGAGACATGACGCCCAAGCGTGTTTCACGTATGACACTTAACTAATTGTGTTAATAAAAACCAAGCCCACTCGTAAGTGGTTTAGCCGGTTAAGTCGCTGAATATAAATAAGATTTTATCATATTCTTTGAATTTATGAGGTCAGTTATTGTCAAACAGTCTCTGTTTAACATGCATAGGAACATTCGTAAATGAGGGTTGCTGGAATGATGCGAGAGTTTATTTGAGATTAACAAAATTAGAATTTTCTTTATCTGTGGTTAAAATATCCACCAAACATCAAATACGCATAGCAAACTAAGCACATTTTCTACAAATCCCAAACATTCTCGTGCTTATTAACAGAATTGAAAAGCGATTTTTCTCTTTTAGTCATGTCTTCATGTGCTTCTGCGCTAATCAAAGTTATTACTTAACAGGTACACGATTCATTTTCCGATGATGAAAACTTTTTCTGAATGGAAAATGCTTAAAATGCATTCTTTATGTTATTGGGATACTGGTTTTATGATAGGGTTTTCTTACCTGAATTCATTCAAGGATCGTTCTCTTGTCGCATCTCACAATGGTTATGTTGGTCTAATTTAAACAAAATAGAAATTATCTGCACTGAGAAAATGTGATGTGATGGGTCAAAATTTACTTGAATTTCAGATTCAGCGTAAAAAATAGTCCAGAAACATGTGTCCATTATGTAAAAAATTAAGACGGGTGTAATTTTTGAAAGAATATATATATATATATATATATATCCGAGTGAATACAGAACTCGGAAAAATTTTTTTACAACATCCAAAACATTAATTTAAAACAGTGCTCGATATATAATATATAGAGCTGTGAATATTTATAATTCGATGGGAATACAAGAAAATGGTAAATAATTATGAAGTATATGAACAAAACGACCGTAAGTTTATCTCATTCTTGTCAGATAAGACGAATTTATTGAAAAAGAATTCCGCCCTTAGATACCCCTGAATTAACCTCCGCCATGCTCGGATAATAATCTTTGACATCTTTGCTTTTGCACTGAAAGTTCTAGACTAAACAAACGTCTTGCTTTACGACAGATACCATTGCCAGTGATCGTTGTTCACTCAAAATCTTATTCAATAATAACATCAAATATTTGGAACATTGTTTCACCGGTGTCTGAAAGAGAAGTACTTAACAGGTCTATGAAAGATGTCATCTCTATGTCCTGTTTTCAAGAATGCACTTTTACGCTCTTCCTCGACGCAATGCCACCCTATCAGCTTTCTAATTATCATAAAAAGCATTGCCTTTTACGAACAAGTAGACTGTAAATCGGCTCAACAGAAACAAAAGACTTGGCTCGCAAGGGTTTACTACACCCTTTAGTTATGACACCTCTGATAATTATTTCACAGTTATTAGGTAGATATGAGAAAAATTTCATTAATACTAGCCCATTGATCAATGCAAGTGTCATTAATCAAGCTCTTCCTTATATTCTACTTTGCAACTCATATCTTTAATAATATATATATATATATATAGATAGATAGATAGATAGATAGATAGATAGATGTGAATGAATATAGATAGACGTGCTGAAGAATATAAAAGCCAAAAGATATAAGTAAACACATGTTAACACATATTTTTTTTTAATCCTCTCACCCCAAGCAAGGCATTCCCCTGCCACTATTGCGCATGGGGCTACATAGAGGAAGGTAAAGAGAAGGAGTGGATAGACATAGGAAATGTCAGGAGAAAGGTGACAGATGAGTAAGGATAGCGAGGATGAGGGTCGGTAAGATGGGAAGAGTGCTTGATAGAATGGGAGCAGGTTAGTGTGTTAGGAGGTGTGTATTGACCTTACATTTAAACTCCTGGAGATTGTGGCCGTCGGGGAAGCAATCGTTTGGAAGAGAATTCCACAGTCGGGAAGTGCGAGGAAAGAAACTGTTGGAGTAGAAGTTACGGCTGCATTTTATCGGTTTCACTGTAAAAGTCTGGGATCTAGTTGCTAATCTAGTATCTCGTGCAAATTCGTATTTAGGGGGCACCAGTGATCTAAGTTCATCGGAGCAGAAGCCGTGAAAGTATTTATAGAAGAGACACAGGGAAGCCACGTCTCGCCGGTGGGAGAGAGACTGCAGGCGGTCTGCCAAGTCGGTATCTATCACATTACAGACCCTCCTCTGAATCTTATCGAGAAGCCCGAGGAGAACAGCAGGGGCACCCGACAAGATATGGCAGCAGTATTCAATGCACGGGCGGATGGTAGATTTGTAAATGTGCAGGATAGATTTAGACGGAAAAAACTTCCGGGCCCTACAAAGAGAACCGACTTTCATAGCAGCGGATTTAGCAATGGATTCGATATAGTCATTCCATTTGAGGTCCGCTGAAAGTGTGAGACCAAGGAGGCGTAGTGTTTTACTCTCTGGGAGGCAAGCCTGGTCCATGCTAATGGGAGGTAGTTGATATTGTCGATGATGGTTAATTGACAGTAGCTTCGTTTTAGAAGCATTAAAATTTACTAGCCATTTCTTACCCCAGTCCAATATGGATTGGAGGTCTTTTTCAATCTCGGCTGCGAGTTTAGCTTTGACGCCTACACAAGATTTTTGTTGGAGGCGAGAGTAAACTGTGGTGTCATCGGCGTACAAACCTATTTGGGTTCTTATGGAATCAGGGAGATCATTAATATATATCAGGAAGAGTGTAGGACCTAAGATGGAGCCTTGGGGGACACCTGTGTTTGTATGGTAGTTCTGAGAGGCATGTCCGTTTAATACCACTTTCATTGTGCCGTTAGAGAGGAATGACTGGATTAGTTCAAACAAATGTCCAGTTTTACCATAGCTCCGCAGTTTACACAGAAGGCCAGCATGCCAAACTCTGTCGAACGCCTTAGATATATCCAATGCAACGGTTCGAGCTTCGCCATTCCTGTCGAGTGCCTGGTATATGTACTCGGTGATGGTCGTTAGCATATCAGCAGTAGACCTGGTGAAGCGGAAACCATATTGCTTGTCCGAGAGGAGCCTGTGTGCTGTGAGATGCTGAACCACCTCGGCGTTGATAATGGCTTCGAACTCTTTGCCAAAGATCGGAAGAAGGCTGATAGGGCGGCAATTTGCAGGGTCAGAGGGTTCTCCAGTGTTTTTAAATATAGGAAATATAGAGGAAGATTTCCAACAGGCAGGAAAGCAGGAAGCAGATAGGCAGAGGTTGTAGAGCTTAGAAAAGAAAGAGGAGAGTTCAGGGGCACATTTCTTTAAGACTATGGTTGGGATTCCGTCACCAACGCTCGCTTTGTGAGGGTCAAGTTTTAAGATTATCTTAGAGAGACAAGCGAAGGTGTAATGTGGACATCATTCAGTTGTGTCTCGGTTCTAGGTGAGAAGTCGGGTGTAAAAACTCCAGATGAGTCCAGACTCGAATTGTTCGAGAATCTACGGGCAAAACATTCAGCCTTATCTGCTGGGGAGGTGAGGACCTCAAATTTCTTGATTAGCGGGGGTATTGTGGACTTGCTCTTGTTAAGTACTCTTTTACAGAGTCGCCAGTAGTCTTTAGAGCCGAATTTAGAGCATGCTATGCGTTGCTTCATTCTGGCAGCAAACAACATCTTAGCTTCGTTAAGTATCCTTTTACACTCATTACGAGCTGAAGTGAAAAGGCTCCTGTTTTGTTCCGACGCATAGTTACGATAGAATCGGAAGAAATGATTCCGGTGGGCAATGGCAGCCGAGCAAGCGGGTGAGAACCATGGAGACGAATGAGATTTAAGCTGGAATTTCCTAGCAGGGATGAAGGCATCGATGCCAGCCTTAACCCAGGAGGAGACCTCGGATGCACATTCTTCGATGGGAAGACTAAAGACGTTGTTCCAAGGGATGTCACAGAGGAAGTCTCGGAACGAATCCAAGTCTGCTCTTTGATAGCAGTAGGATATTCTACTTGTCTGTGTTTCATGGGTCGGGCGGGAGTGGAGTGAAATATTGACGGACACTACAGTGTGGTCAGAGTTTCCAAGTGGGCAGAGTTGTCTGGTAGTGCAAGAGTCTGGGATGGAAGTGAAGCAGAGGTCTAGAAGTGAGTCCCTTCCGTTAGGGTTGTCGGAGAAACGCGTGGGGAAGTACACTACTTGCGTAAGGGATTAGGTGATTGAAAAGTTCATGGTGTGGACACCAGCAGCGTCAGTGACAGCGTTCTTCAGCCACTTGGTGTGGTGGGCGTTAAAGTCATCAAACACGAATACATGGGCAGAGGGATGGATAGATAGACAGACGTATGTGAACACACATTATACAGATATACATATATATATATATATATATATATATATATATATATATATACAGAAAGATGTGAACACACATATATAGATAGAAGACATAGATAGATAGATAGATAGATAGATAGATAGATAGATAGATGTGAACAAATATAGATAGATGCGGACAGATATAAGTAGACATACGTGAACACCACTAGTGTGGCACACAACTATGCATTAACATTTGAACATGCTCAAAATTTGTGCAATATTTGTTCCCGAGGTGTCCAGTGACAAACAACAGCAAAGGCAACAGGGAAATGGTTGACGTCATATTACTTGTTACTCACATTTCCTACCATCCAGTCTTTTCTCCATGGTTGTTACTGGGAATATTATTCTGGATTCCTTCACTTTCATAAGAACTTCACAAAGTAGCTGGAGTGCTACACCAAGTACATGAAGTCAGGGGTTACAACTTTGTAGGATATTATAGTTTTCTACTTTTTGAAACTGACTAATATTTCTCCTGAAAAACTATCAAAACTTCTGGAACATACACTGTCTTTAATAATGCTCCCCTTGTCGAATAAACAATACAAACAAATATATAAAAAATGAGAATGTCTATATTTTATTATAATGACATAAATAAAAACGGCTTCTTTATGAATAGACCGGCGAAATGAGGTTTAATTTCTCCAAAAAAAAAAAAAACATAATTTTGGCGTGCTTTCGTTTATTTAATCGTAAATACAGTATTCTCCCCAGTAGCTATGAGTTTAATAGCAGAACAAAGTAGGATTTTCAGTTTTACTTGGTCATCAGCCTAAGAAATTAAAACCGTATGGGACCAAAATTATGTTTTGCCGTTTTAGAATTAATTTCTATCTGAAATAAGACAGCAATTTTAGGGTTATGGTTATGATACTACTAGCAGAATGTTGGATATGCTCAATGACAAAATTTACGGTTCCATATTAATATCTTTCAGATAGGATGGTGTAATGCAAAAAGATCTTTCATGCTAGACAATAGATGACAGTTAATTATCCCTAGTAAGATGAGAAAATAGAGAAGATATGAAGTTGTACTTAGTGTTTTCTAATATAAGCGCAGATGAAAGCCATATTGTAACACATAGCGTTTTTCATACGGATGTGTTCAAAAGAGACTTGATATATGCATAGCTAAACTGTTATAAACACCTGTAAATAGACCTGGAAAACCGAATTCGTGTTATAGTTTCTTCAACTGTTTTCATTTTGAACAAATGACTTTGCGAGAAATTATTTCTTCCACGAATATCAGTTAAAATGGTAGGTGATTGAACTGTATTTTTTGGTTAGCACCCAGCAAAGAGAAAAAAACATATCTGGATTTTGTATTAAAAAAATGATATCTCTAAATTAATGTAGTCTTGAAAAGCCACTCTTCTAGGACTTTTTGTATTAATGCGGATTTTCCTCGGTGCGCCCTCCTTGGTCCAGTGTCTATGCTGATGAGCGAATTATTTGCTCCTGTATAAAACTTGATCGATAGCGTAATATTTTATTCTGATCTAAAAAATAACCACAATCCATTGTTAACTGAACAAAATATGGCCTCATCATTGCAACGTTTCCAAAATAAGCTGATATTTTATTCTTGTTATAGAACTATTTTATCATGTCATCAGCATGGCTTCAGGGTAGAGATATATTACGCCTTCTCAGGTTAACTAACAATAACTGGAAATGTTACATTTTACTGCTTCGAAAGTTGTTTATCTTTGTTATAATAAATTCTGGAGAGAAAATATTCTGTCATGAACATTTATAAATCTATCATACTTGTGTGTAATAAATATTGCTGGTATATCATGTTTGATGTGTATGTAATATATATATATATATATATATATATATATATATATATATATATATATTCCAGATAAAATTCAAACAAGAATATGTAACGTTATCTCACACGAGACGACATCTTGGCTTCCCTTTCCTTTCGTCCCTTGCGATAACAAAGTTCCCCTGTGTTTTTCTACGAATATTTTCATGATAATTGCCCTAATGTGCTATCCTCTTTCGTACCTAGACTTTATGAATATAAGTGTCCTGCTAGAGTGGAAGTAAGTTCTCATCATTTTACAACTGAAACATCTAGATGTACCTGAAATAAATATAATTTAAGAAGGTAGATTTGTTTTGTCTGCCATTTAAAGAAATATTTTTATGATAATTGTTCTAAATTTTCGTCTTTGATACCTCGACTTGACGAATTTATATGCATTATTAGATTAGTGGATAGGTCTCATCAATCTTAGACTTGATATAACAATAAGATTAATGGTATCTCTTTGTTTTTTCGCACTTCCCGGTTGGGGACACTCTATTCCAGCTTCTTAATTTTCTGCCAACATTCATATTCAAATATTTAAATGCAATATCATTTGTAATATTTGCTCTTCTTCAGTCACATTTTTATTGTTCTTTCTCCTAAAAAAGTTTTTCTTATTCTCACATTTTTCACTATCAGTAACGCTTGTATCTTAGTGGCTCTACTGCCTTGCTTGTTTTGCAAATGGCAACAGGAAAACATCGCCCTCTGTTAACAAAACAAACCATATCAATTGTCACATAATAAGAACGAGAAATCTATGGAGAACTATGAGCAACTTTATCCTGAATGGTAAGATATTATAAAGAAATGAACGTTGCAGGAACTTTTAGAGCTTTTACAAATCTAGAAATTAAATTAAAGTGATGAAACTATTTACGAGGTCATTTAATTTCAACGACCCCATATAGTAAGGGATTAACGAAAATGAAATACAGTTTTGATTACTCTCTCAATCTAATAATCTTTAGAGATTTATATTAAGATACGAACAATGTTACTATTAGAAATTGTTAATTAGCATAACTTCGATTAACAGTGAACATCGAAGTATTAATTAAAGTTGGGGCTGCTGGTAATATGCTATGTTGACAGTCTGAATCAAGTGAAGCGATGTACGTAATCTCTAATAGCGTTACCTATCTGATAATTGGTTATAGACGCATATATAAATGACAAATATTTACATAATGCCGAGCCAAGTAACTGACTACAGTGTAAACAAACTGATGGTTACCTATAGTATCATTAACAAAATTTATCTATATGAACAAGTGTAAATTAACAATAGGTACCTATTCCGGAAGCAAGCAGGTACATAGTATAAATATATATATATATTTAATATTGAGTTAGACATTAAATAACCAAATATGAGTTGAAATACACCAGCGACACAAATCGGTTGTAATTTTTCTTTTAATCATTTCACCCCAAGCAAGGCATTCCACTGCCACTATTGCTCATGGGGCTACATAGGGGAAGGTAAAGAGAAGGAGTGGTTAGAAATAGGGAATGTTAGGAGGAAGGTGACAGATGAGTAAGGATAGCGAGGATGAGGGTCGGGCAGATGGGAAGAGTGTTTGATAGAATGGGAGCAGGATAGTGTGTTAGGAGGTGACTATTGAAATTACATTTAAACTCCTGGAGATTGTAGCCGTCGGGGAAGCAATCGTGTGGAAGGGAATTCCACAGTCGGGAAGTGCGAGGAAAGAAACTGTTGGAGTAGAAGTTGCGGTTGCATTTTATCGGTTTCACTGTAAAAGGGTAGGATCTAGTTGCCAATCTAGTATCTCGTGCAAATTCGTATTTAGGGGGCACCACTGATCTAAGTTCATCGGAGCAGAAGCCGTGAAAGTATTGAAAAATGTATTCCTACAAAAATCTGGTATAGGCGTCAAAGCTAACCTCGCAGCAGAGATTGAAAAAGACCTCCAATCCATAGTGGACTGGGGTAAGAAATGGCTAGTAAATTTTAATGCTTCTAAAACGAAGCTACTCTCAATTAACCATCATCGACAATCTCACCTACCTCCCATTAGCATGGACCAGGCTTACCTCCCAGGTTGTAATAATCAAATGACAGATCCTACGCTGACATTTGATATCACTTCTCAATTTTCTAGTGTTAAAATAAAGTCACATATTTTATAGATATATATAATGTAATATGTAGTTATATCTATAATTTAAATAATTTGTTTGAGAATTATTTCTTCACTTATATGTTCGCATGAATTTAATTAGAATGAATATAAACCTATCTATCTCTCTCTCTATCTATCTATCTATCTTAAAATATGCCCGTCTGTCTGTCTTTCTATTTTCCTTTTTTTACATTCATCTATCTATATTCACTTCTATCTTTAGATATATATATATGTTTACATCTATACATATGTGTTCACATCTATCAGTTTTTTTTATATCTTTGCGTTCAAATCTATCTATCTAACTAGCCATCTTAACATATATCGGTCTGTCTGTCTTTCTGCTTATTTCATTTTACTTTTATCTATTTATATCTATTCACATCTATCTATATATCTACATGTATGTGTTTGCCTCTATCCATATGCGTTCACATCTATCTGTATACCATTCAATCTATCTATCTATCTATCTATCTATCTATCTATATATCTAGTTCTCAATCAGATATGCTGTTCTGACATGCATGTATATATTGTTTCCCTTCTACAGCCCTCATCGTCTCTCACATCCTTTATACGGTACTTGAATCCCTGATGCAGTTGAAAATCAGATACCATACAAGTTAATTAATTAGAAGTTTGAGGCATTTCATACGTTTCTTTCCTAGTTTAACAGAAAATTTTAGTGCATAGCGACCTTCAAGTTTTCTTCACGTCCTTACAACATTTTGCAAAGTTTTTGCTGCGACAAGCAGTGATTCGTTGGCTGTTTTCAAAGCGTTTCACAAACTTATCCTTCAATCTCAAATAAAAAAAATTGCAAGTCAACTTATTAGGAGTAATTTTATATACTAAAACAACAACAACTTAGTAAAGTTATGAGTTTCCCTCTAAAAAATATTTAAAATTTTCTTAAATATCCTTAATATGAATTATGTAGATTGCATATGAACATTTTATGTATCTATATGTTATTCCGAAGAGTGGATTAAATTCTCGAAGAAACAAACGCAAAGAAAACATTTTTTTTGTTTCGCTCGTAATGTGTCAGTAAATGTTGAATGTTAGGAAATATAATTAGGCCAGTCTTTTCCAGATGAGCAAAATCTTGTTAAAATTCCATTTCAGAGTGGGACGTGAATAAGCTAATAGCAGTAATGTCTACATATCAGGATAACATTCTGCAATGTTCAGAAAACCTCCATAGATCAACTAATAAGATGGACAATGTTAAGCCTCAACGCAATGGGTAAGAGACAACGCAATTGCGAAGTTTTTAAGGCATAATACTAATAAACGATCGCTGTGATTTTCTGGAACCTTACCAGAATCCTAACTTTGATCGGTAAATATCAACATGTGACATTTCGGCGAAACAGTGAGCGCTGGGAAAAAATAGTAGGCTGTATTTGTTTCCATCGCAAAGGAAACTACCATAATTTTTTTTTGAGACAATTCAGTAAATTTTGCTTTGATCAATTAATTAATGTCGTATCTTATTTCTCTGAGCAGTTTTAATTAACTGATTTTGAATATATTTACTGTCATATGTTTCACATGTTATGAAAAGATTATTTACTTTCATTTTATCCACACCTTCCGTATCACTCTTTTAAAGTTTGATCATATGCGTACTAGTTTACACATAACACCTGAAAGGTAAAGGAAAATTTACGTGTCTTTGCAGCTAGATTTGTCCTAATTAATTTTGGTATAAATTAAAAATAAAAAAAAATCATCTATATGGTAAATAATTGTCTCATTTTAAAATTATATAGTAGAACAGGTTAAGAGGCTCATCCCTTGTTCCCTGTTTAGGGTGTGGTTTCCGGCTTTTCTCTTTTCCAATCTTCTCACTTTGGTTTCTTTTTTTTTCAATTGGAGTAGATAGATCTATCTATAGCCGGGTTCACACTCCACCCACGTCTATTGAACAGGTTAAAAGGCTCATCCCTTGTTCCCTGTTTAGGATGTGGTTTCTGGTTTTCTATTTTCCAATATTTTCACTATTACGTAGCCCCCTGCAAATCAGTGGTATTACCGCCTTGCTCGGGGTGATACGATTAAAAAAAAAAGATGTTTTGGTGAAAACTTAACAATCGTCAGAAAAAATGTTATATGTAAATCCAATGCAACGGTAATTATGTGGGTTGGACAGCGATCAGTTATAGATTATTTACATGTTTCGATAGACAACATGTCCCCTAAATGACACAAAACGGAAATTAACACTGACATCTCATTTTAACAGATATAATTAGCAAAATGGCACAAGCATATCTTGAAATACTAAAGAGTAAATTTATTAAATAAAGTTGCCATTGACTTTAACCACGTTCTCCTGACGACTTCGAAATCTCTAGCACCTCTTCTGAAATGTATCCTTGTTTAAGTGGGCAAATACTTCATCTTTAGTGATACAGTCAGTTTTGTTGATAATTCGCTAAAATTTACCCCATACTTAATAAATAGTTAGTTGCATTCCAGAGAATTAGGTTGCCTAATGTAAGGAATAATGTGGACACATAACACTTTTCACAGCCAAAACTGCAATCTCCGTTTTTTGTGACATGGTGTAGATTAATGTTGCAAGATATAGCGTCTCTCAGCAGCCACCCTCTTGACCGTGTTTGAAAAATAAAATATTACTATAACTCTAGATACATTTACATACATAAATTCAGTTAAAATGGAAATAAATGTTATCATTGATAATGGATAAAATTTAGCCAAAAGAGCTTAGATAAAAAAAAAAAAACACTCAGATAACTTTTATATAAATTATCTACTAAAAAGAAAAATATATAAGATCACATGAAAAACTAAATAAAATTTACCACATTAACTCGTCTGTCATTTTTAACGAAACTTGCACAAAAGAGGAATTGGTTTCCAATTAACACACAAACAAACAAACAAACACACACACACACATATATATATATGATTCTGCCATCAGCTCGACAATCATGACTGCCAACCGGTATGAAGACACGTAGTTCTCTCTTCTGCACAGTGCTAGATCATGATATCATCTACGTGTTCTTGAGGCTGTGTACTTAAAAATACACCGACCCTGTTTGTGCAGACAAAAGGAGCATTTCATTCCTTTCTTACGTTTATTGGAGGGTTGTTGTGGAAAGTATGATTACACCCCTTACATTTTAATTATTTATAATTGATTAAAATTTGTTTTTAATCGAGTTCCACATTCCATTCTATAACGTCAAATTAATGTGTCCTTATATATATTTAAAACTTTGTCAACGTTCACTTTTGATAATGTAATCGCCGAAAGGGTTTTAAAGTGATACTTATGCTATGAAGTTTACTCTGTTTAAATCAATTTGTTCTATTTGTGGGTACAAATTTCTTTACACACACACACACACACACACACACACACACACACACACACACACACACACACACATATATATATATATATATATATATATATAAGTGAGTAATTGGGTAGCAAACATTCATTAAAGAATTACTCATTAAAAAGTAATATAGAAAAGGATATTGAAGGTACCACTAACCGAATATTTGAGCAACGACGAGATTTTGTAGAGGTTTAAAAAAGGAAACTTCTATTTAACATAGGAAAATGGTAGTTGAAATTTCTTTGTTCCGTGATGAGATAGGAGGATTCTGAGAATCTGTTACTCAGTGAACACATAAAGGGAAGGAAGGACAGAGAAAACTGCGCGTGACATGCTTGACAGGCTTAAGCATATGGATTATAAAGCAAGGTTTTGAAGAAATAAGAACACAAAATATATTAAGAGCTACGAGGGGCAGGTGAGTGTGGATGGTAAATGTCGCTTACATCCTGAAGGGATACTGAACATTAAGGTAAAATTAAAGTAAAAGAAGGAAGAATTACGAATTATAAAATTCTTGTCGGCTGTATTTAATAAAGATGGTTTAAAGAAAGTTTACTATCCAAATTTACATTAATTAAATTACATGATCTAGCAAGCAATATAAATGTTGTGGATTCCGGGTGAGGAACCGCACAAAATAATGAACAAAAACCTAGATATTTGAGATAGAAAAATAGGTTATATTAAAGGTAAAGATACAAACAGAACGCCGTTTAGTAATCCAGGTATATGATTAGTAAGGAAAATATATATATATATATATATATATATATATATATATAAGTCTTTGAAGTGAAGCCGTGCTAGATTTATTATGTCAGTGTAATACTATTCTGGCTGAATGTTAGAATAAAAATTGGCACGAGAGTTACTATGATTACTGACGCGGTAGTCTCTGTATAACTTCGGTATTGTTCGGTAACGTACGGATCAGCCACCTTTCTCTTACGGTACTCTTACGGATCTCTACGATAACTCTAAAGGATCTGAAGTACCTCACTTGGGCAGATGTATATGTATACTCAAGTCGAGACAAGTACCTTAGAAAAAGGGTGCATCTCACAACAATAACATTAGCAGATTCCGTAAAAACTCATGGAACGACAACTAACGTTAGGCAAATAGTACTTTTGTATCTTAAAACAGAAATTCAAAAGACATGTATATACTTAAAAAAAAATGAGCACAACAGAATCAACAACTACTAAACGCATTCTCAACAACTTCAACAGTATGTTCGAACTCAACCAAAAATATATCATTACTAAAATATAAACAAACTCTGCAACTCATGCAAAATTCCTAACCTACCGATTCCTGAATGTTGGTCAGAATTGTCACCTTCAACCTAGATACAACCCTCTCCAAATAAAAACCGAAAGTGAAATACTCTATCAATCAATCCAACAACTAACAACGGACAAACTAATTAAGATGCACCCTAATCTGAAATATCTTCTAAAAGCTGAAGAGTTAAAAAACACAGTCAGCACTATAATATTGTATCAAACTCAAATCAGCTGCACAATCTTTGCGCAACAACCCCAATATCGTCATTAGACGCGATGATAAAACCAATAATTACGTTGTTCTTAACCGATAAGGTTATAATCATAAATTACAATTTATCCCAGTGAATACAACGAAATTTATTAGAGGAAGCAAAACCCACACATTACCATTAAAATCAGTTATCTAAAATTGTCACGACAATCGACGCTGAAGTTGATCTCATAAAAATGAAGAAGATAGTTTGTGAGAACAGATATAATCCAAAACCCCATCAAACAGGTTTTCCTCTCTGTCCTAACATATCCTAAATTACCACACTTGTATACACACACACACACACACATATATATATACATATATATATATATACATATGGTGTATCGAGGCAGCAAATAATTTTCTAAACATATACTATTAAATATAAGAGACAATGAATGCCTCTTATGTTTAATCATGAGCCGTTCTAAACGTCGTATGTTGGCTTTAATTTCAGTTGAAAATAAATCTCCGCTTGGCAACGGCAACAGTTACCAAAAATAATAAACGCAGTCCTTAAATTTGCAATGTGGTTTTATGACGGCACACTGCGTGATAGCGCGAAATGACAACAAAACCATGTAGTCAAATGAAATGTAATGTGTTATGTCCGGATTTGAAGGTGGTTTTATTGAGTGTTGGTTGTTTAGATTTGATGTACATGGCCTCCAATATCTGAAGGTTCCTCTTACTGTGTGTATGAGTAAGGATCACCGTATTGTTAAGAAAAATCTGTCTGATATTACCTATATGTTTATGTTCTTCAGAGAAATGTTGTTTAGTTGTACTCTGATCAGAAAGATGACATGTAAGTCTACGGGAGAGCGTGGTTGTAGTAAAATCAATATATGTACTGGGTTTTTTAATAGTATCAGAGATGCAATCTCTAAATGGGCATGTGATTTTGTACACTACATTGGTTTTTGTAGAGAATTTAGTTTATTCCTTGTAGGGTTATTAGAGACTATGAGGTCGATTGTTTTGAATTTTTTACAATATATAATGAATTTAATTTGATTATTACTGTCCACTGATTTAACATTTCTACGTATTATGTTTTTGAGAGTTTTTTCATCTTGTTTATAATTATTATGCATTTGGTTGCAATAGTATAAGTTAATAGTGTTATGTTTATTTTGATGTAAACCATTATTATTAATATTATCATTATTGTTAGAGCTATTGTTAATTTTGTTGAGATACATTTTAATTTGTGGATCAATAACGGAGTCAGGAAATCCATTATTGATAAGTGTTTGCTTAATGTTGTGTAATTCTTTAGAAAAAATATATTTGGAAGAAGGTATCATTTGTGTGCGTTGAAGTAAGTTTTTTATAACAGCTAACTTATATCGTTGGGGGCATTCACTATTATAATTAAGAAGACAAGAATTTATGCTTGGTTTCCTATATAGAGAAGTAGTAAATCTATGTGTGCTAGAATCAATGAATACATCAATAAATGGGACATTGTTATTAATATTAAGTTCTAATGTAAATTTGAGGACGGAGTAACTTTCAAATTTGTTTTTAACATAAGCGTTTATTATTTTTGGTAACTATTGCCGTTGCCAAGCGGGGATTTATGTCAACACAAAATAAAATCGTCGGTGATGGTGGATGTTATTGTATTGCAGTCTAAATAACCTCTCTGACGATGGCTCAATTGAGCTGAAAGCTTAGATTCAAATCAATAAAAGATTATCCAAATGTTGGAGGGGTTTTGTCTTTATTTTAAACTGAAATTAAAGCCAAAATACGACGTTTAGAACGGCTCATGATTAAACATAATATACATTCATTGTCTCTTATATTTAACAGTATATGTTTAGAATATATATATATATATATATATATATATATATATATATATATATATATATATATATGAAAACTTTGCATTACGTAATTTTCCATACACATGAAACAATTAAAGCATCGAATCAACTTGTTACTTCCTCTATATCTTAAAAGCAAATGATTCCATGGGTCATATCATAGCTTTGCAGGGTGTTGAATATATTCTTACTAAGTTCTACCCCAAAGAATCAATCAACGTAATCAGTGACCACGTCAACAAACATTCGTCAATACCTCGTCCAAATATCCAACCAGCTACTACTCCACACTTATACTAGTATGCCTTCATTTTTATGACAATAATGCCTTTCTAATATGGAGATGCCAACGAAAAAACGTTTTACAATAACGGTTAAAGTAAATTCTGATAAATAACACAATCATTCTTGAAAAATATTATTGTAGTTTTTTGAGAGGCCTTATGTATTAAATATATTTTCCCTGTCATTAAGTATATATCGTTTAGTAATGGACATGGCGTTTTGAAGAGTTTCTAAAAATAGAAATTGTTGTGGATCCCGGGAATGGGGCCCACAAAAATAAATGAACAACGACTATTAATTGAGATAGACAATAAGTGTATTAACCCATGGATGCAGACTTGAATGAAGATTAGTAGTCCAGGTGCGGTTTAGTCTAAAGTATATGCACAACTCTATGGAAGTGAAGCCGTAGTATATTATGTCCGCATCGGAAGCTGACGGGTACGGCTTAATAATATTCTTGATGAGTGAAGCAAAGAGCTACTATTAACTATTATGTTCTGACTGGCAAATCTTCACTGGACTCTCGTATTCTCCGGTTAACTCTCTGGGAAAACGCGGTATTCTGTATTTATTTACCCCTACTCCCCTAGGACAAAATGTGGCACAAACCTTTTTAACGTGCGTTCTCCGGGACATATAGCCCAGCCAAACATATCTGTCTAATTTTGCCCAGTCGTGACTCTACCCTTGCTGGAGCCACGACTTGGTTAATGCTCTCCGCGTTATATATATATATATATATATATATATATATAAGGTACATAAATGAAGTTAATCACATGTAAAATGCCACAATATCGACAAACAAACAGCTATTTAATTTGAAAAGAGAAGAAAAGACATAGGTCAAGAGAAAAGACATAGGTCAGTAATATTTTTCGATTCTTCTTTTTAAAACATCTCCCTCTATCGTCACTCTACATGAGAAGTAGCAACTGTATGTAGAGTACGCCTCCGTCAGAAGCTGAGCAGCGCTGTCTACTGTTACCAACAGGGTGTCATATTTGTCTCAATGACACTTAATACTTTAATACACTTTTTACCAGTAAAAAGAGTTAAACTTTACTATTCCAGTATCCTGGAAAGATAATTGTACATTTTCAGCATTCAAGTGGAAAGTTCCTGCAAATATATACTTATTGACTAATTTAATCTACTAATATATGTTTCCTTATAATTTTTTGTTTATGAATAGTCGTAATTCTGTGATTAATAATAATCGTAATGATCGAACATGTTATTATTTAGATGGCAACTCAACTGTGTTAACTATATATCAAGTATTGGAATCATTAATGTTTGATTATAACTTCCTAATACTAGTTTGCCCTACTAAATACGTTTTAAATAATTTTACTGCTTAAACGTAATTAGTACGTTAAAAAATGTTCTCTTTGAACTAAAAATATATTCAAACCCTAATGAACGATTTAGGTTATTTTATGTTCAACTTTCAACTAATACTTTCTTAAAACATATAAAAATGTCACGCAATCTAACAATAGCTAATAAAAAAATGTACAATCAGTTTTTATATATAATGTGACCGGAATAAGCCAACGGCTAAAAGATTATATTTCCCCAACGATGCGTTTACTTTTATGCATAATTTATCATTTTGTCACAGTTGTTTATTAATATAAGATCAAATAGAGATTTATTTTTGTATTAATTAATGTATGTCTCTCTAAAAATATATGGCCAGAAGCAGGAACATTTAATGAGGCTTATATCAAGGAAATTGAAATTAGGAAATATAATAACTTCCAGTATGATTTATCTACGCCAATTCTCGCCATTCTTGTGATATTCAAACGACGACGACGCCATTATTTGGTTAACAAAAATGTTGGCTATAATATCTAATACTCTACTGGACTTTATTCTTTTCTCCTTTTGATGTATGTCTCGTGTTTTTTTCTTTGTAACATGAATTTCTTTTTTGCTTTCATGACGATTTTTATTTATTCGTAATTATCATCCATAACTGTTTCACATTGTAAATGGACAAACGAATAATAGTGGCGACCGCTCGCAAAGCCTAATTATTATGCAAGAATTATATAATAATAATGGTGACCTCTCATAACGTCAACTTATTACACAAGTAATATAAGAAAAACAGGCGGCCTCTCTTAAGATCAAATAATTAGACAAGTATTATATAATAATACTGGCGATCTCACATAACGTTGTATTCTTAATTTTATAATTATGATGCCATTGCTGAAATATGTGCATGTGATTAGTGATGAATGTATTCTGCATTTACTATGGATTTCCATTTAGCTGTAGATCAGAATAGTCCTGTTGAATAAAATATCATTTATCCGTAATACACGAAACGCAAAATAATTCATACATGAAGTTAATATAATAACTACTTAGTGCTACCGTAATATTTTGCACACACTTAAATAAAAACCGTGTACTGTTCGCTATAATCTATAATCCAACAACTTTTATTTAATTATGTATGCCTTAAACCTAACCTTAATTATCTGTTACATTGCTGTTTACGCTTACCTTCAGTACTAGTTAACTCTAAAATGAAGTAATTTTGCTTACGTTTATTTTCCTCTATTAGATAGTAATCATATATTAACATCAAATTTAAGGATAATAATTGCTTTTATTTCAATGTCATCGCATCCCAAACAGTATATTGGCTACATATATGTTCAAACTTTATTTAAACAGGCACAACTATCACTTTCTTCCTTCTCCCACATTGTTACACTTTAATGTCTCAATATTCAATGACCTACACTCGAAAATCTTCTAATATATAATAACTTCACACTCTACTACAAACAACTAATATGGTGGCATTTTATTTTTATTTTGAATTTCTTTATCGATATATATCTGACCCCGTAATGGAAACACATTTCACTGTCTGATGATGGTGCACTGAGCAACGAAGCTTAGTAGCTTTTAAGTTGCACTATGCTATAATTATAACAATAATAATAAAAACTATATATCTACCAATATCCTACAGCTGTATTGAGCATTTTATAAAAAGTAAATATTAAACTGAGGAATATATGTTCATGAGTTTAAACCACTTATATATATATATATATATATATATATATATATATATATATATATATATAGCGCAGAATATTTGGTATTTTTGATAGGTAAATTCCAATAGAGACAAGCTCAAAAGAACGCAATGTTAAATTATTTTATTAAATATAACAATAATTAACTGTGATTAACTGTTGTATGATTTGGGTCAGAGGAGAGGCTGCTAAGCTATGAAATATTTATCACCCATTGTTTTGTAGAATATCCAAACATTTTTAAGACATATATATATATATATATATATATATATATATGTGTGTGTGTGTGTGTGTGTGTGTGTGTGTGTGTGTCTTATGAAAAGATTAGAAATTAATTTGGTCTTTTTTGTTGGTTGGTTTCCTGTAGTCACCGAGTTTTAAACTGGTTTTAACTCGATGTTGTTTGATATCTAAGAGGTGCAAACAATTGTGTTCTTCCATTTCGTATGCAAATTCCATTGTGCGTTTGAATATTTTACTTGATCTAATAGATCTAGTCTCTCAAAAATATACAAGTAGAGTATCATACATTCAAAGTGTAGTAGGTTGATTGTGTAAAATAGTTTAGAAAGCAACATATTCCAGAGATTATAAGATAAATGCAATCACTCTACTGAGAGGCAATTTCCATTGGTAATCCAAATTTTTGTTTATAACAACCTTTCATTAATTCTGATAGCACCACACTCAGCCTGTCTGGAAATCTGAGTGTGACAAACAACGTAAATAACTGTGAGTAAAATAAGAAAGATATGCGGTGTGGTGTATTGAGCATTTTATAAAAAGTAAATATCGATTCGGAACAAAAAATCGGGGAGCCGAGTTCGAATTCCAGTTGAATTACTTGCATTCACTTTCGCACAATTACTCTTGGAAAATATATTAATCCGTCTCTTCTGTATGGATTAAATAATAGGACAGTTTCGGTTCTATAGCCTTAGCTGGGAACCAGTCTACCGCAAAATGTAATAGCAACCTCCTGCGGGATAATCTTCTGCTCAGTCAATCATGTCTCTTTCAAGACATGATCGCCCAAGCGTGTATCACGTATGGGGCTTCACTGATTGATGTTAATTTCAGTAGTGTACAAATTAAGAATAAATGTTTGCTTAATATACTTTCACTTCTTTTATTTATTTTAGAGTAAAACAGATAAAATGAAATAAAAGAAACTGATTTTTGAAACACACTCTTTTATAAGTAAATAACTCACGGATTTTGATTGCACTCAGAATATGTAACATTTTAATATATTTATTACTTCAAATTTGTGTAACACGGTTTAAAACAATTCAAAAATCAATACTTGATCTGTCCTCACCTAATTGGCTAAAGTCACTAATTTGTATTTAGTAATAAGATACATTTAGTTTCATAGTAATGCCAGAGAAAATTTAGAGTTTGTCAGTCGTTAATTTTCTGATGAGTCCTACTTTAATTTTAATGATTGAATAAGCTTTTCTTTAATTCCACACCAATAAAATCACTATTAATTGCCATATTAACCTATTAGCTATTTAAAATTGACAACAGGAAGAAGACATTATGAAAAAAAAAAATGAGAATCATCGATTTTGATCAGATTTTCTATTAAATATAATAGATATTAATGACAACTACTTTTATTTATTTGTTTTTTTTTCTTTTCAATTCAGACATTGCCTTCAAAATAGCTTTTCAATTATCAAGATTCGCAATAAAACAGGAATGTTCCACTGTTGATGTGAGGTAACGTACTTAATAACAAATGTTTAAGCAATGTTTTATGATGCTATGCCAAATATATAAAATGTTTCCATTAAAGTCATATCTAATAATTTACTTATTACTCCGCTCAATCTATATCAGAAAAGGTAAAATAGGTAGTTATCATTAACATTGATATAGCCTGGGTACAGGCGGAAATTAACTGCACAATTTTTTCTTCTTCTTCTATGTGCCTTGTTGATTTCAGGACGTAGGTAATCATGGCCTTCCACGTCTTCCTATCCTTGGTGGCTTTTACTACACTTTCTCCTGAAACATCTTGTCGTCCCCGTTCTTTCATCCATCTGCTCAGGTCCTTCAAATATGTTATCCGCTGCTTTCCTCTGTCTCTTTTACTCTCTATCTGGCCTGTTAATATCAGGTTCTCCAAGCCCATCTTTCTCATTGCATATCCCAGATACTTCAGCTGTCTCTTCCTGATGCTTAATGTTAATTTTCTTTTCGTTTCCGTGCTCGGTCTACGATATCCGCAGCATCTTTCTTGAGAACCAAAATTCAGCAGCTTCAATTTTTCCCTTCATCTTTGTTGATATTGTTCAGTATTCATTGCCACATTGAAGAACTGACATCACATAGCAATTCAGTACTGAATTATTTGTCTCTAATAAAAGTTTCCTGTGTCAATACTTTACTCAGCTTCTGGAACGCGTCCTTCACCATAACAATTCGCTCTTTGGATCTCTGTGTCGCACTTTCCATCTTTGGTTAAAACACATACCAGGTATTTAAATTTTTGTACCTGCTTGACTTCAATATCCCCCACCTGTATTTGGCGTTTTGGGCGCTTTTTCTGCTAATAACCATGCATTCAGTTTTCTTCCAATTCATTTGTAGTCCTTTCTTGTCACTCTCTTCAACTACCTTCTGTAGGAAGTCTTGTAGTTTCCTTTCCGTGCCTGCAATCAGCACTGTATCGTCTGCGAAACTTATGTTGATCAAATTGTTGCCTCTGATTACAAATTCTGGCATAACATCTAATGTCCTTAAAATATTCTGTCTGTACAAGTTTAACAGATCCGTTTAAAATACACATCCTTGTCTTACGCTTTTTTGTATATATGATGAATTCGTTACCTGTCCATATGCAGACAGGTTGCTACCAGTAGAGATTCTTAATTACCCTAATGTATTTTCCAAATATGTCGAGGCTGCTGAGCAAGTCCATTTTGTCAAACGCCTTTGCATAATCGATAAAGCCCAGGTACTTACGATATTCTAAAACGTAGCTAAGTGTAACAGTAACGGTGAGGTAACCTTATCCTTACCGGTAATATTTGCTATTTTTTGACGAAAAGCTTACATTTTGGAAATTTATAAAATCTTTTACTTGAAACATCTTTTTCATTTTCTATAAAACAGGTTTAATTTCACTGCTAACACTCTTTCATGTACAGATGTTGGTTCCTTGATATTATATCAAATCATTAACACTGTATTTGATGAAGTGTTGTATGTCAATTCTTTATTTATTTCATTATTTTTTGTTTGCTATACACTTGGTGCCCATTTTAGTTATTAAAGCTATTAGAGTTTTTCATTCGATGACGTTGTTTCCTTTCTTTATTTGTGATTCTGTCTTCTCAGTCCGTGAGATCAGATGTGGGATAGTCTTCTTAACGACATACAGTACTCATATTCGCGATGCTAATTTTAATAATTGAACTAAGAAAACAATTCTCTGTAGCTGATAGTAGGTTAGATAGATCGGAATGTGTTGGAGGCTATGCATGAATTCATTTTGAGAGTCAAATCTAAGGAGACAATTTAACCCGCGTACTTACGCTAATATTTTATTCATGTAGCATCTTGTTTTCAGGAACATTATCCTTATCACATGTTATTCCGTGTTTAGTTCCTTTATTTCCTATGTTCAATTTCTTTAAACTCTGATATAGTTGAAGTGTTTAGTACTTATTAATTTCAGAGTTTCAGCTTATTTTGACAGATCCAGTGTAGCGTGTATCACTGCTTTTACTTTACTTAAGTTTTTAAGCAAAAATAGAATAATATTCCCCATTGGAAAAGTTTCTTTTTCATAAACAAAAAAATCGTACTTTTCTTTTCTTAGAACATCTGCAAAAACAGTAAATTAATAAAATCAGAGAAAGATTTTTTAGTAGATTTCAAAGATTTCATCTTAGCTAGTTGGTTCATTCGCAAAGTATGAATCTCTCAGTAGAAGAATAAATTGGTTTATCTTTCTCGGTTCATAATCTGATTACGTGTTTACTTTCATTAATGATTATTACAATAATGTTTCGCAAACTTCCAAAACAAAAGAGCGCTATAATCGTTAACACTATTTATTTTTTAATAATTTTACTATGCAACAAATCACTAAAACGCAGGATCTCTTTGGTTGTAAAAAAATATAAGAAAAACATTTCTAAGAAGCGATTAAATTAGAACAACAGGAATTAAGTAAAGAGAAGATAACGATTAAAATTACATTTAAATGTTGGAATATAAAACTTAACAGGAAAGCAAGAAGCCGGAAGAGAGTTTCACAAGCGGGAAATACGATCAATGATAAATTCAACGACGTCCAAGTTCAACTATTATTTAATTTGATCTTAGACGGAAACAAAAACCGTCGTAAAGTTCTCAGCCTTGGTTATTTGACAAAAGTTGATCAATTTTACGAAGAATTCCAAATTTTTGTTTGTTTTTGCCCAGAAAATTGTTTACATGTCCTCTTACAAATGCGCACATTTGATCACTTTTTCTAGCAAATAAACTTGCAAGACTGCGTTTGAAGCATCAAATGCAAGAACACATTTGAATCAACAAATATATAACAGACATCTAAACATCTTAATTATTAAATATATATAACTAATGCTCTGGGACATTACTTGTATCCGTGTTCAGGTCAAAGTCATCCCAGTTGAAGTAATAACCTTTATACTGGTGTCAATAGAATTGCATTTGATTAATATATCAAATACCATTTATAGTCTAAATGAAAAGAGTTATTAAATTTAGCTCAAATAAACTCTGGACTTTTATATTTGTTATATTACAAGGAACCATCATTCTCCTTTAGTGAGAATAAATCGAAATTATTATCTTAAAAAATCACACTAATATAAGAATCCAGCGTAATAAAAGAACACACACACACACACACACACACACACATATATATATATATATATATATATATATATATTTTAGGAAAGGGCTTGATGGTAAAATTACAAAAAGGGTTCTATTAATATTAATTATTAAAATTCAAACTGATCCAGCGAGAGGGATCAATGCAATTAAAATTATTTATTTACAGAGGCTATATATATATATATATATATATATATATATATATATATATATTCACATTTTCCACTTACAAAATCTAAAACGTATGAAAGTAACCCCATATTTTTGGCAATCGTAATCCTTATGATAAATTAAAATTATTTGTTTCTGCGTGTTTTGCGAAAAGACAACGGAAGTAAGGGTGGTAAAAAAGAAAATGGAAAGGAAGAAAGAAAAAAGAATGAGAGGAAGAAAGAAAAATGAGAACGAGGAAAAAAAGAAAGAGGAAAGAGAAAGAGTGTCGGATTAACGGACAAAAGTGAACGCCGAGTAGGAAAATTTTCGATAGAACCATGAACAAAAGATAAAAGATGCATTTAAAAAACCTAAGTGTCGATCTTTAACGGGTAGTTTTATATTTTTTCAATTTTGTTTCCGTTTTAATAAAAAAAAAAGCCTAAATAATGTTAAGATCAAAATAACTGACGTTATTTTTTTCCTAAAGAATAAAAAAGGAGTGAAAAGTAGAAAATGCTAGGAAATTAAGATATAATATCAGTAAATGATAAGAAAAACAATTATTTTAAGAAATCTGAAAATTTAATTTCACATAATTACATATTACGTTTGATATGGGACGAAATGAAAAGAAAGTATTATAATATAAAAGAAAAAAGTTATGATATATATGTTTGTAAATTTAAATATGTGTGTATGTGTGTGTGTATCTATATAATTAATCGAAAGTAACATTGCTGATAAGTAGAGAGAAACCCCAACTTAAGTAATTTAAGATAATTAATAAAGGTAGGAGAAACTAGAATCAGTCAGTCAGTTAAGTGCTATACGTGATACACTCTTGGGCGATCATATCTCGAAAGAGACATGACTGACTGGGCAGAAGATTATCCCGCAGTAGGTTGCCATTGCTTTCTGCGGTAGACTAGTTTCCGACCAAGGCTATAGAACCCAATCTGTCCTGTTATTTAACCCATAACTGGAAGGAATAGACGGATTAATACCTTTCCCAAGGGTATTTGCGCGTAAGTGAATGCAATGAATTCAACTGGAATTCGAAATCGACTCCCCGATTTCTCGTTCCGAGCCGATATCCAATGCACCAGAAAAAATTTAAATACTTGGGAAGACACAGGTAATTTTCACTAGAAACAGAGAATTGAGTACTAGATTACTATGTGTTATCAGTTCTTCAATATGGCAGTGGATACTTAACAATATCATCAAAGATGAAGGAAATACTTGAATCAACTGAAATGTTGTTCTATAGAAGGATGCTGTGGATATCATGAATCAAGCATGTGAGCAATAATGAGGTTTTGAAAATAAGGGAAACGAAATGGAAATTAATACTGAAATTTCTGGGACATGCAATGAGGAAGGACGGCTTGGAGAACAATTACTAACAGGCCAGATAGAGGGAAAAAAGAGAGGGAAAGCAACGGATAACATATTTAAGGGACCTAATCAGGTGGATGATGGAACGAGTGTTGCATGGTGCAACAGGTGAGGGTATGCTAAATGCCACCAGGTATAGGGGGACGTGGGAAGTCATGATCGCCTACGTCCTGAAGGGACAGGGCACATAGAAAAAGAAGAATGTTATAGGAAATAAATTCAATCAAATTAAATTCAAGAAGATGACACATAATTAATACGAATTGGGTAATTTTCACTTTAAAAAAAAAAAGAAAATAATAAAAATGCGTAAAATAACTAAAGTAAAATAATTATAACCGGAATGAAAAAAAAAACTAATTTAGAGTCAAAAAGTCATATAAAAAACGAATGATGTTGTTTTAATTATTCCGTAGTGTAGAGTTAATAAGACGAATTAATTTGGGGAAATAAATGTTAGATTAATTAAATTTAAAATTGTAGTACCGACTAATATCGAACTAGAAATAGTACCGGTTAAAAGACGTTAACTATAATATTAATAAAGGAAGCAACTATTTAACGGAAATTTAAATTGGGATTCATAATTAGGGGTTTTGTAACGAAATTTAAAATTTAAAATATTGAAATTTAGTTTCATGACATTTAGTTTCATCTGTTGATATGGGCATACGATCTCATATGGGTATACGAGGTTTTAATTTTTTTAAATATATATATATATATATATATATATATATATATATATATATATATATATATGTACGGTCTTGTACATGTATTTGTTATTGTTGTCCGTTCGGCTGTTTACTTGGTGACACACGTCTTATCTTGTTCCAAACTATTCTACGTAGAGAAGACACAAGCGACACACTCTAACCGGAGAAAACTAATCGCAAAAATTATTAATACCTTAAGATCATGGGTTCGGTATCAGTTACTAGCGGTGCGATGATACTGAATCATTAGGCTTGGCTTATTAAGAAAACTCTAGTATCGTTTTTATCGATGTGACAAAATTTTAGATTGTAGAAATTTTACCCCAAATGCTACCTTCTTAATAACTTAAATGTATACTCTGCATTAAGACACCGAGATATGATGTCACCATAAACAGAACATTACCATAACAGATTAAGTGAGTTTATTGTCACAGTCATAAACATGCTGAGTACAAACAGATGTTAATGTAATTTTAATTTTTGCTAATATGAAAATAATCGGGACTTTTTGTAATGTATTATTTTGTTGTCACTTATGTAAATAAAGATTAAAGAAACACAAGGGTGTGAAATTGTTTTTCATCAACTCTGGAAAGATGTGCAAGGATTAGCTTATGGCTTGAAAGGAATGCAAAAATAGACAATTGTTAAGATTCTCTTCAGTATATAGGTAATGGTGCAGTGGATATTGGCTCGAAACGAGAAATCGGTGAGCCAATTTCGAATCCCGGTTGAATTTCTTGTATTGACTGACGCGCAAATATCATTGAGAAAGGTATTAATCTGATACTTCTCTCTCTAGCTATGGGTTAAATGACAAAACAGATTGGGTTCTTTAGCCTTGGTTGGCAAACACTCTACCACAGAATGCAATGGCTACCTACCGCGAGAAAATCTTCTGTCCAGTCATTCCTATCACTTCGAGTCATGATCACATAAGCGTGTATCACGTATGGCACTTAACTGACTGACTGTAATTAAATTTTTTCTATGTAAATTATATATAAATATATATTTACAAAATTTTCTTTACTAACGTAATTCAAAGGAAAATATATCATACACTGATGTCTTCAAAGACACATGGCCCAGTGGATAACACATTAGTTGAATCCACTGATTTGACCCAAAGATTTAAGAGTTCTATATCTGAATTTGTACAATTGAGGTAAAGGGTGATATTTGGTACTGAGACTTCACGAAGAGGTGTGGCTTAGTGAACGTAATTAAAGGTCAATTTCCAATTTCACGAAGAAAACCGCAAATGGCCAAAACTTCGCGAATATAGCAACAAAGACAGTCCGAAAAATGCAAGTGTAAACTTTTCAACAATTTAGAGGTTATTAAAAGCCAAAAAGATTTACATTGTAAAAATATTTCCAGAAAAAATAATGATTTACTGAAGCAAGTCATATTAATTTACCCATAACTTTTGTATATTCATAACTTCTCCAATACTAGTTTTACGTAAAGGTATATAATGGACCCAACTGGAATTGAAACTCTGCTTTCCTACTTCGAATTCGAATCACTTACGTCCAAAAAACTTTGGGAAAATATGAACCCTAGCCGAAATAAAATACACCACACACACTTAAGTCGGAAAATGGGTTCAGATAATTTAACACTCACATTTTTTTCTGGAGACAACAGAAGTAAGTAGAAAGGACAAGTAACCTACTTAACGAGTTAGCGTGAACAGCGGAAAGAACACAAATGAATAAGTATTGTAAGTGTTCCATAATTACTGATTGCGCAGAGCAATATAACATATCACTCGTCAACACATTGTAGCTGAATTATTTAGGATTTATTGATAAAACCTGGATACAATAGCTCCACAAAAAAACATCACATTTTATTCCATTTTTATTCAAAATATTGATTCAGAAAATCTCTTAAAATATTATCGATAAACTTCAAAAATTCTTATAAAGCACCTATTTTGCGATCCCATGTTAAAGAATTAGAAAAGTTCGTTATCAGTGTTGCTTCTGGTGCTATCAAAGAAAGTTCTCAGTGGTGATAATTCTTATTGGGAAATTGGGTTTTGTCTTTGGAAGGTTAGGGGTAATTACGAAGATATGTGAAACAATGAATCCTTCTGGACTGATTCTGCAAGATAAAAATTCAAAGATTCATCAACTCAATATCTAATTTCTACAAGCATGGCTATTAATAGAACTGTGAACATAAAAAAATTAATATGAAAATTTGAAACAAGGAAATCATCGGTTCTTTTTGTTCCACGGGAATAAAATGAAAATATATTACATTGACAAATAAAATGTACAAAACATAAGTGCTTTCTTTTAAACGTCATATATAGGTCTTTTCTTCCTTCCCTCAGAATATCTAATGCCAACTATCATTTGGGAGACTCATTGTGCCCTCACTGTCTAACATTTTCTGAAGACAGTAATTGGAAAGATTCTATCGAAACAACTCCTAATGAGTTGTTGTAGGGTATATTTAGAAATTCTTCATAAAATCTAAAGAAGAATAAACAATATCATTTGACTTGACCTAGCATATCGGTTTTGTATCATTTTGCTTCTGTCGTAATTAATATTTCATAAAAATTTCTAGAAATATTTTATTAGTAATTATTTTTTTATAAGCGTTTCACCCCGAGCAAGGCATGTCACTGCCACTACTGCGCAGGGGGCTAAGTAGAGTGGAGAAAGGCTGATTAAATATAGGAAATGACAGAGGGTGGGTGATAGGCGGGTAAGGACACCGAGAATGAGGGTTGGGTAGATTAGAGTGTTGTGAGAATAGTTGGAAGTTAGTGTGATAGGAGGTGTCTATTGACCCTACATTTAAACACCTGGAGATTGTAACTGTCGGGAAAGCAAACTTGTGGAAGGGAGTTCCACAGGCGGGAAGCGCGAGAAAAGAAGCTGTTGGAGTAGAATTTATGGTTACATCTTATTTGTTTAACTGTAAAAGGGTGGGACCTAGTTGCTAATCTAGTATCTCGTGTAAATTCGTGCTTAGGCGGCACCAGTGATCTAAGCTCATTGGAGCAGAAGCCATGAAAGTACTTGTAGAAGAGGCACAGGGAAGCCACATCACGCCGGTGAGAGAGCGGCTGCAGCCGGTCTGCCAAGTCAGTATCAACCAGGTTACAGATCCTCCTTTGTATTTTGTCAAGAAGCCCAAGGAGAGCAGCAGATGCGATTGTCTATGGTGGTTAGTTGATAACAGCTTCGTTTTAGAGGCATTGAAATTTACCAGCCATTTCCTACCCCAGGCCACTACGGATTGGAGGTCCCTTTCAAGTACGGCAGCGAGGTTCACTTGTATTGGGTCTCATATAGCGTGTTCAGATATATGAATTTAAGCGCAGTGCTAAATAAGAGACACATTGCTGAAATTAGTCGATTTGTCACAGTTGAAATTGCGAGATGAAGCCGTAAGATTTATGCTACCATTTTCTTCTCTCACGCTTCTCGCTTATGAACTTTCTTCCGTCCTCTTGATTTCAAGTCATCTTTGATTGAAAATGTCTTCTGTATTACTGTTCACACACACACACACACATATATATATATATATATATATATATATATATATGTGCTGTTAAATATAAGAGACAATGAGTGTATGTTCTGTTTAATCATGAGCCGTTCAAAACATCGTATTTTGGCTTTTATTTCAGGTGAAAATAAAGACAAACATTCTCCAACATTTGGATAAATTTTTTATTAAGTTGTTTCTAAGCTTTCGTCTCACATTTCACCTGAAATTAAAGCGATGTTTAGAACCGCACATGATTAAACATAATAGACATTCATTGTCTCTTATGTTTAACAGTATATGTTTAGTAGATTATCTATTGCCTGGATACACTATATATATATATATATATATATATATATATATATATGCATAGTTTAGAAAATATTTTAGATATTCTACAATTTCATGTTTAATACGTATTTCGCGGTTGACCTTGCTGTTGGGTCTGACGAGCAGCAAGGTCAGCCGCGAAATACGTATTGCCCATGAAATTATAGAATATCTAAAATATTTTCTAAATTATATTACTCTGTTAAATCTAATAAAATAAATTTCACATTGACTTCTTTTCATTTCGTCTGTATCGGAATTTACCTGACTAATACAGCAAGTATTCTACATTATATATATATATATATATAATGCACATCTATGACAATGTGGAAAACCTTTATGGTTGACGCATTTCCTCCTTGAGAATTTCATAGGACTAAACTTATGTTTAGATTTATATGACTGCACATAAACACGAAGAAAAAGAAACACTGAAATGTTATACTTTCAACTGTATTTACTTTTGTTTGTACTAGTATAGAAAATAGCAAATTTCTTAAGTTACTTTTCTTCTATTTTTATTAGTTTTGTTATTAAATATCCCTCATTGGGATAATAGAAGACCTACTAAGAAAAAATGATGGATGTAAGAATCTGGGCGTAAATCTGCTGATCGACATGTTAATCACTTTCTAAATATTTTCGAATTAGTAAACTGTTTCGCTTAGAATTATGTACTCATTTTTTTAAAATTAAAATTATTTTACCTCTTCCGTGCTGATTTTCTCTAAGTGTATCATATACTTTGCTGTCTCTCTCGCTAACAATCGATCGTCTTTTACAGTTAATAGAGAATCATTCTTCTTGCTTTTTTTAATACTTCAATTTTTCTTACCATTTTTATTCTGGTTCTATCAATACAATCACATAAGGTTATCATTTGTTGTTAAGATTGTGTCCACTGATATGAAATTCTCATTGCACTTTTTAGATTCTTATTGTCCCGAAATTTGGATTAAATAAATCCTATTTCCATTTTCTTTGTATTACATGAACTCATTCACTATCCCTTAACTTTCAAAGGTAAATATCAGTTCATTGTCAATGTTCGTGCACGATTTTCATTGTTAATATAAATGGCTGCTACTTGACACTGGTCTCAATTTTGTTGCTAGTTTCTTTCTTATTGAAATCTTGAAATATAAAGTAGAGATTTACGTCCACAAATGAAAGTTTAAAGATGGATGTTGAAAATTTGAACTTTTGTTCTAGAGTGCTCTATGCATTTCAGTAAGTAAAATTCGCAATTACCACAAAAAGAAAAAAAATACAAAAAACTAACGCATATTCAAAAGATTCATTTTGGTCCCACTTTCACTATTTGAACTGTTAAATGTGGTTTGGCAGAGTTCGTCAGGGTGAATTAAAAGGAAACATTCAACTACATCCGGGAGATCATCCAATGTCAATGAAGATGATCTGATTGCCAACGAGAATAAACTGAACATTTTGATGTAAGAGTTTGAAAAAAAAGGTTTGAAAATTGTCATCTTTTTGTGGCTCCAAATGGATCATTTATGATTATATTTGACGTAAACGAAACTAGAAACAAGGTTATAAATGCGTAGAACCCGTGGCTAAACTTGACTTTCAATAAGTTAATGTGTTGCTGTCCGTCTGATGAGATTGCAGATTAATTATTTTTCTTTTCAGCTCCTTGCAACTGGCCAAAAAAAATAAATATAGGTTATTATTGACACGAAATCAATGCGGCTATTAAAAATATGTCCTATTTCATCAAATAGGAATTTTATCATTTTCAACAATGATAACGCATGATGGCATGTTGTAAAGCAAGACCTTGAATTAGCTTAATGTGTTGAAAGAGAAAATCTTCCAGCTACTTCATTTTAGTTACTTGATTTGGCTTACTTTGATTTTCATTTGGCCACTCTCTACAGAACAATATAAATGACAGAAAATTCGATTCTATAAAATTAATAGAAAACTGCCTCACAGTCATTTTACATAAAAAAACATGACATTTCGACAAAAATGGCATCAACATTCTTGTAGAATGATTGAGTACAGTTCTTACAAACAACGGAAACAACGGAGTTGACTATTTTATCCCTTTCGTTTTTAGTCTATAAAAGTTTGTTTTTTAATTTTCTAAATAAGCTCGAACTTTGGCAATGAATTAAAATAGTGTACGAAAACCAATTTTTTCTCCTAAACTGATACGGATAATATCAATTAAAAATGTGCTAAAATATTCTCGGTTCATTTATGAAGTTATTCCACACTAATATTCTCTTAATGACAAAATCTTTTTATCCGTCTGTGAAGTGTACTCATGTTAGGCAAAAATGTATGACAAATTCGAAAAAAATATTCTTGTGACGCGTTTCGTTTTTTAGGACTTTATCAAACAAAACACACTCGCAGCAGTTAAAATAAACAAAATCTATTAAATAAAAGTGACTGGGAATAAAATCGGTAATGGTGTAATATTTCAGTTTACAAATTTTGCATGGGAATTATATATCTTTTTTTAATCTAGCCGATCTCTTTTACATTCTATTTATTTTTGTTCCGTCTCTTTTATTAGTGGATGTTCCACAATAGAAATTCTGTCAGGAATTTAAAAATATTGTCAGTTCTTGGAGGGGGCAAATTTAGTGTGCGTGACCTTGATCAAAGTATCATATTTTATATCGAAATTATTGTCAGTCTCGTTACGATGAAAAACTAATACATTTATTATATAGCGATTTTCTAAGCGTAGCTTAGATGTGGCACAAGGCCGAAAGTATGGGACACCCAGTGAGGATCGAACTCATTACTCAATTGTAACGATTCATGGACAAGCTTGCTAACCATTACACCACCTCGAGGTGTCCTACATTTATTATATTGTTCTTCAAAAATCGTTTTTAATACACTTATGTAATATATGATCTTAGGAAACCTGTAAATATCTTCTTAGATATTGTAGCTATGCTCACAAGTAGACATACACGCAATCACACAGGCGGCAGTTAAAGAAAAGAAAATTAAATGAATAAGAGACTAAAACTAAAATAGGTAACTACGTAATATTTCAGACATAGGTAATTGAAAGTAAGTCTGTTCTTAATGCTGCCTGTTCTTTTAAATTTGGGGCAATATTAACTTCAAGACGGCAAGTCTTCATTCAGAACTTAACAATGATTTATCTCGCTCTGACTAAGGAACCTTGGTTTCCGCCTTTGCAATCCTGCTGTAATTCATCGGTTAAATTTCCCCTAATGACAATCCCTGGTACTATTACAGAGCTAAAAGCTTTTACTACACATAAAAAGCAGTTACATCGACTGTGTCTAGAGTAAGGTTTTATCCTTAACTTAGGAGAGTAATTCCGTCTGTGAGTGATTTATTGAACCCGGTGTCCCATGTATGATAGACAAATTTATTGGGTAAAGCGACGATAGATTGTTAGAGGCTTGAATGTTAGTTGCGTGACTTGTCTATAGAAGAAGGCATGCTCAAGTGGATACGCTTACGTTGGAAATAGTAAGATTTTGTTGGAAATGAAGGAGCAAAGTGAGAATAGACGAAGGCACGCAGTTAATTTCAATAGTCTTGAATATTACGAACGTCCCGATTAATGTATTAGTTTTGTAAAAAATATAAAAATTTGAAACGACTGTAACAACTGCAGAAGCCGAATATGAAAATAGAAAAATGAAAGAAACATGGAAGAAAAAAGCAACGTAGACGGTAAAATGAGCATAGAATGATAAAATGACAAAAGAAATTAAAAAAAAGGAAGAGAAAAATGACGCAACAAAAAAGAATAAATGAATGTAAAAATAAAGAAAATTTAAAAGGAAAGAAAGAGAAAATAACAAATGTAAAAAAAGAAGATAAAATTCGGGGAAGACAAACAAGAATATATATAGAAAGGAACAATAAATATATAAGAAAATAGAAATAAAAGAAAATATTTATAAAAATATTATAAAGAAGTAAAAAAGGATTAAGTATAGAAAAATAAAAGAAGAAATGATAAAATATAAAATGAATGAAAGAAAATTAAACAATGACTGTAAGAACGAGTTTAAATGAAAAAGAAGAAACCGGGTAAGAAGGTAAAAAGATAAACCATTTTTAAAAGAGCTATAATGTTTTAATTAAAGGAAGACAATATAAACAGAAGAATTAAAACAGAATAAGAAAATCAAAAAATGAAATAGGAAAGTAAAAAAAACATGGTAAATTGAGGAAAAGAAGAACATTGAAAAAGAAGATGTAACTTAAAAGGAAACAAAAATAAAGGATATTAAAGTGTAAATAATTTTTAAAAAATCTAATTTAAAATGAAAAAGATGAAATAATGGGTCGGAACGTAAAAAAATTGAAAAAGAAAATTATATGAAGAAAAATAAAATAAACAGAAATGTCACTTATCTTTTCACTGGTGATAAATTACGACACGCAATGGAAGGAATATCACACATATTTTTCCTTAAAACGTCAGAGTGTAGTGTCGTTTCATTTCAGTAGATTCGACATCGAAGCCCTAAATATTTTCAAACTAGTGAATAAACATGCCACCGGTGAGTTATGCAAAATTCAGTTTGAAGCTTGTTATCTTTTGTCATGGAAGGCTTATTAGCAGCATGATATTGAAGCCAAAGGATGCGAATCGTGTTATCTTCAATTGGAGTGGCTTCAATTTTATTAATATATATACACATATGAAATTATGGGTGACATTTCATAGAAATTTGACAGCACGTGTTTATCAGTAATGTGACAAAATTTTACTTATATTAGTCGAGTGGCGACAGTCTGCTACATGCCTGAACACAATCTTCAGGCAATCTAAATGTAAATTTATAATAAGATGTTCTGAAAATTGTGTTCAAGAATGAAAGACTCTCACCACTAGTTGTTGTCATCAGTCGTGTGTGTGTGTGTGTGTGTGTGTGTGTTTGTGTGTGTAATAAACTGAAATAATTTCATTAAACATTAAGTAGAAAATTTATTCTACGATTGTTGCTGGATTTCAAAGGACTACTGAGTATACGGACCACGAAAAAGCTTGAAAACAAATCACCGTCCTAGAGTTCATACCCTGTATATGACGCTTGCTTCGTCGGATATCAAATGAAATCTTTAACAATTGAGCAAAGAAATAATATCTCTTATGGATCTGTAACGTGGTTGATACTGACTTGGCAGGCCGGCTGCAGCCGCTCTCTCACCGGCGTGACGTGGCTTTCCTGTGCCTCTTCTACAAGTACTTTCATGGCTTCTGCTCCGATGAGCTTAGATCACTGGTGCCGCCTAAGCACGAATTTACACGAGATACTAGATTAGCAACTAGGTCCCACCCTTTTACAGTTAAACAAATAAGATGTAACCATAAATTCTACTCCAACAGCTTCTTTTCTCGCGCTTCCCGCCTGTGGAACTCCCTTCCACAAGTTTGCTTTCCCGACAGTTACAATCTCCAGGTGTTTAAATGTAGGGTCAATAGACACCTCCTATCACACTAACTCCTAACTATTCTCACAACACTCTCATCTACCCAACCCTCATTCTCGGTGTCCTTACCCGCCTATCACCCACCCTCTGTCATTTCCTATATTTAATCAGCCTTTCTCCACTCTACGTAGCCCCCTGCACAGTAGTGGCAGTGACATGCCTTGCTCGGGGTGAAACGCTTATAAAAAAAATATGGCAAATGTTTTTTAAAACAATATATATCAAGCCACTGTAATGTCAGATGATAGCGAAGAATAAATATACATAGGAGTAACTGAAGGACCCTGGGAAATTTTGAGAATACGCAGAGAAATCTACTATTATGAATGATGATGATGATCCTTCTTCCCGAGAGATGATCATTTTTTCATTAAACATTACTACCAGGAAAATTATTGTGACTGCAAAGACAGCTAATCAGGTCATTGTTTACTCTAGATTTTCTGCTACAGGATAGACAAGAACTGTCTTGCTGGAAAGAATAGCTTGTCCTCTTCTTCCAGCGTTGTCATTTTTGCTGCAGTTCTAGGATACGTTGCGCTTCGAAATCTTCTAGGCCTGTTCTGATTGATGCTCACCAGGGAGGGCGACCACGTGAAGCTTATTTTCTAGGAGACAACGGTGACGTTGCAGTGTTTCAAGGTGGCCTTGAAGCGGTTCTTCTCTTCATTAAATCGCTTCCCTGCTTAAGCTACTCGTAGAAGAGACAATTGTTTTACATGTTGCTTATATCACCGGCTCATAGAAGCTGGTAATGTATCAGTGTAGCGTGGATGCTCTCCATCGGAGCTCGCTTGAGTACCTCTGTATATGGAACGTTATCCTGAAATTTTATGCAAAGCATCTTTGTCAGGCATCTCAGGTGAAAAGCATATAGCTGTCTGACATGGTAACTGTTAGACTGACGTACAGTAACAAATGAAGAGCAACAACAAGGTAAACTTTCAGCTTTGTCTGCAAGGTCAGTCCACGCTACTACCATATTCAATATCGGAGTCTGCCAAAGGTGGTACTGGCTCTGGTATCCTATAGTACAATTCCATGTCGTTGTTGGAAGAGACTGGCAAGGAGCTTCCAAGATAGGAAAACAAGTCAGTCATATCAAGTCTCTGTCCACTGACCGTTATGACTGGTTCGGTCTAGGCAGCCCGTGGGGTTGCTCGTGAGGGACCTCGGTCTTCTCTTTTGAAATTATGAAGCCGGTCAACACATGCCTTAAAGACGCGATCAATGATTTCCTGCATTTCAGATTATGTACTAGCATTTAATGCCTAGTCTTTGGTAATTAGAAAGTCACCGGACGATCTTCCCGTACGTTTATTTTGGCCCGTAACCTCCTCAATTTGAAGAGCATTCAGTCGCTCCGCCACCTGAGGTCACCGTCCACGAACGTTTTACAGAGTATGGCAAAGAACTTCATACTAAACAAGGTAGTGGCTAGTACGCAGCCCTGTTTTACACCATTGGTTACGAGGAAGGGCTTGGAAATCTTCAAAGGTGCTGTAGAGACTGACGTTCTGACATTGACACTTCTTTTGTAATTGTCGCACAACTCCTGACGCCATACTGACTCTCTAGTAACAGGTCTTGCTTCAGATGTTTGTTTAGGAGGTTCAGCAGGATTCTGGCAAGCAAACTTCTAGCAAATACTAAATAAAAATATGTAATACTTGAACAGCACAATGCTTTTTAAATACATACAATGAAATAACAACAAAACCTTCGAATTGCATAAAAAATATCACGGAGAATAATAAAACCGGCACAAACCTACCACAGCACATGCACAGATTGTAAATTCTCTCTGGAGAAGGAAGTAGCTATAATCACCTTTCCTGACAAACACAAGTTACTTATTAAAAGATAAGAACTTATCTAAAAATAATTTTCATTACTTTACTTAAAAATCAAAAACTAAAAAAAAAAAAAAAAAAACGGGAATATATGCATACACAAAATAAATAATGTAAAAGAATTCCAACAAACCAAATATTTTAATATTCAACAAATCACAACCCACGGGCTCCTCTCGGACAAACAGCATGGCTTCCGCTTTACCAGGTCTACTGCTGATAGGCTAACGACCATCAACGAGTATATATACCAGGCTCTCGACAAGAATGGTGAAGCCCGAATCGTCACCTTGGATATCTCTAAAGCATTCGACAGAGTATGGCATGGCATGCCGGCCTTCTACGGAAACTGCGAAGCTATGGCATAACTGAACTTTTGTTGGACTTAATCCGGTCATTCCTCTCTAACCGCACACTGAAGGTGGTATTAATCGGATATGCTTCCCAGAACTATCCTACAAACGCGGGTGTACCCCAAGACTCTATCATAGGTACTACGCTCCTTCTAATCTATATCAATGATATCCCCGACGCCATAAGATCTCAAGTAGGCATGTATGCCGATGATACCACAGTTTGCTCTCGCCTCGATCAAAAATCTGGTGTTGTTGACAAGGCGAACCTCGGTGCCGAGCTTGAGAAAGACCTCTAATCCGTGGTGGATTGGGGTAAGAAATGGCTCGTAAAATTCAATTCTTCCAAAACGAAGCTGCTGTCAAATAACCACCACAGACAACCGCACCTCCCTCCCATTAGCATGGAACAGGCTTGCCTCCCAGAGAATAAATCACTACGCCTGTTTGGCCTGTCACTCTCAGCGGACCTCAAGTGGAATGACTACGTCGAATCCATTGCTAAATCCGCAGCTATGAAAGTCGGCTCTCTGTGCAGGGCCCGGAAATTCTTTCCGCCTGAATCTATCCTGCAATTATATAAATCCACCATCCACCCGTGTATTGAGTACTGCTGCGACATCTGGTCGGGTGCCCCTTCTATTCTTCTCGGGGATCTTGACAAAATACAGCGAAGAATCTGTAATGTGATTGATACCTACTTGACTGACGAACTTAAATCACTGGTGCCTTCTAGATGTGAATTTGCACGAGATATTAGATTGGCAACTACGTCCCACCCTTTTACAGTGAAACCGATGAAATGTAACCGCAATTTCTACTCCAACAGCTTCTTTCCTCGCACTTTCCGCCTGTAGAATTCCCTACCGCATGCTTGCTTCCTCCAGGAGTTTAAATGTATAGTCAATAGACACCTCCTAACACACTAACTCACACCCACTCTCTCTAACTCTCTCTCTATGTACATCCTAAGTCGCCTACCACCCTCCTTCTGACATTTCCTATATCCAATCGCTCTATGTAACCCCCTGCGCTATAGTGGCAGTGGAATGTCTTGCTTGGGGTTACACGATTAAAAAAAAAAGATAACCAACATGATATGGCTTCCCTGTGCCTCTTCTACAAGTACTTTCATGGCTTCTGCTCCGATGAGCTTAGATCACTGGTACCGCCTAAGCACGAATTTACACGAGATACTAGATTAGTAACTAGGTCCCACCCTTTTACAGTTAAACAAATAAGATGTAACCGTAAATTCTACTCCAACAGCTTCTTTTCTCGCGCTTCCCGCCTGTGGAACTCCCTTCCACAAGTCTGCTTTCCCGACAGTTACAATCTCCAGGTGTTTAAATGTAGGGTCAATAGACACCTCCTATCACACTAACTCCCAACTATTCTCACAACACTCTCATCTACCCAACCCTCATTCTCGGTGTCCTTACCCGCCTATCACCCACCCTCTGTCATTTCCTATATTTAATCTGCCTTCTCCACTCTACGTAGCCCCCTGCACAGTAGTGGCAGTGACATGCCTTGCTCGGGGTGAAACGCTTATAAAAAAAAAAAGTAAAAGTAAAATAAACGTAGGAATTAGAAAAAAATAATTAAATAATAAAGAAAAAAGTTTAGAGTTAATTTTTCTACATCTGTTCGGAATCTACTTTTCTAGTTTAGTTCATTGTTTTATAATTTCTGTTCATGCCGATGTGCGTTGTGCTGCAGTGGATATCGGCTCGGAAAGACAAATCGGGGAGCCGAGTTCGAATTCCATTTGAATTCATTATATTCATTTACGCAAAAATACCTCTGGGAAAGTTATTAATACGTCTCTTCCTACAAGTTATGGGTTATATAACAGGACGGATTGGGTTATATAGCCTTGACTGAAAACCAGTCTACTGAAGAAAGTAATGGCATCCTACTGCGAGATAATCTTCTACCCAGTCAGTCATGTCCCTTTCGAGACATGATCGCCCAAGCGTGTTTCACGTATGGAACTTAACTGACTAACTGTTCATTTGCTATCTTGTTTTTTCGAAGTTTAACATATTTTACATTTTACACTTTTCAATTTCTGTACTCTTTGGTATTTCGAATTTAATTTTATACTGTTTTCTATTTAGGATTTAATTTTATACCCTTTTTTATTTGGGCTTTAATTTGACACTCTTTTCTATTTGGCATTTAATTGTACACTCTTTTCTATTTAGGATTTTATTTTACACTCTTTTCTTTTTGGGCTTTAATTCTACACTATTTTTTATTTGGGCTTTAATTTTACACTCTTTTCTATTTGGGATTTAACTGAGTTCTCCTCTTAATTCTGTTGACGTGTCATGTCTATTGGAGCATTTAGATATTTTTTCATTTTTTACTTTTTGTTTCTATACTTTAAAATTGAAAGATTCTTATTCCCTTTTTATGTATTTTTTTTATAGACGATTATTTATTCATTGATATATTTTTTAAAGCTGAAGTAAAAACTGTAAGCAAAATATCACACGATAATGGTTTGCATTCAAATGTAAAATGTCGTTTTCAGTTGTATACTTAATGGCTATTCTCAGCAGTCTCCTTTCCTTATTAATACATTCTTCAGAGCGTTTGTGGTTAGCCCAATTTAATAGCCTCGCTGGAAACGCTTTCAGTATCACAAAAAATCAAGCAAATACATTGGATGAAGTCCTGTGTTGATTATTTTCCTTCACCTTTCATTGAAACGTTTTTCTCTTGTGACGTCTTCTAATTACGTATAACTCCCTCTAGTTTCCTCTACCGTTTTCATCTGAATTCTTTATTCTCTTTTTTCATCTCTTTACCTTAATTCTTTCTCCAATTTTCAATATTACCGTCTTTATCTTTTCCTTATACGCTTTTTATTTTTTATCTCTTTTCTGATTATAGCCACACCCTTTCTTTTATAACTCATCTGTTGTTTTTCTCTCTTCTCACCGCTTCTAACACAACACGTTCTCATTTTACTCTCTTTCTACTCTGTTTTTTTTCTTTTCGAACATTACGCGATGCCATTTCCTCACTTCTATCTATCTATCTATCTATCTATCTATCTATCTATCTACTTTTACTCTATCGTCACGCCTCTCGCTCGCTCATTCATTCAATTTGATGCTTTCATTTATGAAATTTTCCTTTCCTTTCTTCTTCTCCTTCAATCTACTCAACTCATCTTTTAATCTTTCATTATCCCTCTTTCTGTTAATATTATCTTCTATTCAGTTATTGTCTTTCCTATTTTTCTTTTCCTCCTTCATAACTTCTTACTCTTTGCTTTTTCGAGAATAACTGCTTTGTGGGTTAGATTTCTTCACATGTAATTAAACACCCGATTTAATTACTGTTGTTGGATTATGGGGATTGGTGAATTAATTTGCTTGATCTGCGACACACAGTCATAATAAGCGAATGCCAAATTTTCAATTACTCGAGAGAGTTAATTAGAACAGAAGTGGGCCATGAAGTATGAGGTGGACATTTGCTGTCATTAATGTTTGATCAATATGGCGTAACACAATGAATGCATGGCGAAAGTTTTTCATGTGTTGTAGTTATTGGGAAACGCCTATTTTAAAATCATTTGGACCACTCCTTCAAATGGGTTTTAGAATAAACTTGCATAAAACACATGTATCAAGAACGACCGGGCCTGGATGACGCAATAAAACTGATCACATGTTTTAGGGTTCAAGAAAAGTGGGATCACTGAAGAGGGTTCTCATTAATTATCAAAATATTTACTAACTCATTATGTTTCAAATGCAAGTAGGTTAGATAAAATGAAGGCAGGACAGAGTTGCCCCTATGAATTAATTTTGAAAAATGTTCTTGAATAAGCGTATGAAATAATGCGTGAAAGACGCATTCGAATATTTACGTCTGAACTTGACAGAAAGGGGTTAATTAACTTTTATTTACAGCAGACACATGTCTACTAAATATACCATATGTTTAATACACTATATTTGATAGGTTTTGAATTATCATTTTCTGTAATTTCTCTCGAGCTTTATATTGGCGCTATATAAAAATATATATATTTGCGAAAACCTTTCTTTTTATAACTAGACATGATTTTGCTATAGGTAAATATCCCCCATCTTATTTCGTTATGCGTGTATGTAATCAAACACACTTGAACAAGGGCACAATTTCTTTTCAGATTAGAAATTTTAGCCGTACAATTTGGACTTCTTATAAATTTATTTAAACCAGAATTATATATAGTTTCACTCAAGAAGAAGCAGACCCTATAACAATCAAATTCCATTTGAAATTATTTTCCTATCTGACATAGTGTTTAAACTCCTCGGAAAACGCCATATATATTAGCATTTCAATAGCATTGACTGTACTATCAAAACTGAAAAAAATCTGTAATTCAAAATGAAAACAGAATTCAGAAAATGAAATAGAAATAGTCCTGTCATTCTGGCCAGGCATTGAAGCAATGGCAAGCGTTGCTGCGTCAAGGGACTATTAAGATTATAACTAAAACTAGCTGTATAGCTCGGCCTTGCTCGGGTGTAATGAAAACTTTAAAACTAATCCATGGTCCTTGAGCTCAGACACTTTGGACGTTGGCACAAAAGACTAAAAAGCAATAGTTGTTTCCAGTTAAAGCGAAACCGTAGACTGAAAGAAAAATGAATGGATGTAAGTCAAATTTTGATTTCCTGGTATCGATATCAAATAAGTTATTTTCGTCGTAAACTGAAATTTGAATGCTAAATAAGTCCTCTTGGTAAATGGTATCATGGATGAAACTAAGAACTACAATTATACCTATGTAGAGCTAAACCCGAAGCAAAAACTAAAATGAAAGGGGTGAAAAAATACAGACATACAGGCAGATAAACAGACACACACACAAACATCTTACCTTATATATATATATATATATATATATATAATCGATTTTCTGCACTCTTGTAAGAACTGCAACTTTGAAACTTCTGAACCTATTTTCTTATGTCTTTGTCTATGAGTGTATGAAATTTGATTAAAATCGGACCACTCCTTCTATAACCCGATTTCTTCGATTATCGATTTTCGACATTTATTGGTGGTACCTCGACACAAAACCTAGCTAAGAACACTCGCAGACGCTTATAGTACAACTGTGTAAATTTTCAAGAAAATCGGTTTAGCCGTTTCGGAGTCTATAGCTAACGGACACACACACAGACAAAGTTCCATTTATAAATAAGTTTAGATATCAGAAAATTATGAGAAGCTACTCTAGAATATGAACATAATCAGAGTTCGGTTAGTGTAGAAGTAAAGCATAAGATATTCATTAGGTTAATATTAATATAGGGTTCAAGTCATGGGAAGCGACAGAAAAATAGGCTAACAAGAGAAATCATCAACTGATTCAATGGAAACACAAACATTAAAAAGCAAGAGATGGGTTGGAAAGAAGGTAACGGAACTGATCATATGGATACGAGCCCATAGATTGATAGACTTTCTACAGGTAAATTTGAAAAATTTAGACGCTTAAAACTATTTTTTGTTCTAGAGTACATGGTTGATGCTAACTTCGAAGAGACCTGCTTATTGCGCCTTCCCAGATTAATATTTTCAGCTGAAATAAAAATATTATATTGAATCAATTGCTTTGTCGGCAGTGATAACATTTATTCTCGCCAGAATATAATTCTTATATTTATAAGTCTGCCATTCGTCAGTGAATTGGATATAGACTCCTCCTCTAATCTAGTACTCCTGCTATATATTTACAAATTATTAGTAATACCAAAGAATAATTTGTAATGTCATTGGTCTTTACTTGTCATCTCGACTTCTCTAAGTTCCCACTGACGTAATGTAATTTATCTTTTTTGTAAATACATTCATGGTAATTGTTCTGATGAAATTTTCTGTACGGTACGAAGACTTTATGAAATTAAGCGCAGTACTAAATTGGGAGCAAGGACTCTTCATTGTAGAGATGAAATAGCTAGATGTAACCGTATTTTCTATTCTAACATATTCTTTTATTGAATTTCTCACTTGTGAAACTCTCTTCCGGTTTTTAATTATAAAGTCAAGCTGAATTTTCTAAAATATAAATCCAGTGTCAATCTTTCTCTTCTGTCTTCTTATATAATTGTTATCCCTCGTTAATAATTAATAGAATATTTTTTCTGAGTCCTGGGCGTGATTGTAAACTGCATCCGGCAGCAAGACGTCTGATTGGGAGGTTGTGAAAAGCATGGAATCACCTCTTAATTGCTATTGTTCCGAGGTTCACCCTGAACTTGAGTGGTAGCACCTGCTAGGGTCCCAGCTATGGGCAAATAGTTACCCCAAAAAACTGGAGCCAAAACACCACGAAAGTACAAAAATATATTTTTATGGAAAATATACATAAAAATAAACTATTATAGAAAAATAATTATTTCTGAAGGAAAAATATTACCAACAATACATTTTTGAAGAAATACTTATTACCATAACACATTATGAAAGAAAAATATTATCAGCAAAACATTTTTAAATACAAAACTAGAAGACATTTTCAGTTTTCTAAAAAAAAAAAAAGAATAAAAACAAATAGATTTAATTAAAATCTGACTAAATCAACCTTCTCACTAAAACCGAACATTAAAAAAAACTACGCCTTTTTTGCATTGAATAACTCACAGAGGATGATATGCCGTTAAACAAAACTCAAACAAACAAATAAGTATTTTTATCGTATTCTCTAACAGTCAGTAATTCATTTGGTCTTAATAACTTTATTTCCTTGTGGGAGTAAAATGATTTTTTAAAAATGAAAGAAAATATGCGTATTTTGAAATAAAAAATGTCAACCTGATAACGCTAGAAGGCTGGCAAAAACAAGCCAATAATGTTTTCAGTATTGTTTTCTATACTTTCCGATGAAAAGTAATCAAATAAGATTTAAATGCATTTATGATATTGTGAACAGAACCTGTTGGACGTGAATATGGGAAAAACAAGACACAGTTATCTATAAGCGCTTAGATACTTCTTCAGATTGAACAGCCATATCTACATCACATTGCGTATAATCTATGATATATTGTACCGTACATTTTACCAAGAATATTCAGGGCTGTACATAACGGGAACATATTTGCAAAGTGTGGCATTAAAGTATACAGTACTGTGCAAAAAAGACCCTGAATTTTATAAAGAAATGGTCGAAAAATACAAAGATATTATTAAGGAAAATGATCTGGTAATTATAACAGAAGTAGTAAATGTCATTTCAGCCAAAACAATCTCCCTGATGACTTCGGATGTAAAAACCCGAAAGTTCATAACAGGGAGAGTATAGAAGAGGCGCTAAAAAACCTAAACATAGTACCAAAAGTGTTGGCGAGAAGGTCCTGGGCCATGTGGGATGTCCTGTTAAACACATTGACAGCGAAAACATCAGACTGCAGACGGAGTACATGGGTACTAGACGAACCCGGATTGTAATTCATGGAGTTCCTGTGGAAATTACTCTCGATCCCGTGGGAGGCTTCTTTGCCCAATATGGAAATGTTGATGGGGGGTGCCGTGTGACAAGCAAGGCGGGCATGCCCACTGAAGATGTATATATCTACATAGTGGTAAACCGGCCGAATTTTTAAAAAGTCCCCGACATATTACTTTGTCGGGGAAGAAAATTGTTTGTGGTTTTAGAGGGCCGGAGGCCACATTGTTGGTCTTGCGGCGAAGCAGGGCACATTTCTAAAACATGCCCAGGAAGCACCTCGGGCGAATGAAAAATGCCACCGGCAACACCGCCGGTGCAAAAAAACTACAGTATAAAGAAAAAAAAAAGCTGGCTAGGAAGCAAATTCAGGCGGATGGGCTGAGGAGGTAAAGAAGGGGAAAAAGATAACTTCCGCTCCTCCTCAGCAAGAAAACCAATCCCCAAAAATGTCTTCCCCGGCCAAAAAGAAGGCCCGAAAAGAAACAGAACAGAGGGTTTCTCCACCTACTCAAAAAGAAAACAAGGCAACAAAAATTTCTTCTCCAGAAAAAAGAAGGCTTCAAAAGGAAATATAACAGAGGCAGCAGCAGCAACAAATGGATTTTGGGGAGATGCCTCCCTCGTGACCTTCATTTCTCAAAAGAGGACGTGAAGAGAAGGAAGAATTAAAAAAGAAAAATGGGAACGTGGAGCCAAACGATCGTGGTTGGGCAGAACGGGTTATGGCCATTGTCAAGACCCAATCTTCTCCTACATCACCTACAAGAACAATTAATGTGGGGAGGAGAAGTCAATCTGCCTCCCCAGTGAGATCTTCTCCCACGCACTTCCTCGTAACAGAAAAACCCTCTTCCCAGCCCTCTTCCACAACCCTCCTCCCAAACAGAAACACCTACCCACAAAGGAGAAGCACCCTCGTTTGAAGATATTCAGCCCACCCCTTAATCAGAAAAGGGAAAAAAGAAAAAGAAAACCCTATAAGAACATTAACATTTGGAAAATAGATCGGCCTTAGAAAAGAACCCTCTTAAGGCCATTATTAAAGTTAGAAAAGATTGACGTAAAGTCAATCAAGGACCCTGCAAATTTCCCAGGCGCCCCCTGTGTACTAACGCTGATAAGGATTACCGGGGGTCATTAAAAGCCTGGGATTTTGTGCAGGGGGCCATCGAGGAGTTTCCCAAAATAAAATGGCCCAAGTGGGCACTAAGTATTTAAAAAGATTATCGCATTTTTGTTCTGGTAAGGTCCCTGTAATTCTCCACCCCTCTCTTTACAGTGCCTGAAAAAATAACGTTCCCCACGGACGTTGGCGGCATTGTCCAGGACGGACGAATTACATCCGTTATAGGTACTGGTACCCTAGGACAATCCGTCAGGGTCCCTACTGCTATTGATTTTTGATCCGTATATGACCAGAAATAATTTTCTACTTTGTTTTCAGGTCTAAAAGATGGTAATGAAGTTAGCCAGCTTGAATGCAAAGGGCCTTAGGGATAGGAGTAAGGCTGCCCGCCTGCTTCGGAACCTCTTGTCCTTCGGCATGGATGTACCCGGCTTTCTCTTTTGCTATGATCCAAGTCGAGATTCTTAATCTCCCCAGTTTGTTTTGACTTTCTTTTATCTCGGCTGGTTCAGCTTTTCATTGTCCCTGTCCATTAATTTTTAACCCCCACCCCACCCCCTTAGCGAGTGTGCTTCTTGATTTCACCGTTTGGCGGAATACAGCAGCCACTCTTTTTCTGGGATGGACGTGTCTTACTAACATTGTTTATTATAGTTAGTTCAAAAATTTGTTGTATTATTAGTTGTTTGGGAGGATACATCCCCCTCCCATCATTTTATCTTTCATTAAATGTTTTAAATTATATATTATATTGTACATAAATACATTTTTATTGCCATGGGTTTTCCCCCTTTTTTTAGGTGCCCCTTGCAAATATATAGTATTGTGGTGTATGAAGGATTGGGAGGTGATGAATGAGTTCTTTTGGTGATTGTGCAAATTGTAATGAGTGAATGGGTCGTGATAGTACTTAGCTAGGTATAGGATAGTTAAGTGAATACCACCCTCTACCCCTCTCCTTTTCAGCCTTGTTCCATAATTTGTATTTTTTACAAATAAATATTGAGAAGTTCTTTACAGTTCTATTGTAGTTCAGTAGAACTACTAGGCAGTTGATATTAGTCGGCAGTTAACCGAATACTAAGGAGTCAGCTTTCAGTGGAAGATTACAAAGTTCCTAACATTTTGGGTGCGTTAAGTCAATCAGAAACCGACATAGCACGATTATAACCTTCAGTGTGAAAACTACTCCACAACAATAAACGACAGTGCGGAGATAGTAAGTAATTTTTTACGTTACTTGTGTATTATTGCTTTTTCCATAAAATCATTAATTTATGAACAGATATCCATGGAAGTGCTTCCCCAATCACTACAACAATTTCAACTCTTGGATCAATCCGATATTTTCTTATGACTTAGACTTGATTCTTCCTTTTGGCATTTTTACAGTAATCTCATACCCTAATCATCAAGCTTGCGTGGCACATGGGCCTTGTGAACATTGGTTTAACTAAGATTTCTACATTCACAGCGTCTCTGAGGTGAGTTATTATTTGCGCCTTATCATTATTCAACAAATCCAAATGAATGTAAACACCGAGGCGATGTAATTATACCTGAATATTGAAAACCTGCAATTAAAACAAAGTATTGCAATGGACACTGAACATATGAATAATGAGGATTTTAATCAAGTAATTTGCAAGTAAACCTAATTTCATCATTAACTAATGCATGGTAATTGTGATGATAATTGTATCCGTTTTCTTTCGTGCAAACATTCAGCAATCATTACAGAACAGCCTCTGCTACTCGAGTAACGCATTTCTTAATTCCTGGTCACCGGCGTGATAGTATATATATATATATATATATATATATATATATATATATATATATATATATATATACTATCCAATTAGATATTTATCCAATTTGATATCGAAAAATACTATCCATCGATATCAAAGAAACTATTTGTTACGTCTCTGAAATTCGCCACTCTTTACTCGGATATAACGGAGGAAGAGAAAACAATAATAATGAGTGCCAAGACATCTGTGCTCATACACAAAGAAGAACAGTGAAACAAAAATTAATTCCAACGAGAACAATTTTGATATTACGATAGGATCGATGGATTCTGCAGAATCTTCAAATCTGGTAGGATTATTAATATTATATAATCTCATAGCCTATAAGGAAGTAAACACTAAAGACATTGCACTTTATAAAGATGACGGACTTATAGTAATAAGAAATACCACGAACATTAAAATAGACAGGGTTAGAAAACGATACACAAGGAGTTTTAAAATTTCAATTTAAAAGTAACAGTTAAAGCTAAGATAAAAAAGTAGATTTCCTCGATGTAACTTTGCATCTAGAGAAAAATATACAAAAAATCAAACACAAACCCTTTATACATCCACCCAATATCTAACCACCCTCCTTCTATCACCAAGCATAGACCCTCATCAATAGAATACAGAATTAGTAGAAACTCGGCTAATGAGGAAGTGTTTAATAAGCATAGCAATTTTTATAGTACTGCATTGAAATATAGTGGATACATAAACGCAAAAATTAAATATATAAACAAGAAAAGTAACCCTCGATGTAAAAATAGGAATAGGAAAATAATCTTGTACACACCCACTTACAACCAGATGACAAATGGCAAATTGGGGAGAAAATTCCTCGAGTTAATTAGGAAACACTTTCCGGAAAAAAAAATCCACTAAGTATGATCTTTAATAAAAACACTAAAAAATTAAGTTACAGCTGTATGAACAATCTAGAAAAAATTATGAAAAACCACAATAATAGTATTTTAAAAAATTCAACAAAATCAGTAAAAACAACCAGACAACAGAAAATAAGAATTTACACAAGAAAAAATGTAATTGTAAAAACCCCATAAACTGCCCGCTAGAAAACAGGTGTTTGACGGAATCGATAATCTATCAATGCAAAATATCGACAAAGGAAAACCCAAACAATATAAAGGTTTATATAGGGAGTACTAAAAACACTCTAAAGCAGCGAATTTGCCAGCACATCTCTTCATCTAATAATAGCAAATACAGAAATAGAATATCTCTATCGAGATATCATTGATACCAAAAGGAATTTTTTTTTAAAAAAACACCCACAATAAAGTGGAAAATTCTAAAAGAAGCTAAAACATGTAAGTCCTTAAATGAACCATAGTCATTATGCTTATATGAAAAACTATTTGTTATTAGATCACTTAAAAATAAAAGTTTATTAAATAAACGCAACGAAATTAATGTCATATGTAGTCATTGTAAATTATTCACATTAGAAAATGGATAAAACCTAAATTAAATAACATGCATATAACAAACAAGTACATAAAAAAATAATCACTGACAAACTAGGTTAAATTAAAGCCAAAAATAGAATAAGTTTTCTTTTTAAAAAATCCCCCCTTTGTATCAGGATAATAAACTTTGCAACAAATGGATAGTTGGAACAAAAAAATCGCAGTTTAGGTTTTTTTGAAAAAATTTTTTCTTTAACAAATACAATAAAGAGGTTAAGAATAGGGGATTGGTAGTACTAAAAAATGAATATCACATCAAATGTAATAAAACTGAAGGGAAAATGATAAGATCAGATTAATGGAAGGTAAAACATTAAGGAAGGAAAACAGACAAGAGAAGAATAGGGTCAAGGGGGAGAAAAAAAAAGGAAAAAAAGCGGTAAAAATTGGTTAGCGCGAGGAATTCTTCGGGGTCAAACCCCAAAGTGAATCTCCATTCTGATTAGCCACACAAGAAACACCCACATACATTCACAGTAAACCGAAAGTATTTGTCATTTAAATGTAAATCATCTGAACAACCACACCAACATTGCCTGATGATGAAAACCTATCTCGAAACATAGAAATATCCATGTCGCAATGTAAAATTTATATAACCATATAATTATTTTATATTAAACTCTATAATACTCATTATATTGAGCACTGTTTATGATAAAATAAATGCCAGAGCACACAAAAATAAAAAAAACACCTTGAGTCCTCTTCACTTGGAATTATATATATATATATATATGGTTTAACCCCGCCTTATATATATATATATATATATATATATATATTTGGTTTAACCCTCCTTATTGTAAACTAACCAACATCAATATTGGTAAGTATTTTCTCAAGTTAATAGACAAAAATTTTAATAACAGTAACACTCTACGGAAGATTTTTAATAGGTACACCCTTAAAATTAGTTATTCTTGCAACCCGAATATGGACAGCCTTATTAGTTCCCAAAATAGGAGTATTCTGGTGAACTTGCGCAATGCTGAATCTAGGTCCGGAATTCTAAACGAATGCAACTGTAATTCTGTGGAAGCCTGCCCGGTGGAGGGAAAATGCAAATCCACCCAGGTGATTTATGAAGCCCGCATTTCTCCATCTAACAAAAAAAAATAAAAAACAAAAAAAAAAAACGAGTTCTGGACCTATATCGGTATGTCCGCTGGTCCTTTCAAACAAAGACTGCATAACCACAGGTACCCCTTTTCAAACCCCGGTCAGAGGTACCAGACAGTCCTTTCGCAGGCATTCTGGAAAATGAAAGAGGAAGGGCTGGATTCTGAAATTAGCTGGAAACTGATAGGTTCAGCCCGTATTCCGAGGAATTTTCATGATAGGTGCTGTCTATGTTTACTGGAAAAAATTTCAATATTAAAATACCCCCACCAACACCGGCTACTGAATCTTAGGAGGGAATTCATCAGTAAGTGCCGCCACAAGGCAAATTTTTCGAATACTTAAATTTAGAATTTAAATCCCCGTTGACTAGAGGTTAGAATATAAATTAAAAGGATTCGATTTAAGTTTTAATCTTAATTTTACCCTAACGTTAACCTTAAAAAGTATTTTAACCCCCCGACCTTCCTATCCCAAGCTCCTTTAATTGCCTATCTTTAGAAAATATTGATTCTTTTACTAAAATCCTTTTTCCTTGGTTAACAAATATATGTATATATATACTTTTTTTTCTCTAATATTTGTTGTTTTCTCTAATAATTTTTAAATAGATAACTTCTGTAATTGGCATTTAGCTCGCTTCTACCTACAAGGTTTAATCAAATAATTTTAAATAACAAAAATTTTAAAATCTTATATTGAAACCCATTCCTTCTCGCCTAAATACACCTCTTCAAACAGCCCAAAGTCTTAACTTTAAAAAGTAATTTAACTCATTTAGTTGTCTACCTTTATAAAATATGAACTCCTATTCCTCCCCTTCCTAAATATACCCTTTCAACACCCTGTAAGCCCCGACTACCAGCTCTCTCCTTTTCCACTGTGTGACCGTTGTTAACCAAAAACCCATCCACACTCTAACCCAGGGCCTTCGCCATTTGGATAAAACAATGTCGTTGACGTGACATAGAGTCTCTATTAGAGATCCTATGTCGAAGTGTACATCCGACATCTTTGAATTTTGAAAATGTTCTCTAATTTATATATATATATTATCGCTGTTTACCTCATAACTAATGGTTTTATTAGAGGTATATTTTAATGGGGTAATTTGGAATATATTGATAGAACAGCCAGAGATCTGCCGGTTGAAAATTATGCTTTTTTTTTCTAATAAAAATATTTTATGTTATCACTTTTCATATTATTGGCGGAAACATCCTTCTTATTATTTTTTAAAAAGTGTGGAATATCAACGTTCTGATTATTTTCTGGTTCTTCGAGTTATTATTAGTTTTAATCGTTCCTTTTGACGAATGTCTTCAAGCGATGTGGATTCTGTTATTCGGAATAGTATTTCGTTTATGATTTCGTTGCACCTGTTGCTATATTTCTAAGACATCTCGTCCTCTCTAAGATCTACACGGTCAGTTCTGAAAAACAGTCGTATTCAAATAGCGGTCTAAATATTCTTTAACAAAATATGCGCCATGTATGTCTTTCATATAATAAAAAGTATCTGACGAGTCGAATATTCCTTAATATTGGGCGAGTTTTTTTACTTTAATACCTAATTTCTTTATCTCATTGTAAATTTATTATAACAGATCAATACTTTGAGCTGCTTAAATTGTTTAGTATTCTAATTGTTAAGTATTCTAATTCTACATGTTTTTCTGGTGAATGAAGTGTAGGTGCAAGCAGAAGATTCATTAATATTTCCGTTCATAATTTCTTCTTTGGAAAGATTCATATTGAACCCGATGTATTGGAACACGTTCCACTAGTTGTTGTTTTATTTTCGTGATCATTCTCATCCCATTTATGAATATCTATGAGGTCGTATTGGACTCAATAATTATCTGTGCACTGAATTCAAAGTTGGGGAAGAAAAACATTCTTTTCAATTAGTAGTTTTGTTAGAGATATTGTAGTAGAACTATTTTTGATTATCAACTGTTTAGTGACCATCTTTTTTTATCTGTGCTTTTATATACCTCAGATAATGAACGTAGAAAAATTAGATACGTAAGATTCTTAGTTCTTCTTTGTCGTACGTTTCATGACGATTGAAATGTTTGGGTTCTCGTTAAACAAATAAGCATCCCCCCACACACTCAAAAAACTAAAATCCGAGTATTTTTCTCATTTTGTGAACAAAGCCATTTGCTGAAATTGCCGGAAAATTTATTAGTCTGATCAAGCATTACAATACTTTTTTCTGGGTTCAAAGGGTAATATCTTATGTCCCAGGTGTCAATAAATCCACCCTTAATTTTTGACGACTGCAAAAACTGTCGAAATGCACTATAAGATATACAATAGTTTTAAACATGTTTGTAGTGTGAAGGGTTTCATGCATATTTGCAATTTACCTAATTGTCAATCTTTGGATGCCACTGACATCAAGTGTTGCTTGTGTATGTCTCTAAATACACATGTTTTCATGATATTTTCCTGGGTGCTTTTTCGAGAATTTCTACACGTATCCACTCCTCAATGACAAAGTAATCAATCGTATTGTTTCAAACACACGTTCATCATTGAAACTAGTTTTATGACGTTACACAGATATCGCATGTCTATTTATAGACGATGGAAGGGTAAGAAACTCTGTATGCTGATATATTCAACTTTTCGAACTTCCGTTTTTATACGTTGAAAACTGAGATATTTACCTCTTTTTCGCAGAGTATGTGGGAAATATTTAAATAAACATGAATGACACTCTCTAAAAATGAATATTTTAATGGAATTGCGCTTAATATAATTATCGTTTTTCTGTGTCAGTGTACTTTCCCGTTAATAAGTACATATTATCGTGTCCATAAAAAATACATAAATAAAAAATTAATTGTAATGTTACTTTGTCGTGTCTATAAACGGTAAATAGATACAAATTAATTATAGTAGAAAGATATAATAAAATAATTATAACAATTATAACTATCATTAATCCACTCATTGTAAACTAATGAGAATCGACACCACATCTTTTCTCTACACACAAACACACGTCTTCCTTACTATCGGACAAAATGTCGACAAGAAAAGGCTGTTCACTCATGTGTTGATCAAAATAACGGTTGCTCTTTTGTTTCATAGCACTCAACAAAAATTCGAGGTATGAAAACCGAAGTGATTCTTTTAATTTCTAACTTACTTATCTGGACATTCATTCCAAACATCTATAATAAAAAATACATACGGGAAAGAGTGTATACAATTTGATTATTCTTTAATCATTCTGTCGAATTCGGAATCTACACTACCGGCCATAATTATTAGGCAACCCCAGTTTTTTTTTAAATATGTATTTTAAATTATTTTAAATATTTATTGACAAATGAAAAGATAATGGTTCTTTTATTATGATTATTTTGCAAACTTTTACAAGGGAAATTTACATATTGGGAGGGAAACTCAACACTGAATTCAAATTTTATATTGCTTTTGATTATATACATTGAGCTCTATACTATATTGAATCATATATAAACACACATGTGCCTATATTCATATGTATACAGTCTTATATAAATACATAGACATCATATATATATATACAAAGAAATACATATATGTACACATACATATATAGATACATATAATATACATATACTACCAGCAATAATTATTAGGCCACCCAGTTTTTTAAAAGAAATGATGTATTTCATATCATTTTTAGTATTTATTGACAAGTGGATAATTATAAATGAAAATAGAATGGATTTTTTTTGTTATTATTATTTTGCAAAAATTTACAAGGCAAGGAATGCGTGCGAATCATTCTATTTTTTTTTTCGTTCTATCATTGGTGATACTGCAATATAGGTAATTATTAAATATTTATAAATTAATTTGATGCGCATGTTATTTTGCAATATTAACAAAAAAAAACATTCCATTTGCATTTACAATTATTCACTTAGGCATAAAATACTAAAAAATAGTATAAAATACATCATTTTTTACACACTGAGTTTGCCTAATAATTATGGCCGGTAGTGTACATCTGACGCCAAACTCACATTTCTATTGATTACTACTGTTTGTCATACCTCCAGCACCATATAACAAACAGAAAATAATAATACTTGCTTTATAGTTTTCAAATCTTAGCTATCTCTCAGTTTTTACGATACTTTTTGCATGTAAGGGGGTTTGTAATTATTTACTCACAATTGTAAACATTAACAATATATGTCTCAGTTCGCTTTTCATTCGCTATCAATCAGTGAGATAATGTCGCTGTTTTTGGTGCAACTTCGTATGGGTATATATGTAAAATCCTCTCCTTCTGAGGGTTTTCATGACCTTTATCTATGAAGCGTTTTGCGTCTTCCATAACACACGATAAGACACAAACACTACCCTATCCGTTCGTTTGCTCTGTACACCTGTCAAACATGACTGCACTCGAAACCTACGTTTATGAACACAACTGACAAGGTTACGACATATCCGCTACCATACAAGTAATACTCAAGAAGAACACACGCGTAAGACATGCTATATACTGAAAAAATAGAAAAAGAAAGTTTTCATTTCTTCTAGATCGTAACTATTAAAAAATAACATATATTATATACGATCCCCGATCAACTTGGGAACTGATGCCTTTAATATAAATTTTCATCTGTCAGATACATCGCTTTAACCCAGACATCTTGGAAGCTTTCAACAGAGCAATTAAAAGGCTCATTTTAAAACCAAAATACAGTGTACTGCAAAAGTAGGTTTACAGTTATTATTCATTAGGCCGGCGTTGCTCGGGTGTAAAAAATATTTTATGGTCTTAGAGCTCAGACACTTTGGACGTTGGCATGAAAAACTAAAAGGCAGTAGTTTTTTCCAGTTAAAGCGAAACCGTAGAATGAACCAAAAATGAAGGTTGTAAGTCAAATTTTGATTTCCTGGTATCGATATCAAATAAGTTTTTTCGTTGTAAACTGAATTTTGAAGGCTAGATAAGTCCTCTGAGTAAATGGTATCATGGCTGAGACTAAGAACTACAATTATACCTATTATAGCCGAACCCGAAGCAAAAACTAAAATAAGAGGACTGAAAAAAATACAGATATACAGGCAGATAAACAGACACACACACAAACATCTTGCCTTATATATATAGATTATCGATTTTCTGCACTCTTGTAAGAACTACAACCTTGAAACTTCTGAATATCGTTTCTTATGTCTTTGTCTATGAGTGTATCAAATTTGATTAAAGTCGGACCACGCCTTCTAAAACCCGATTTTTTCGATTATCAATTTTCGATATTTACCGGGTTTACCTCGACAAAAAACCTAGCTAAGAACCCTCGCAGACGCTTATAGTACAATTGTGTAAATTTTCAAGAAAATCGGTTCAGCCGTTTCGGAGTCTATAGGAAACGGACACACACACACACACACACACATACAAAGTTCCATTTATAAATATGTTTAGATATATTTGCATAATGAATATAATACGTTTAGCGCCCAGTTTTTTTCTATTATTCTATACTTGCTCTTCCCTCCCCTGTGTTCATTTACAGTTAGTTAAGTGCCATACGGGATACACTCTTTGGGCGATCATATCTCGAAGAGACATGACTGACTGGGCAGAAGATTCTCGCAGTAGGTTGCCATTGCTTTCTACAGTAGACTAGTTGTCAGCCACGGCGACAGAACCCAATCTGACCTCTTATTTAATTCATAACTGGAGGGACGAGACGGTTTATTACGTTTCTCAAGGGTATTTGTGCGGAATTGAATGGGGTAAATTCAACTGAAATTCGAACCCGGCTCCCCGATTTGTTGTTCCGAGTCGATATCTACTACACCACAACGTTTATCCTACCCTGTATTAGATAAAAAAAAAATAGATAACAAAAAACTATACTGAAAATAAATAAATAAATAAATAAAACACTAATCTACATTTATAATCTTCCTTATCGGAATAACATAAAGAAAATAGCTGATATGAAATAATATTTACAATTTCTAATGGACTTGATAATTGCATGGTTAATTATGCATAATTTTAAGCGTATGAAAAAACACTTCGAAATATATATGTCAATGTATGTAAAGAATAGAATATAACAAAGGAAACTGAAACTTATACTCAGAAATCTTATCATCCCCAAAGATTTCATAGACAATATCAACTGAAAATATTTTCTTTTTCGTATTCGTTATATGATAGGTAAAAGACAGGGTTGGGAGGAAGAACTTCAGGATAACTCATCTGAAATAGTTAACATTCTCTTACTTGCAGCCTTGTCTCTCGAAAGAATCTAAAAAAGCGTGTCGAAATTTCAAAATTTTTGGCCATATACTGACTTGCTCCGCTTTGGTCTTATATCCAAATATCAAACGAAGGTAATGTATCACTCTCTGAATTCAATTACCCTAGAAGTATTCTGGCGAAATGCTTGCCTTTCTATTCCAGTCTCTGTAGACTGTAATGCTACTTTTCAATCAGCCTCATCAATTTCGTATATAGTTATGAGAATAAATATAGTTATGAGAGTATGTAGTTATGTGAGTGCATAATTATGAAAATTAATTTATATACATATGTATAAAAAATATTAATAATGTATTAACAAAACAGGGCTCAATGTAGTATGAATTAATTATATATATTAATATATATATATATGTATATATATATATATATGTGTGTGTGTGTGACAAATATAAAATGAAAAAGTCGTCTCATATTGACCTGCTCATGAAGTATGTGATTTTTTCCTTCTTCCCTTTTTATTCTACAAACTATTATTGCGTCAATAAATATTAAGGTGCTAGCAAGTTTTTTTTTTATCGATTCCAACTGCATTTTTGTTATGGTTGGTTTCCTTCGCTTCAAAAAAATCACTTTGACTGTTTCTAACGCCATCGTAATAACTTCGATAAATACGATTTCGATTGTCCAATCGGAGGCATGTTTCAAAAAACAAAATTAGCTGTCTCTTATATATAAGCACGGCTATCAACTCCCCATTTCAGTGTCTTTTTCACAGATACATTCATACTAGGAGAGTATGAATAATTCCTTATCGTTTTCAGTGGCAACAATGCCAGTATTCCTAAACTTACGCTCATGCTCGCTTGTAAGGTTTTTAAAAAAGAACCTATCCGTCTACTCAGTATCTCTGGCAATCTTCTTCTTCTCTGTGCCATGTTCTTTCAGGACGCAGGCGATCATGGTTCTCCACGTCTCCTTATCCATGGTGCCAGTCAGTATGTTTTCTCCTGTTACACCTCGCAACTCCCATTCCGTCATCCACCTGATCATGTCCTTCAAATATATTATCCGCTGCCATCCTGTGTCACTTTTACTTCTGCCTAGCCTGTCAGTATCAGGTTCTCAAAGCCTTACTTCCTCATTGTAAGTCCCAGAAACTTCAGTTGTTTCTTCCTGATACGCATTATTAATTTTCTTTTTGTGGCCATTCTTTCCAACACCTCATCGTTGCTCGCATACTCGGTCCTTGATATCCGCAGCATCCTTCTGTACAAACACATTTCCGCGGCTTCAAGTTTTGTCCTCATTTTCGATTATATTGTCTAGCATTCACTGCCGTATTGAAGAACTGACATCACTTGGCATTCTAGCACTCTTTTCTTTGTTTCTAGTGAATTTTTCCTGTGTGTTGCTCTTTCGGAGAGTATGGTTTGTAAGCACAGTCATAAAATTTGGCATGTTTGGTCGCTATGCTAACAGATTGTTTCTGGTGAGATTCGAAGCCGTATCCAACGTCATATATATATATATATATATATATATATATATATATATATATATATATATTAAATCAGATACTTTAATCCAAGTGAAAAAAGCAGGAAGGTAAATTCCAAAAACCCGATCCTAATTAATATTAAAAATTTTATTTTAATATTAAAAAATGATACAGGAAAAGAGCTCCATGTAATAAAATATTACAGTGCAAATATAAATTAAAAAAGGATTAATTCAATGATGTTGAATGACCATTTCGATGTGAAAATCCGATTTTCACATCGAAATGGTCATTCAACATCATTGAATTAATCCTTTTTTAATTCATATATATATATATATATATATATATATATATATATATATATATAAGTGTGTGTGTGTGTGTGTGCAATTTTATATGTATTAATCTGATAAATTTTTTATTACTTAAACGTAACTTTTAGCGGCTACTCGTATTTGAGTAGACGAAAAATAAATAAATACACTTTTTAATAATTAAACGGCGCATTTATTAAATGGTAATTTTTAGTAAATAGACAAACAAGGATAGAGAATAAGAATCGAAGTAGACAAATAAGTATCCTAAAACCTTGTGACATACTTTAAGCTTTTTAATGTAAAATGTAAATCAAATATATTGCCTTTTTTTAAATTCATAGTTACATCTTGCCAAAAAATGGGGATGAGAATCGAAATACCTAATCCTACATATTACTCATGTCATAGTAAAAAATTTATGCACCGTACAATGAATAAGATCTATCTGGTATTTGTACCACATGCACTGTTATTCGATAGTAAATTGTCTATTCGGCAGTTCGGTTTAAACTCGAACAGGCCATTTTGGATAATAAGCCGAGGAATTGACCGTTCTTAGTTTTATATTATCGTATAGCTATTTCCCATTCATCGACAGGGAATGCCTTGCGTGTGCTTTGCGTTACTCCAGGCCAACGATAAGAATTGCATTAAGGTAAACTTGTGATCAGTGTTCCTTTCCTCAGAATTGCCTCCTGGCGCGAAACGTCTTCTCACTTCCCGTCAAGCTCAATCATTTCAAAGCTACACACATCACATGATGCAGTACGCATAATCTTATAACATGCTCCCTAACCTGTGGAGAGGACAATGTTCAACCACTTTTCACTGACCTCGCTTCAGCGCCGACGCACGTAGTCTCAACTGATAGCATTAAGCTGTGTTACCCTTGAGGATTACTCTCTGCCGCTAATACGCTTGCGTAAGCATGTCACGTGAATAACCGGCGGCCAGTCCTTGGGCAATGCATGTCATTCGAGCGAAAGTTTCAAGATTTAAGACAAATTCTATTGGTGATGTTAATTGTTGCTCGCCTTCCTAATAGACTGGATACGAATTCATTTGCTTTTCTGACAATTACGAAGATAAGCTTCTTTTGATGATCTCTAGTTAACACATCCAAGCTAATCTTTTTTAAATTAAATGAAACAATTTTACTTGTTATGTTAAACAGGAACTTAAGAATCGTAAATGCAAAGTTTAAATACATTTAATAAGAAAATGTAAGATTTCGATGCAAAATAATAAAATACTTTCGAACTGCTTTATAATATCAATCACCTTCTCTAGCAGTGAATACTGGACAATTTCCTCATGGGCAAAAATGGGACATGAGTTAAAAGAGAAATACTATGAATGCAATGAATGGAGTGTTTAAGCAAGAATAAAGACTAAGAAAGTTCATACATGAAGAAACATTATATTTAGAATCAGAAGAATGCAGTTGTAAATCTGGGATATATATCTCGAAAAGAACAGGTTTAAAATTTGAGAAAAACAAGACAAAAGGAAGCACCATATTTTCCCAGTCAAGTTTGTGGAAATATATTACAAAAACGAAGGTGAAGAAATAATAAAAAGAGCTAGAAAATAAATGTTCTTTCAAAGTTCTTAAAGGTTACTACATATATATTATAATAAACGCATTTAAACTTTATGATTAAAATATGCTTACAGTATTTATGTTATTCGGACTATTGTCATATACTTTGTTGCAATTTGTACGACGTTTCGGCCGTTGTACCCTAAGGCATTCTTCAGGTGCTAGGAATTTCGAACCGAACACTTTATTACAATCACTGAGGTATATCTTCGTCTATATCCACTAGGCTATGTGTTCTTAAGTGGATATAGACGTTGACTTGACTCTTAGAGTTCTGAGTTCAATACCGGTTACAACAGTTATGAACAATTAACTTGCAGGGGTAGATGGAAATAACTTATGACTTCCAATTGAGGCTTTACGCAAAGTAAGGGGATGATATACCCCAGTTATTGTAATAAATGTTTCGGTTCAAAATTCCTAGTATCTGCAGAAGGCCTGAGTGGACAAGGGCCGAAACATCATACAAACGGCAACAAAGATCAGGACAATAGTCCGAATAATGTAAATAGAGTAAATATTACCTCATCTCAGAAATATGGACAAATACAAAATATACTTGTTTTGCTGGTATTTCTACTGCGTTGATAAACTGATTTAAAATTAAAGCTGATAATATGCAGCATAATTGCATGAAAATGCAAATAATAACAATAATAATAATAATGATAATAATTTGTGGAAATTGAAAACAAGAGTTGTGCCAGTGATAGTAGGTGCACTTGGAAAGATAAAAAATGGAACAAAACAACACATTGAAAGAATCCCTGGAAACCCCAGCTTAAGAGATATACAAAAAATTGTCGTATTAAGTACAGCCCACACACTAAGAAAGACTTTATCTATGTAATGGTAGGGATGATAGGGAAGATAGAAAAACATGAAATGGAGCCATAACAACACGCCACGACCTGCCTTAGGTCTCCCCGCAGACTTGGTTGGTAGTGAGACCAAAGCAGAAATCGAAATATGATGAAAAATGACATAATAATAATAATAATAATATTAATAATAATAATAATAATAATAATAATAATTATTATTATTATTATTATTATTATTATTATTATTGTATGTCACATGGAAACATGCTTAATTCCAATTGAAGCCCTTAGTTTGATTGGAAAACGTTACGATAGGATCGTTGAAGTGATTCTTTGTAGGATATGACTTAAGTAAATACCAAAATTATACTTACAAGTACATATCACTCATCCTGAAGAGCTTAACATAAGAAAAATATATGTTAAAATAGTTATTTTCTTGTTGATTTTTTTACAGAAAATGATTAATGAAAGATGTCACTAAGTCATTTCTCTTCTTAGGTCTCTGGTTGAGACCCGCAAGGAAATGTGTGTATAACGGAAACCTAAGGAAATGTGCGGCTTTTATGTTTGTAATTGCTAACATTTACGTGTATCGCTTAAGATAATGGCGATGAGCTTGAAGACATAACATATTCGGTACCACAAATATGCTTGATGTGAATCAGTTGGGCATGTTCATTAGAAGATGATTTATTTCTCAGTCTCCTTTATTATTGGCAAGTGTGGAGATGTGTCATATTGTGAAAATCCATAAATATACGCGGGAGGAATAGTACTGTGGTTTCCCGTTGCCTTCTTCACAGCGTTTTATCGAAACACCAAAGCTAGTTAGCTGGGCGTTGCGCTTCAAGAATTCATCTGCCTTTTGTTGGCTACCCTGTTCGTTCTACAGGATTGCTAACATCCCATGACAATATATATATAGACAAACTTGAATATCAATGATCGCCTATATCCTGAAATGCCACGGCACATGAAGAACAAGGAGGTGTGTCATTCCCCTCTTGAGAGAGTTGTTTTTATTTTATATTTGAAGTATGAACCAACCAAGACCACATGGGAACACGTCTAGAAATCTAAGGACATACCTCAATCGTAGTCCCTCTGAACTATGAGGATTATACGAAATGCCTTTCATTTTTATCAAAAAGTATCATCATATTGCGAGCATTAAGGTATGATTCTTACGCCTGGTAGGCACATATCAGTTTGGTTGCTATGACACTATACTAGACATGTTTTCCTTTGAAACTTTCATTCAATTAAAAATAATCATGCAACCCTCAGAAAATAGCATGGCTAAAGAAAAGAAAAAACTACACAATATTATTTTTTTAAAACGGTTAAGAATAAGCATATTGAGGATTAATGGCGGTTTAAACAGAGAAAGTTATAAAAATAATGTATATTCGACAGCTACATCAAACATGAATTTAAAGATATAGACTAGACTATCGCCCGGTTCACACTCCACCCACGTCAATTGAACTGGTGAAAAGGCTCATCCCTTGTTTCCTGTTTAGGATCTGATTTCCGGCTTTCTCTTTTCCAATCTTTTTACTCTTTACTTTTTTTTTCAATTGGAGTAGATAGACTAAACTATCGCCCTGTTCACACTCCACCCTCGTCTATTGAACAGCTGGAGAGGTTCATCCCTTGTTTCCTGTTTAGGATGTGGTTTCCGGTTTTTCTCTTTTCCAATCTTTTCACTCTTACTTAGCCCCCTGCGCATCAGTGGCGTTTTTGCCTTGCTTGGGGTGATATGATTCAAATATATATATATGACAATATACGGATGACAATATATATATATATATATATATATATATATATATATACACAAAAATCTAGAGTGAGCCAAAACCTACCGCGGTTTCACACTACGGATCGTCAGGGCAAAGGCTGAAACAGTAAAGATAAAAGCAAATAAATTGATATACACTAAGGTAGGGGGGAACCATACCAACACAAGAAGGGGGGGTAAGAACAAATAAAGCAAAACAAACTATATAGGAATAACTTTTATTAGACATATTAGCAAAAAAAAAAAAAAGGAGTTAACAATTACTAAGCTCTCACACTAAGCAATGAATTTATATTTGTGAAACTTACATTTGTTTAAAATTTCAGTCTTAGCATTAAGAAGATTATGGGCGGGTTCGAATAAGGCTATAGCTAGTTTTTCCTCGCCGCATAAATTACAGAATTTACTGCCTTTATTATAATCAGTACATTTTTTTATTATTTCCCATTTCAAAATGGGGTCTTTTTTAATTTTAGATTTTATGTTCCAAATATAATCCGCTAAGGTTGTACTATGTCTATATTTTTCATTTTTAAATGAGGTTTTGTTATTATAAAATCTAACTTTAAACGAATCGTGCGTTGCACCTATATACGTTTTAGGATACTTATCGTGTTCATCTTTATAAACTTTAACACTATAGACTACTTTAGATTGGTTGCAATTGCCTGTAATAGGACATTCAGCTTGTACTTTACAATTACATTTATTATTGGTGTTTTTATTGGTAGTACTAGTTTTCAGTTTTCTTTTATTACAGTTATTAATAATTTTGCCAATATTTGGAAGGCAAGAATAACTAAGTTTAATGGTATTTCTATTGAATATTTTTTTTAAGCGGACTATCGTTATTAAAATGTTTATCGATAAGATTAAAGAACATATTTCCAATTTTAGATTTAACCTCTTTGTTAAATGGGGGGTTGAACCATATTATATTTCTGTATCTAGTTTTATTAATTTTATCGGTATTATGGTTTAAGAATTTAAGGGCCTGAGAATATCCACTATTAATAAGCGCTGCTTAGTAATTTTTTTTATATTTATCAAAAATTTCAAAATTAGATGAATTAGTAGATAATCTATACGCTATACCATTAGGAATACTATTAAGTATATGGGCGGGGTGGTTAGAATCCTTGTTTACATACCTAGGGATATAATTATTTTTAATATATGGTGTAAGATATCCGGTATTTAAATTAAGCGTAATATCTAAATAGTTATCAATCTTGATATTATGTTCGATCTCAATAGAGAAACCGTAAGTTTTAAAAAATAGTTGTAGGTCTTTTCTAATTTTATCACCTATTTTCGGTGTACAATAATCTACCATAATTAGGCCATCATCACGGTACAACCCGTGATTATGGAAGTCTATAATCATATTCAGTTTATGGAGTAGGAAGTAACCGAAAAGCTCCGCCACCCATGCACCATCATATGCCCCCTTAGGATTATAAAATCCTTGGGCATCAGTTTTTTTATCCATATTTCATCATTATAATATAGGAGAGTTTTATGGCAATGCCAAATTATTTCTAATTCAGCTTCAGTAATGTCGTTGTATTCCTTAGTGTGTATGGTTTCGTTTGGGTTTTTTCTTTACTGCGGAGTATTGAATGTTTTGTTCTTGTTCCGCGGGTTTCTTTTTTGTCTCCCCATTTATCCGACGTCTTAGTACACCGGATTGTAACGGATTTAGGTTCTGTTTGTTAATGGTTTTTTCGGAGGTTTATTTTAGTATAAATTTACGGCCTGCATACTTACAGAGTCTATTTAGTTATTATTATTATTATTATTATTATTATATATATATATATATATATATATATATATTGTCATCCGTAGACAGATCTGCTTCGCTGCACCACAGCCCACCAGTACGGTCAGACCCCGATTGCTCCCTAACCCAGGCTCGAAACCCTACCGAATTGGCGTGGTAGCTGCTGTATGCGACCCTTTTTGTCAGCGACCACTTGTTGTTAACGACCGTTTTTCTATGCACGGATAATTTCCTGATTTTAATTGACCCTAATTAAACGACCACCTCCAGAACGAGTCCAGCGACTAACATCGACCAATGAAAATTTCTGATCAAAAACCGCTTTAAAATAATTCATTTTGGTCGTACACTGCAAAATTCTAAATTAAGAGAAACTAAAATGATCCTTTATCCAAGTCCGACGCTAGGCCCGACGCTCTTCCTTATTTTCATAAATGATCTCCCAGGCGAGATCAAGAGCCAAGTAGGCATCTACGCAGATGACAGCACAATTTCCTACTGCATCAGTAAGAAACCCGGCGTGGCGGACAAACATAATCTCGCTGTTGATCTTGAGAGGGATCTACATTCTGTGGTGAATTGGGGTAAGAAGTGGCTTGAAAATTTCAATGCGTCTAAGACCAAGCTGCTCTCTGTCAATTATCACAGGCAACCTCTCCTGCCTCCCATAAGCATGGACCAAGCGAATCTCCCTGATAGCAATACACTGCGCCTCCTTGGCCTTACCCTCTCTTCTGATTTCAAGTGGAACCATTATATCTACGGCTAAGAAGGTTGGGTCACTGTGTGGCGCATGGAGTACTACTGCCATATATGATCAGGCGCCCCTGCTGTTCATCTCAGTGTTCTTGACAGGCTCCAAAGGAGAAACAGTAATGTGATAGGTACCGACATGGTACCGACTCCAGCCACTTCCCCAGCGGCAGGATGTGGCTTCCCTTTGTCAGTTCTATCAATACTTTCATGGCTTCTGCTCCAACGAACTTAAGTCACTTATGCCTGTTCAACAAGTGTTTACTCATGCAACCAGACTGGCAACTGGGTCTCACCCATTCACAGTTAGATCAACCAAATGCAGACGACAATTCTTCTCCTTCAGCTTCTTTTCTCGCACTTTCCCCTGTAGAATTCGCTTCCATATTCTTGCTTTTCTGACGGCTACAACCGCCATGAATTTAAATGCAATGTCAATATTCATCTCTTAACCACTTGACTCTAGTTCTTTCTTCACCACCCTGTATATCCCTTCATTTCTCTCCACCTTTGCCACTGTCATCACACTTCTAATCCCATTTTCTCTTGTTCCTTTCTTACTGATTCGTCTTTCTCTTCACTCTCTTCTACCTAATCTTTTTACTCTTATGTAGCCCCCTGCACATCAGTGGCGTTAACGCTTTGCTTGGTGGGCTACGATTAAAAAATCATTTTCTTTTATCTAAGTCACGAAAATTCCTCGTTGTTTTTTTTGTTGTAGTTTTGTATCAAAAAGGTATTTCTTCTTGAAATGTACATTGCCTGAGTTGACCTCACAGTCAAACATCGACTGTTTTGTAGATCGTGTATTGCATTTGACATGTTCAAGGGATTTATCGATATCTCTGTACTGTCTTGGATAAATTCAGGGATTAGAAAAATCACAAATATGTCTAATTTCTTAACTATATATGTCTTTTATCCCTTTATTTTTGGTGTATCTATCGACTGTATTTCTATCTGGGTATATCTATTTCTTTCTCTTTGTTTCTCTACCCCCACCAACGATCGCTGTCAGTTTGTTGTATGTTTCGTTTTTTCTTCCATATTTCCTTTTGCTATCACTCACTTCTAAGAAAAAACTGAAACCGTATTAGTCAGGAATTTTTTTAACCTACATATTTTACAAGAAATGGCTAGTACTAGTACAGGTACGAAAAGGAAAGCAATAACTGACTTTGTTAAGTTCACTTCATAAATATTTTTTGCGAATAAATATTTTCGTCTCTTGTTGACCGTTGTAAATACGTTTTTAAAATTTTTAAATGAATTATGTTGAATAAATTTCTTTAAAGTTAGGTCATTTTTCTCAAGTTTTCATTCATTTATAATAAGATTACATGGTGAAATTCTAATATGTACCTTCTGACGAGTGGAATATACGTTCCTGGGGTAAATAGGTCATGGCTTTGTGCTTTTAGTGAGCAACCTCCTGCTTTATCCGACCAGTATTTGATGGCAGTAGGGGACGTTGCATACGACAGGTTGCACAATATATATATATATATATATATATATATATATATATATATAAATGAATATTGAAGTTAACACTCATGGGCGACAGACTATTTCATGCTAAGCGCAATCATCAGGCCACATATGTTGAGTTTTTTCGCGACTATTCATATAGCGGTCATTGGGGCAATGTATGCAAGTTATATAATCTGACATATATAAAAGAAAATTTGCTACCTAAACACACACACACACACACAAACACACACACAAATATATATATATATATATATATATAGAGAGAGAGAGAGAGAGATAGATAGATAGATAGATAGATAGATAGATAGATAGATAGATAGATAGATGGATAGATAGATTGCTGTGTAATTCAACAGCCTGATTATTGGAAAGAATTCTGAAAACAGCACGTGTTCGATACTGATGAGACGTAAAGTAAAAATAAAAAAAGGAAATGAAACAGAAAGTTGAATATGAAAAGATCCATGATTTCTTAACGTTGATTCTGTCCAATAGGATGATTTTGGCAAGTTGCCTTGAGTAGCTAATAGGCCTGTGGTGATACCGACCGAACAAAAGCGATGCACCGGATGTTTGCACCCTCATGACCAAAAAGCACATGACCAAAAGTCCTCGTTGGGCAGCTGGATTCGTGCAGATGTTCCGGTTGAAAAATAAAAATTAATTAAATATTAAATTTCCAGTTCGCAAGCCTACGCGAATTTTATTTATCGGCCAATGGGAAGCCCAGAATCAAATACAAGTGTGAGACCCAAAATGATCTGCTGCGATCCAAAAAAAAGATATAAAAAGCCGATACAGAAAGCACAGATAGACAGACCGACGCAGACACATTCAGAGACACGAGATTAATTAGTAGCTCCCTTGACCCAAGTCAAGCGGCTTACTATGCTCTCCCCTCCTTTCCTTCTTCCCTGTCTCAAAACTACTTACTGACTTTTGGTGCGGAAAGTCCAAAGACATTCCTCCAGGCCAACGCACCCATAATTTAAGTATCTAATTATCTTGTCAGACTTCTATTGCCACTATAGGCCTACATTCGACGATTAAAAACAATCATTGAAAATAACCTATTAAATATATTATATAAAGTTCACGACACTTTTTAAACAGTACAACAGTGGACCGGAATACTTTTTATCTGAACAAAAATGAACGATGTTTATGTAAAAACACCGCCCCACTAATAAATACCGATATCCGCTTATGTAACGATATGGATAAAAGAAAACTGAAGACTCGTTAGATTAAATAGTGTGTGGATTCCAATCTCAAAAATATTATTACATTGTCTTGTAAATTGTATTAAAACTAAGCAGAACATTAATAAGATTATGATCAAAATATCCAAATAAATAAATTGTCAATGTCGTTAACTTTTTAGGACAAAATCGGATTAACAAGATAAAATTAATATTAATTAATTAATCAGTTATTCTGTTAGATTCTGGTGTAACTCCGTCGTACATAAATGAGTCTATCAAACAAAATAAAATATGAGAACTTATTCAAAATTAAACTTGCAAAATTACGAAGTATATTCGTTCATAGGCCCGGGTTCAGTTACGATCTACCGCAGCCGCACACATTTTTTGTCCAACCGGACGAGATAACACTTTCGGTAAACCTATGACATTTACTACCATCGTCTGATCTTCGATTGTCAGAAATTCGGTAAATGGTATAAAAAATTCTCCAGTCTGTTCACTATGGATCACGTCGTCTAAAGGTGAATTTGTAAGAAAAGTGGAACCTACTCTCAGATCTACGTACGAAATGTCATGGTATTAAAATCAAAATACAGAAAAACGATCTGAATATTCAATGTCACATCTTCAGAGAAATATATATATTTTTAAGATAGACAAGAAGCAGTAAAATAATATGATATATATATGATATTTCTTTAGTTCCAAATTAATAATGAAGCGGATATGTATATATATATATATATATATATATATATATATATATATCTTTAACTTCACCTAAAATTAAAGCCAATGTACGATGTTTAGAAACGGCTCATGATTAATTTTAATAGACATTCATTGTCTGTCATATTTTAAAGTATATGTGTAGAATATATTCTAAACATATACTGTAAAATATGACAGACAATGAATGTCTATTAAAAGTAATCATGAGTCGTTTCTAAACATCGTATATTGGCTTTAATTTTAGGTGAAGTTAAAGACATAAATTGTTCAACATTTAGATTTTTTATTATGCTGATTGTAAGCTTTGAGTCACATGACCGATCTTTTTTTTACAAGGCAGCCACGATATTAGAAAAGACCAGCCTAAGGAATAACTAAAAAAACTGGACACCAGAACTGTTCATTTGATGCACTTTTTATTGTGCAACATTAACACAAGAACTATTCACTTTCCCTTCATAATTATCCACTTGGCAATGAATACTAAAACTATTATGGAAAACCCAATTTCTATTAAAAGATTGGGGAGGCCTATTAATTATGACCGGTAGTGTATATATAAAACTTAAATTTAGTGTATCTAGGCAGCAGATAATTTTCTAAACATATACTGTTAAATATAACAGACAATGCATCTCTATTATGATTAATCATGAACCGTTCTAAACATAGTATTTTTGCTTTAATTTCAGGTGAAAATAAAGACAAAAAATCTCCAAAATTTGGATAATTTTTTATTAAGTTGGTTTTAAGCTTTTGAGCCATCTTCATAGACGTTACAATGACGTTAACATAAAAACATCCACCATCAGCGGCGATCTTATCTAATGTTGACATAAAACTTTTCTAAGCAACGACAACAGTCACCAAATAGCAAACTCTTAAATTTGTAATGCGATACTATGACGTCACACCGCGCGAGAGCCCGAAATGTTAACAGAACCATATTTTTAAATGCAATGTAATGTGTTATGACCCAAATTTAACATGATTTTATTAAGTGTCTTGTTTGAATTTAATATAGATAGCCTCCAATATCTGAATGTTCTTTTTACTGTGTGTATGAGTGGGGATATATTTATTGTTGACTAAAATCTGTCTGATATTACCTACATGACTATGGTTTTTCTGATGCGAAAAGTGACAGGTAAGTCTACAGGAGAGCGTGGTTGTAGTAAACTAATATATGTAATGGGTTTTTTATTAGTACCAGAGATACAATCTTCGAACGGGCATGTAAATTTATACACTACATTGGTTTTCTTTAGAGGATTTAATTGTGTGATTGTTGAGACTATGAGGTCAATTGCTTTAATTTTTTTATCATATATGATGAGCTTAATTTGATGATTATAATTTATTTGTTTAGCATTTCTACGTGTTATGTTTTTGAGAATTTTTAAACCAAAATACTATGTTTTGAATGGCACATGGTTGAACATAATAGACATTCATTGTCTCTTATATTTAACAGTATATATTTAAAAAAAATTATCTGCTGCCTTGATATATATATATATATATACATATATATATATATATATGAATTTATCTCGTCATATTACACATTGTTTTAATTATAAAATAGAATATATATATATATAAATATATATATATATATATATATATATATATATATATTCTATTTTATAATTAAAACAATGTGTAATATGACGAGATAAATTCATTTGTTCTACTAGTTCTGAGTTTCATTGTTAACGTGCCATAGCTCGTACACTGCGGTGAACCACCCCCATTTCTTTCGTATTTATTTAGAAAGAAGACCATTATATTTTGAAACAGACTCCCAATAAGATGATTCTCCGATGCCAATCTTAACCTAATTAAATAAGGTTAACTACTACCGTTCCAACATATCCTCATAAACTGTAATTTCTACTTCTGTCTATCACGCTTATACAACATCATTCAGTTTCCCCGTAAACTGAGTGCTCCTGGTCAGGGTATTTGCTTAACACCAATAAAAATCTGAAATAGAACTAATAGCTATAATCATTTTGAATTTCTGAACTCATTGACTATTCTTATTTTATATGTTTACGATTACCTAAACTGAAATTGCTCACGTTACAGCAAATCTTATTCTTATTCCCTCTATATACCATGTCCCTTCAAGACGGAGGCCTCATAGCCTTTAACATCCCCCTATCTCTAGTGGCTCTTAGCAATCTTTTTAATGTTACCCCACCCGATTCGTGTTCTGCTATCCACCTGCTCAGGCCCATCATATATGTTATCCGCTGCTTTATCCCTCTCTTCCTCTTTTCCACTATCTGACCTCTGAGTATGGGATTCTCAAAACTTTCCTTCCTTATAACATGCCCCAGGAACTTTCGCTGTCTTTTCCTGATGCTCAGTAATAATTGCCTCTTCATTTCCATCCTTTCCCAAACATCATCATTTCTCACATGTTCGATACATGATATCAAAAGTATCTGCAGCATCCTTGCAACAAACACGTAACAAATTACGCATAAAACGCAATAATTTTTCATATTTAAGCAAAAGAATTTCCTTTATATTTCTAGTTTTAAGTTGATTAGACATTTAATAATATTCAGGCTTCAACGAAATCGTTTCGAGCGATGAAGAAATCATGTGTGTATTTAACTGATATTTTTATTTTTGTTTTGTTACTTGATATTTAATCAATCTTTACTCATTCACATATAATTTTCCTAACACAATTATTAATTCATATCTAACTAACATTGTTACTTTGCTTTCATTTACATCACAGTAATTAATTGATATTCAAGCAACGTTTGATACATTTATTTTCTGTTTTCTCATCGCAGTCATTTTTATTTTAACAGTATATTTCTCATCAAAATGTCTATCAATTATTGAAACGTGTTTTTTCTGCATAATCTGTTAATTTGCATTTTCCCCTGTCATTGATCCAAAGTTAAATACCATTTTATCTTTATTTAGATTTATTTTTAAAAATTCTTCGCATACATCGTTTTTTCAAATATGTTCCTACCCAGTTATATTTCATACCGTCTGAGCGTTGCAATGTTGAACTGTTTAAATCGACGTCTCCATTATATGTGCAAAGCCTATTTTAATTTTTAAATCGCATCTGGTCTGTTAAAATTGGTTTCTTTCTATTTTTCTACACTGCTATAATTTTATATCCTAGGGCGCTCACTATGAAAGATACACGTTTCAGAGTTATTTTTATAAACGATCCCTTTCTTCACGGCAAGAGAGAATCAGCGAATAAACTACTTGACTAAATATATGCTAGAACTACTTGACTAAATATGTGCTAGAACTTTTACAGCAAATAAGGCCGTTCACAAGCAAGAAATATATAGATAAACAAAGAGGGAATTTGTAAAGAGCAATGATCCTTGTCTTAAGATTTTATGAAATTGTGAAAAGATCATTTATACTCATTTCACTCCAAGAAAGCTAATAACATATTAAGGTGTGAATGAGAGTGAAAGAAATTTTGATATGAGATAGAACATTAAAATACAAAGATTCAACAGGACAGAAAATAATGATTGATTCCGATCTCAAGTTAAAGTTCCTAATTGAGAGGAAACCAAGTATTCCGAAGAAATTTCCTGAAGAAATAATTGGGAGTAAAAGAAGAGTAAACACCAATATAACACCTGCGGTGCTACTTAGAAATTGGTGTATGCAAATGTATGTATTGTTATAAGACATTAGTTTGTGGTATTCAAACACAGCATAAATTAAGGAATCGCTTTAAGTACTCTTTAAAATAGTTTCTATCACATATTTTATTGTCAGTGTGAGACTACGAGTAAACAGAATAAGTAGATCCGTACACTAGACGAAGGCATTATGATCATCCAAGAACAATAAGTTGAACAAATGTGGAGTATGCAACAATGAAAGGATAATTAATTGATCCAGAAAACCATCAATATAAATTCCGATGAATGTAGAAGAGTATCTTACAATGCCAGTATAGTCAACCAGAAAAAAAAGTTTTGCAAATCGTTTACTCGCTACAAAAGTCATTGTCCTTCCTACGAGAACTTAAACACTGGTTAACAACCTCAACTATTTTCTAGAATGAGAGTTAGAGCTGATTTAGATTGATTTTGGGGTGCCGAATAGAAATCTGGCCTCAGATATGTTCTACCACATCGCATTTAGTGATATCAGTATAACACATTCTCATGTCTTTTGCAGAAAAATAATCGTTTTCAGCACAGTTTTTAGATTTTTAGCTGTACATTGTCATACGTAGATTGATAGGTTTTAATAGGTTGAAGACAATTCTTGAAATATATTGTATGTTGTATTATGTCTTATTTATTTATTTCTGATTAACTGTAGAGGTAAAATTATAATGACAAGCTTCAGTGAAAGCATACTAACAAGCAATTGATTCACAGAGAAAAATCAGTTGGTCATGTAAGATACTGAAAAGATAGTATACTATAGACAGAATTTTGAGATATATTTTATATAGAATTCATTTGTGCATCCATTTTGCAGTCTATAAAATAACCAAGAATACTTTTTATGTACCGTCGCCATACTTCTTATACTTTCCGATGCTATTTCATACTGTGCTTAGTGCTAGATTCTTATTTTATATGTTTAAGATTACCTATTTTGAAATTGCTCACGTTACAGCAAATCCTATTCTTATTCTTCTATATGCCATGTCCCTTCAGGCTATCATAGCCTTTAACATCGCCCATACCTGGTTGCTCTTAGCACACTTTTTACTGTTACACCAGGTAAACACACGATCTTGGTTTCTAACCAGGAAGGGAATTGATTATTATTATTTGATCCTAACCAGAAAATGACTTAGGTATTATTTCTTGTTTCGAAACAGGAAATATCTGGAAATTACTTCTTAATTAAAAGCCAATCACAATTGAGCACACATTCTCTATAAAGATTGATGGCCTAATCTTAGTAATGATTTACTATTGCTCGTTTAAATATTGCAGTGTACAACTTCTGAAGCATATCAGCTATGGCTACAATATCTCAAAGAGTGCTGTAATAATCCAGATATCTTCTGCTATATAACTGAAAAATTGCAGGAAATTTTGCAGGATCAGTGACGTAACATTAACGACTTTTGTGAAGAAGCTGTATCTTGCTTACTTTAAAGTTCCTACTTGAAGGTCATAACAAAACTGTGCAGAATCTGTGTTGAAACATTACAATTATAGTCTCAAACGAAGTATGCAACATTTTAGTGTGACAATTGTTTGGAAAGAACCAACAAACCATTAGGGAAACTTATATTTGTGCATTAAAATGTAAAAAGTTTCAATAAGAAAATTAAACAACACTTGAAATTCCCAAATATTCCATCTGCTATTCGAACAAATTGCACGCGGTAAGAAAACACCTGTGCCTGTATTTAATGAGCTTCCAGAGATTGATGTTAGATTCATTAGTTTGCCGAGTTAATGACAAAGATGAGCAAACTGATGTTTTTAAGTAATCTAAGGCAGATTATTATAAACCTTCATTAATCAGCCTAAATTGAATGGACTGAACAGATACTTGTATTTGCCAAAAACGTTTGTTGAAGTTTTGGATTGCAATGGAAAAGACTGCTGAAACCTGGTATGGTTGTCTACTATTATCGTAATAGATATTCAGATATATGGAAATACTTCCATTCAGATCGTCAACTTGTATAATGTAATGATGGTAAAGGACTTCTTTTTATCGTGGGACTGCCTGCATATGATTCAAACGATGGAAGCCAGTTCTAGAATAGTCAAATTGACAGTACTAAAAAAGCTTCAAATGTGTTTTACTTTATAAAAGAAATAATCATGGCTTAATCTCAATGCGACATTCTTTCAAAATGAAAGAAGTGTATGTTAATATCAAGTTTTTTTCTGGAGAGGTCGGAATACGATGTTCATGAATGTGTACTTTGTGTTGATCTGAAAATGGTGAATTTCCTTCTTGGTCAGTAGTTTACATGAAGTTGCTTTGTTTTGTGCTACTGGAACAGTATGGCCACAGTGTATCTTTGGGTAAAGAAGTAAATCCATCAAGAAACAGTTTGATGCCTGGTAAAAAACCATCATTAAAGAGCCTCTGGTACGGTGGGGAAAACTGTCTTTTGTCTTTCCTACTGCATATTAAAATTGGTGTTGTAAATCAATTTGTCAAAGTGCTTGATCACAGTGGAGATTGCTTGTGCTATATATGATCAACATTCCAGCCTCCCAATAATGAAAAGAAAAATGCAGGGATAGGCCTCGAATAAGAACACTTTGTAGGAGCCTCGGTGATGCTTGGTAAATTAGCCTTGTGGCAAACATATCCAAAGTCCCCACGATTTAAATAACAGAATGTTGAGGGTTGGATTTTGAAATATTCCGTTTGTACATTAAAGTAAAGATGTATCAACAGAATGACAAAATTGTAAGAAGAAAAACAAGTGAAATTTCGTTAACTGAACACTATAACATATTCGTGAGAAGAAAAATGTTAACTGAGAATGCATGTAGTTTTGTAGTTAAAATTCTTCAAAGAGAAATGTAAGTATTTAAAAATTCCACAGAAATTTAGCGTTCAATGCTATGTAGTAGCAGAATGTAAAGTTTTATGTTCCTTCCTCTTTTTGGTAGGCTTGCGATAGGATGAAAAAGAAGGTATAAAGAAATAGTAGTTATTGCAAACAGATTGCCCTGTTGTTGTTGTTTTTTGTTGTTTTTATTGTTGTTTTTGTTGTTTGGCTTCGTGGAGTATATATATCCTGGTAGGTTTCTTGAAAATTCTTTTGTTACATTGCCACAAGGTCCGTTAGGTAACCGCACCCCTGCTGAATGATTTTGACCGGACATTGGCGTCATTTAAATCGTGAAGATTCTCATGTTGCCGGCTCCAGCAGGACTTTTTGCTTCTAAGGTGTGAAAAACCCTCATATATTAATTTTCTGTTTTTAATCTGATCAAGATCCAGATTTTGCTTTTCGCACTGACTTGTGAGTTCTTCTTGGTCTAGGTTTTTGAAAAATGTTGTTAGTCGTTTGAATCCACTTATTCATGTGTGAAATTTTACTTCGTCTGTTACAGTTAGTTGATGGATGATAAAGAATTTGTACCCTATAATTTATCCGGGATCCACACTTTGTTACAACAATAAATTCGGAAGAAGCTAAAGCTCGGAACCTATTTTCTGGTGTTGTACGCAATTTTCTTGGGAACAACGACCAAGATATTATAAAGGAGCTACTTTTGAATTGAATGAGCATCAAGTTACATTGTATATACTGTAACTTAGAAAAATTTCCAGATAACTTAGGTGATGTAAATGAAGAGCAAGATGAAATATTTAAGACATTAAAATAATGGAAGAACGTTACCAACGTAAATGAGACCCAAGCATGATGTCAAATTATTGCTGGACCTAGATGATAGATGTCCCAGGAGCTACACATCAAACATCGTCAAGGAAAAAAAATTTATGCCACTGAACGAGCTACCGGAACAAATGGACATATTTTCTTATCATTATACTTAATTCTTATATACCTACGTAAATTACATTTACTCTTGTAACTTGTAAATTGTGTTGACCAATGAAATCCTTGATTAAACTTGTCAGCAATAGTCATATTTCCTTAACAATCATGTGCATTATTATTATTATTATTATTATTATTATTATTATTATTATTATTATTATTATTATTATTTCCTCTAGTTTTGTCTCGATACATAGTTCCCTCCGGGTCTCAACTTAAACACAGAAATGTTTTCATGACATCTTACACTGATAATGGAGGTTTTCATTTTTGGTTTTTTAACCTTAACCGCCAAGGAGTATTTTTTCTCAGATACCTTCTCTAGACGACTGTCGATCCAAAGAATAAGCTCGTCCTACGAATGAGATGCAGATATTTCCCGCAATTTTGTTTCTAGGAATATGTGGAATTGTAATCATCATGATTTTTTTTAGAAACGTTTACTTTAAAATCTCCAAATACGTCCAATATTATTTTTTAATGTCTCCTTTTGTTTTTCTTGATTATATTTAATTACTTTCTGTTTTATATTCAGTGGCCTCTAATTATCTCTGGAGAGAGCCTATTCTTTTTTTAAGGCTTCTGTGTCTTCCTTATCTTAGTGCATATTTTATCACACAACATTCTTTTAAGGTACAGCACTAACTCATTTTGGCTTCTTCTATTAATATTCTTTGTTATTATTAGATTCAATGTTGCTCTATTGCTTTTGGGATTTAGATATTTTCAATTAAAATTGATTCCAAAGAACATTCCTTGTAAGGTTTTTAATAAAGTAACTAACGGCAGTACACGGAATTTAAAAAATAAATAATGCATAAAATGTAGAACAAAGTTGCACCATTTGTATAACATGGAAAGAACAGATTAACCAATACTTTGACGCAAAATCATCTAAATATCTACAAAATGTATCACATAATATTTCCAAGTTGAGTTGCTTTCTGGATATTTAGCTTCAAATGTAAGCTGACTGAATCCTCACAAAGACAGCGCTCCTTCGAAAGAGACACACGCCGGAGTCAATTGTGTACGAGGAAAACATTAGTTATAAATGTCTGGAGGAGACAAATTGGCGTCCAATTAGTCCGTCTGGATCTGTTGACGGTTTTATATGCTTTATTGTATTAGCAAATACCATCAAGAGAACATTTAATGCAGTGTCTATTTCCAGTTTCGCGATGATATGAATACAGAGAGCCCAAAGTTATCAGTCACTAATAAAATATCGCATTCAACGACCAGACAAACTATAATTCTGTTTAACAAGAAGTACATAATTGGCAAATAAAATCTGAATGAATGGTGAGAAGATTATAGACAGTGTCTGATATATATATATATATATATATATATATATATATATATATATAGGTTTAGAGTATTACGAAAAGGTGCATCCTGCAGCAAAGTCACTAATCAGGAGGTTTTGAAGAGTGAATAACCACCTCTTAGTTGCTGCTTTTCCCAGGTCCATCCTGATCCGAGGAGATAGCACGAAATTGGGTCCTAGCTCTCGGCAAATCACTAACACTCAAACTTGGGTCAAAGCACTATAAAACAATAAAAATACACTTCATATAAAAACATTAACAGGAATTCAATTTTGAGGAAAAAATATTAATGCGAAGGTATTTGGGGGTAAATTTTACCACTAATATATTTTAGAAAAAATATTTGTAGAAATAAGTTATGATTGATAAAAATAGTAACAGCAATACAATTAAACACATACACACGCACACATTATCACACACACACACAGATATATATATATATATATATAGCAATATATTTTTGTAGAAGAAAACAAACCAAGACATACCAGAAATATATCTGACTCACGACAAAATCTTTTTTATAAAAATAAGTGAATTAGATCCGATTTAAAAACTGATTTCTTACAAATACATGTTCCCTCTCTCTCCTTCTCTCTCTCTCTCTCTCTCTCTCTCTCTCTCTCTCATACTCACATACACACCGATACATGTATGTGTGTGTATGTAAAAATTTAAAGAAATGAAATTCTAAATCATGGAAATTGGAGTAGATAGACTAAACTATCGCCCGGTTCACACTCTACCCACGTCTATTGAACAGGTGAAGAGGCTCATCCCTTGTTTCCTGTTTGGGATGTGGTTTCCGGTTTTTCTCTTTTCCAATCTTTTCACTCTTTTTTTTATTTTATTTTATTTTTTTCAATTGGAGTAGAAAGACTAAACTATCGCCCGGTTCACACTCCACCCATGTCTATTGAACAGGTGAAGAGGCTCATCCCTTGTTTCCTGTTCATCCAATCTATATCTGCTAGCTTTATTTCGTAGCTGAAACCTAAAAAAAACTGTGTACATGATTTGTACGACAATATTTCTTATATATATTATCAGAGCAAATTATATATATATATATATATATATATATATATATATATATATATAAAATTTGGCTTGATAATCTTTATATATAAATCCGAAATTTCTAAAAAAGTAAATGTTATGGTATTTATCAACCTGATGATTTCTATCACTCATCTTTGATATTTTATTAGACTCCCCTTTTATTTATTTATTTATTTATTTTTTATGGTTTTGATGTGATCACCTAAACTTGTTAAGGTATATAGGGCTGAATTGTCCTAAAGCATTGATTAGGGTAACCTGTGAAATCCACCGCTTATACAAATATATTTATTTGGTAGAAATTTAATTGCTAATCATGCATTACATTTTAAGTAATACACATATTTATGTCTTTCTTATTTCCGTTTCTTATATCCTGACCGCGACTGTATATAACCAGAAATATATATATATATATATATATATATATATATATATATATATCGTCTGGTAGATATATAGATATTTATGTATATACCTAAAAGTGGATAGACATAGATAATTAAAAACATACATACATACATACATACAGATAGATAGATAGATAGATAGATAGATAGATAGATAAATAATACTTGCAGACAAATAGAGAAAAGTAGAACTTTTTATATATCTACTGAGATAAGAATTTTTGTATATACTTTCACACAATTAGATAGATACCTGCATACTTACATACAAATAAATTCGATATATGTTTACAGTGATAGATAATGGCTAGCTACTTTTTTTAGTGCCTACCCTCCTTCTTCTAATGACTAGCTAAGCGCCGTTCTATAATTTGCTCAAGGACATTCGTTTTTGTTCAACAAAGACAGATCCTGCATGTGGATAATAGAATGTGCGATTTGTAAAATTTCGCTAAATAATATATATATATAAATTTCACTCCTGCTGACTTCTGCATTTTATATTTTCTACTTTAAATTAAATAGGATCATTTGTGCTCCATGTGGGGGAATAAGAATACAGTGCGCTCTCCCAGAATTGTGTATATATGTTTTACTACTGTAATATAACAATCTGGCCCCACCCGAGGAAGGCTGATGCAAGCGGGGGTGTTTCCGGTCGTTGAAAGGAACGGATATTTGTTTGACCTTATTTCCGGCAGTAGCGGAAATGGCTACAGAGGCAAACAGAACAGGTGTCTCTGAGAATTACGTGGGCGTGCGTGGGCGAGGCAAAACCGGATGAAAAAGTCCCGGTTTGGAGATTATAAAAAGACCTCGGCGCACGGATTCACCAGACCAGAGTAGCAGGAGAGAGCGAGAGACACAACAGATACGACGACACTCCCGTCAACCCTTAGAAGCGCGCTCTCTCACTCTCTTCCCTAGGCTACACGGTTCATCGTCATTAATAAAAATATAACTTATATTTATATATATATGCTGTTTTGAGACGATATAACTGGAACCAGCATTCGCTAGGCATAACACTACTTGACATCCGTAACGACAGCTACATTACGAACATTTCAGATGTTTAGGTTTTAATCGGAAGATATTGCAGAGGCTTCTAATATATTTTGATGATATATTCAAACAACATTACGGTGTTTGTAATGATCATTATTGATGTTGAATTTATGCTTCTTTTCATCTTTCCACAGATCTTAGTCTCCACATGAACAACTACATCAATTACTTTGCTGAGGTTGTGCTACCCCTGTCAGTATGGTAGATGCATGTAGACACTGTGTATTGGAACACGACTCAACATAAAATGGAAAACCTAATCATGACTGTCAGACAATTTCTGCAACAACATCAAACCTTATATTTAGCAATGTAAATCCCCAGACTGCAACCCCCTTGATTATTGTTGTTTGGAGCGCAGTTGAGCGAGCGGCCAACAAAATTCCTTGTCACTCCAAGTAATATCGCAGTATTCACTATCTTAAACAAGGAGACCCTGTAAAAGTGTTAAAAGGGGATTCTGAATTTGTTTGGAGGCCGTCGTTGAAGCCAATGATGATTGTAATTTTTTATTACAATCATCATTGGCTTCATGTTGTATTTTAAGATAGTTTTGTGTAATTATGGTGAATAATTTTGTTGAAATGAGATGACAGGATTATGTTAATTTTGGCAGAATTTACGTCCATTGGTTTGTCGCTCCCTCTGCTAAAACTAACCTGAGCATACATGAGTAAAATATTCAGCTAGAGAGCCCATAATTTCTCAGGATGAGCAGTTTGCCACGATGACTTTTAAGTTAGTGTTAGCAAAGCCATCGACAGTTTCGTCCACCTGCTAAATTCCATTCAAAAGGATTAGGTCAACCTGCAGTGTCGTTTACAAAGGTTATCGGACGTTGTGATAGTACTTTTCGGCCGATAACATCAAGAAATTCTTCTATGTGCAGGACGTAGGTGATCGTGGCTTTCCACGCCTCCCTATCCATGATGGATCTCAGCACGCGTTTTCTTCTCTCACCACGGACCCCCCGGTCTGTTATCCATCTGCTCAGCCCCTTCAAATTTGTTATCCGCTGCTTTCTTCTGCCTCTTTTTCCTTCTATCTGGCCTGTTAGTATCAGGTTCTCCAAGCCCTCCTTCCTCATTGCATGTTCTATGAACTTTAGCTGTCTCTTCCTTTTAGTTTCCATCCTTTTCTAAACCTCATCATTGCTCACGTGCTCGATCCATAATATCCGCAGCATCGTTCTGTCGAACCATATTTCAATTGCTTCAATTTTTTCCTTCATCTTTGAGGAAATTGTCCAGCATTCACCGTCATATTGAAGAACTGATATCACATAGCAATCCATTACTCTATTCTTTGTTTTTAGTCTCTTAATATTATACTCAACTTCCTGAATGCGTCCTTCGCCAAAATTACCTTCTTAATAAATTGTCCATGGTGAAATCTGAACATGATTTTTTAGGTTGTAACTAGAACGTTCCATCCACTCATAGATAGATAGATAGATAGATAGATAGATAGATAGATAGATAGATAGATTGCTGACATTTTTCCAAGATTTTTATCGACCGTAAACCTTTGTGAAAATGCACTGAAACAACTGCTTTAATTTCTTTTCTTTTACGTTACGGTCAGTTTTAAGCTCATTGAAGTTTTAGGAGGTAAACGATTTCTATTTTTCCTCAGATTAGGTAATTTCCAGTGGTCTATTTTTGGGTTGTATGATAAAATTTGTTTTGCCTGAAAAATATTGTGTCATCCGTGGTTGTACCAAATTTTATCAAATTCAGACACATTTGTTTCGACTGTCAATTAGTTGTCCTTCGGCCATTGTCTGCGATGGACTTTGTTCCTAGTATAGATATGTAAATTGTAACGCTGCCAAAACACACTGGCAAGCCTTACATATTGATCGCGAATATTGTTGATGTCAGCCTTTCAACTGTCAATCGTGTAAACAAGACAAAGAAACATACTGAATCCATCATTCGAAAACGTAACTGAAAATGCGGTCGGAAGAGAAAAAAACTACAAAAATTGACGAATCCTTGATCGGGGAAATTGTAAAAGATCCAGCAATATATTTTTCTTCTATTTGAATTAAATTGCGCAAAGGCCTATACTCATTTAAACCGAGGTCTAAAAGGACATTTCATATAATTGCTCATCTTCATGAAACAGAATATGCGGCTAGAGTTTCTTAGGAAACACTTACCCGATAAATAGAATATACTGGACGTGGACTAGATGCGACGAAATGTTACAATATATCTTAAAAGATGCTGTATCTAGCGGTCTCGATATAACAGTTAACAACCTGATATTTCTACATATAAAAAATTGCTTGCAAATAAACCGCACCATCTTCTGTCGTGATTAGTCATCTGAGCATCGTGGACACTTTTTAAATTCCTTTAACTTATACATCGCCAAATATATGTTAAACGATTCAGGGATCCAAATATCGCGTAAGAATTTTTTAAATGAGGTTACTTTTATTATGTGGATATAACATAACTTTAAACCCCTAGCATCAGAAGGAATGTACAACGATAGGATAGAGATATATATTAAATTTATCTTTAATATTATTGCGTGAAACTTCTTTTACAAATAGGTATATAATGAAATGTTCTAAGATTATTGTCTGTTACAATGACAAAAACAAAAATATGAGAATATAATAAAAAATAACCTTATAAAACATATTTAGGTTTGTTACAGTCTTCAGTCCATTCATTTTATGGTTGGTATTATTGGTATTATTTTTGCAGTTAAGTTTCAGCTTGATTGGGCTAGTTTGCTTTCTGGGTAAACCTGAGGGCTCCTTAAAGAACAGTAATACTGTTCTGCAGAGAACATGGTAAATCATCGATGTTAAATCGCCGGTTCGCCATTAAACAAATCTCAAAATTTTTGAGTTTTCTTATCAGTGGTAGAGTTTAACAGACGCACTGTTACTTTTTTGTGTGTAACTCTTGTCTGGCCATTTTAAAATTATCCACCCACTATTCACCCTTCTACGGGGCAGTGCACTTTCGCGGATTTCTGTAATAGATTTCTGCTCTTGACACGCCATTTGAACCCCTATTTCCTTTGTGCAAACTACTGGATGAGCGTCTATGTATATATTGTAACAGCAGCAAGAAAAGGCGCGCTTGATAACTCTAGTTGTTTTCTGCTCAAGCTTCGACCAAATCACTACAATAGTATCAATTATAAGTACGTGTTAGCAGAAGGTAGTGTGAGAAAATTCGCTGTTGAAAACCAACAGAAATAGGATTACGGCCAAATCATGTTGAAGTAGGAGTTATCATTCGATCACCGAAGGTATGTTACGTTCAGCACAGTTAGCGCCTCGATGGGTGAGCTCTTCTGAATAGTGTAAGTTAGTTTTGTTGGTGTGATAGATAACGACTCAGATATCGGAGAGTCAAAATCCAATTCCTCTCAGGTCCGTTATTATTACATATTTAAATTCAATTATTTTTTCCCAGGTATAAGTTAATTAGTATAATTTGTATCACTAAAATGATATTATCTCCATAAACTTCTAACAATTTAAAAATATTTACTGGATTTAAATTACATGGAAAAGAATTGCATAGGCAAATGAATAGAAATTAATAGAAATACAACATTACTTAAATTTTTTAAGTAAAATGTTATTAAATGACACCAATTATTGACAAAATCAATAAACCATTCAGTTTAAAATTCCTCGTAGATTAAACCTGAAAAACATTAATGACAAAAAGTTGTGATAATAAGAACAAAAAACTACTTTCATATCGTTCTCTCATGGACTGTATTTAAGTACTGTATACTTTAATGTATAATCCGACTTTATATTTATTGCAGCCCCTGCATCGTTTTGGGAATTTTAGTTGTGTTTTGTGCATTCGCTCAAAGAAAATGCATGACTGATACCTCGTCAAAAATTACATTTGCATAGTGCAGGCTCCAAATCTTGCATTAAAAGTACTGATAAAATTATTCGAACTATACTCAAGTACATATAGCAACAAACATGTTATCTTCGGGATGTTGTGCTTTCATCAATAAATTTGTTGTATAGGCTGATCGCTGAGGCAGCTAATATAGACAGATAAGTTCGCATAAATATGACATGAGAATTTTAGTCTCGTTAGCAGTTTTTACTGTTCATTTGCCGTTTCGCGTTGCATACTAATGATTATCGAATGCAAATCTGGGATTTGTAATAGCAATGTCAATAGAAATTAAGAAATGTGAGTGGTGATGATCCAGAAACGAGCTTAAATGGACAGGCGAGTGTAGAAACAGGAACTTATATCAATCAACAAAGGCCGCCTGATCTGATGATTGTCGTATTCTCATTACCAAAGAAACAGCGGAATACGTTTGCTCCATTGTCTTGGGGAATCGATGATATCGCGATGCACCGAACGAAAGCAGTAAGCAATCTGAGGCAGTGTTATTGTCTGAGCATAGTTCTGCTCGGAAGCACACGGTCCTATCATTTGGGAGGACGGCCATTTTGTTTCAACAGCAATAAAGTGGCTGTAGATTACATCATAGCAAAAGTAATCGGAAAGTGAACTCTCGCATTTGGCAAAACAGTAATCCGTCGAGGTTTGCACAAATCGTACATAAATTTATTTTAACAAATTCAGTCATTCCTTTCAAATCACACAATGAAGGTAGTATTAAATAGTATGCCTTCAAATGTTATCATACGAACGCGGGTGTCCCTCAAGGCAGTATTCTGGGTCTTATGCTTTTCCTTATCTAAATTAACCATCTCCCAGATGTAATAAGATCCCAAGCAGGCATATACGCTGACGACACTACGGTTTACTCTCGTATCGATTAAAAATATAACGAGTATGACAAAGCAAACCTTGCTGGCGAGCTTGAAAATTACCCCAATCCGTGGCGTATATTGTGTAAGAAATGGCTCGTGAATTTTAATTCTTCCAAACAGAAGCTGCTATCTATTAACCATCACAGATAATCGCTCCTTCCCAATAACATGGATCAGGCTAGTCTCCTTGAAAGCAAAACATTGCGCCTACTAGGTTAATTCTCACAACAGACCTCAAGTGGAATGACTATATAGAATCCAGAGCTAAATCCGGTGTTAAAGAAGTCGGTTCTCTTTGCAGTGCCAGAAAGTTTTTCCAGTCTGAAACAATACTGCACATATATAAATCTGGTCGTGCATTGAATACTGCTGACATATCTGGTAGTGTGCTTCTGCTATCAACCTAGGGTTATTTGACGAAATCCAATAGAGAATCTGTAATGTGATTGATCCCGGTTTGCCAGCTCAGAAAATGTCACTTTCTCGCCGGCGCAATGTGGCTTCCTTGTGTCTATTCTACAAATACTTTCACGACTTACGCTCCGATAAACTTAGCTCACTGGTGCCCTGTATATATAATTTTACTCGAACTACAAGATTAGCAACTAGGTTCCACCCTTTTTACTTTGAAACCAATAAAATGTAAACGCAAATTTTAATCCAATAGCTTCTTTTCTCGCACTTACCGCCTGTGAAATCCCCCTTCATTTATTTACGGTACAGCTACAATCTTCTTGAATACAAATTTAAAATCAATAGTCATCTCCTGTCTCACTAAACTGCATCCTCACTCTCATGCTTCTTTCTCCGTCCACTCCACACTCATCAGTATTTTCATCTTTCTCTTACCCACTTCCTGACACCCCCTATAACCTGTAACTCTTTCTCATAACTTTCTTCCTATGTAACCCCGTGCAAAACAGCAGCAGTAAAATGCCTTGCTTGGGGCGATATGATTATAGAAAAAAAAACGAAACAAAGAATTTATTATATTGACCTGATGGCCAAATATTATTGTCTTCATAATATTATTCACTTAATAGAAGTGTTGCAACAAGGTGTACGCTCTGCGCAACATTAATCAGTCAGCTTAGGCGATCATGTCTCGAAAGTAACATGACTGACTGGGCAGAAGATTATCCCGCAGTAGATTGCCATTGCTTTGTGCGTTGGACTGATTATTTAACCCATAACTGAAGGGAAGATAAGGATTATTATCTTTCCGTAAGGTATTTGTACGTAAGTAAATGCAAAAATTCCAATGGAATTCGAACTCGACTCCCTTATTTGTCATTCCGAGTCAATATCCACTGCAGCAAACTCTTCTAGCCAAACTCTTCTGAACCTAAAAAATGTAAATGTAAAGTATATATATATATATATATATATATATATATATATTTTAACCATTCCAAAGAAGAAATTCATAGCAAGTTTTTTTTATATCTAATCGGTTATGGTCGGTTTTATTGGCAGCTAGCGGCTAAAATATTTATTCGTAAAAAGGCTATAATTCAGAAATTCATTTTTAAGGTGATAATTGTGATAATTTTCTATAATTTCGAACTATTGTTCTCATCTTAGTCGATATAGATTTTATTATAGACCAGGGGTCGGCAACCAGTATCATGGAGAAGAACGATATTATTAAATATGTGGATAAGTTTTCTATGTGTTTGAAGAAAGCAAGACTTCAATATAATTTATTATCTGACGGGATTTTCTTTAAAAAAATATTACATCTTAAAAGTAAATATTTCATAAATCACTACTGAAAAGGAAATTCCATTATAGCATGTTGAAAACACTAATATATATTCATTTAAATGTGCCCGCTCACGAAAAGAAATTCACCGTAAAAGAGAAAGTGAGGCTGTACGCTAATTTTGGCGATCCCTACTAATAAAAAAACACGTTTTCCAGGTAAAAAGAAATAATCTTTTTAAAATTTCAACGCAATATATTCAGACTATCAACTGTTTATTTATATTTATATCATGTCCAGAGTAAGGTAGCAGACCGAACAACATTCACTCGAGGACCGGATGTGGCCCACGGGCCAGTGGTTGCCAACCGCTTTATAGACAAATCTTTTCAACCAGGTACCTTTTGTAATCGTCAGGTGTTTATTGATTGGCTGGTATAGAATATTTGTTGATTACTGTAAAATTTTCTCCACGTGGTACCAGTTATTTTTAGTTTCTGTTGAAATGGTGCACACTATAAGATGAAGCTCATAACGACGGGATGACAATAACACATGTATAACTAACAAACTAACCAACCTAATGACATTGATCATTTGCTTCTAGAAGCATTTTTATAATCAGTGTGAGATGTTTTTTAACATTTTTTCGATGGCGGTTTCATTCTGGTTTTCGAAATTCAATATTAAATTTCGGAAATGACGTTGTGTCTATAGTAATGTCTATATCGATCAAGATGAGAAAAATATTTCGAAATAATGTAAGAGATAATATAATATTTCATCTTAAAATTATATGTGTTTCGAATTGTATGAGTTTTGTCGGCCTACCTTGGTTACCGAATGGCTCATGTTCATGTGCTCGCAAACAAGGTGATCAACAGCAAATAATTGGTATCCGGGTCTAACTGCTAATTTATTCCTTATTTATATCAATACTGTATAATAAGGGCCTCAGAATGACGTTATATTTACAGATGAAATATATAACACCCGATATCACAATGAAGTAAATAACAATGAGAAACGAGTAATAATCAAAATATGTCTGAAAAAATCCCCTTGACAATTTATAAAACTGTGGTATGTTCAGTATTTGTATTGTGCTATTTTTTCCTTTTCGCCGTAAATGAAATACCGTTGATTATGCGCAATGATTAAAATGTTGTCTACTAGCTTGCTGCTGGCTCAGTGCTTGTTATCTAATAGTGGGTCTGTATGTTGACTTGAACAAGAGAAACAAATTTTTGTTAGAGATTTTCGGAAGAGGAGCTATCATCATGCATACTATTCATATTCGGATTACATGTCTTCACATTTGCTTTTGTTGGTTTCCGGCGGTTATACTTTCCGGACTTTATCAGGGATGCTGTTGCAGCCTTTCATTAATTGAACATACTGTTCAAAGATGAACACTGAAAAGAGAGACACCTGAAATAATCAGGTGTTATGCTAGAGTATTAGGACATCCTTAGTAGGCCAAGCTGAGGAATAAATACAACATGGTAGCCACTGATAAAGAAAGAAAGAAAATTCACACCAAGGCTTCAAAAACAGCAGCAGCAATCAAAACATGTGGAGCAGCAATCAGATCATGACAGGCAACAGCATCAACTGTAGTAGTACTAATGGGCATGCTGGTTAGATTTAGAGCTTTAAGTACTACACAGGACGATAGCTTACAAGGTGAATGCTTTGGTTTGTGAATTTGGTGAGAATAATTGCAAGTTGAATCTTATGGACACTGTGGAATGGGCGAGCAATATCTGAGCAGTATTAAAAATATAAACTCGAAGATATCCCTGACATGAACAGTGAAAATTGACTAGTCTGTCCCAGTATATTACATGAAGAGATTCAGAATTCCTTGTAGATTACCAGATCTACATACCGGATGACAAAGACAAAGATGAAGACCGTAGTACAAATAAAAATAAAGTATACAAGCAAAATTAATTTAAACTAGAGGAAATGTAGGTAGCTTATTATTGCTTGTAATAAAGTTCCCAAATTTTTTTTTCACCAAAACTGCAAGACGTAAGTTGACCAATTCAAGACTCGTGTCTTCTCTTCTCTACCATATTCACAGTGCCTTGATACGCAATTTTTATAGATTGAGTGATAAATCAAATTAGCATTGGTAAAAAAAAGAGACTCACAAAAGTATCTGACTTCGAGATCTCTTTTTTCTTAAATACATTAATCTTAGTACCGCCATTATTCAGGATAGTTTAAACGCAAGGCACATCCGAATCCGTTTTATTCCAGGAGGTAAGTCATTTTCATTCGTGTTACAGGTATATACAATGATTCTCCATGTATGACCAAAGAATCAAGAATGTAATGTTTCTCGGTTTAAAGCTTTTAAACTGATTATATTCTTATTCTATGTACCCTGTCCCTTCAGGGCTTAGGGGATCATGGCTTTCCACGTTTTCCTATCCCTGGTGAATCTTAGCACGCCTTCTACTGTTACATCATGCAAACCTCGTTCCATCATCTACCTGATGAGGTCCTTCAAATATGTTATCCTTTGCTTTCCCCTGTCTCTTTTTCCCTCTATCTGGCCTGTTAGTATCAGGTTCTCCAATCCATCATGTAAGAGAGTTATTACGCGACCTAGGTTTCTACCATGAGTGGAACCTTCAGGGGATTTTCAATAAATATGTTATTTTCCATAACAATGTTACTGAAAATCGCCTAAATTCACCACTCATGGTAGAAATCTTGGTCGCGAAATAACTCGTTTACAAATGAAAAATATTAAAAATGGTCTACACTATAACTGTATTGAATGCTTTCAAATAAAAATGTGCACTGGTATGATCTTATTATGACCAGAAAGTAAGTAATTAAACAATATATATATATATATATATAAAGCAAAACGACGCAATTTACTACGTCAATAAATTGGAAAAGGCATGCTGTATTGCTGGGCATTCGTTTTGCAAGCTCTAATACAAAAGTTTTATTGTATTTGGGTGCCAATCTACGGGCAGTGCAGGAGTTTCGAAGTTGGATATCATATAGAATGATCTACATAGTGTTTGGAATTCCTGTGTTAAACTGTGAGGTATTTTTCGTTATTTTCTTTAATATCTGTGTTTTTCGTTTTTTCTTTCTTTTCCTTTTTGGCGTTCATGCTTCATTTGGGAGGAAAAAAAAGTTTGAAATTTTATTTATTAATTCTGTTATGCGAAGCTATCCTGGCCATGTTATCAGCAGCCATTTGTTACACCTCCCCGCTCTGGTGTGTTCTTTGAATCGAAATTCACCTAGCAGCTTAACTTGATGTTGGTTTCTGGGAAAAGCAAGAATTGAAGAGTGAAACTTTCTTAATTCAAATTTCCTGTTAAACTGTGAGGTATTTTTCGTTATTTTTTTTTAATATCTGTATATTTCGTTTTTTCTTTCTTGTCCTTTTTGGCGTTCTTGCTTCATTTGGGGGTGGAAGTTTTAAATTTTATTTATTTATTCTGTTATGTGAAGCTATCTTGGCCATGGTATCAGCAGCCATTTGTTACACCTCCCCGCTCTGGTCTGTTCTTTGAATCAAAATTCACCTAGCAGCTTAACTTGATGTTGGTTTTTGGGAAAAGTAAGAATTGAAGAGTGAAACTTTCTTAATTCAAATTTCCTGTGTTAAACTGTGAGGTATTTTTCGTTATTTATTTTTTAATATCTGTATTTTTCGTTTTTTTCTTTCTTTTCCTTTTTGGCGTTCATGCTTCATTTGAACTTAAAGTTAAAACTTAGTTAACTCTCCACTTTTGGAGGTTTGTGTTTTGTGCATGTTTTTTTTTCTTTTTTTTAATAGGAGTAGATAGGTCCCACTAACGCCCGGGCAATGCTCCTCCCACGTCTATTGAACTGGAGTAGAGGCTCGCCCCTTGTTTCCTGTTTAGGATGTGGTTTCCGGTTTTCTCTTCTCTTCTCTCTCCTCAGACCTTGGAATTAGTACTTCCGGGAGTTTCCTGCGATCTGGCCGGTTGGTGGCAACGGCTCATCTCTGTGAGGGTAGGGGGTTAGCAGTTTCCTGGTTGCTGCTTCCGACTCGTAGTTAGGAGCTCTAACTCTTGCGTAGCGTCAAGAGGGGCTGCTCTGATCAACGTTTGTATAATATCGGGGTTCTTGTAGTGCCATGTCGCGCATGGATAGGTGTCCCTGCAAGCGCTTTCGGTGGGCAACCCCGAGGCCACACGTTGTTGCAGCCCTAGCCAATTTCCCTCCCAGCACAGATCGTGGGTAATGACCGCCTGTATCCTCTACCCTAGGTCCCTTTCTACAAACAGAATCATGACTAAGCAAATCAGAAATGACCCTAAACCAGTTAAATCCAAACCATCTAAACCCATTAACCTCTCCTTCACTAATATCCGAGGCATTCGTACTAACTTTCCTAGTGTAGAAGCGTTCCTGCATGAAAATCCACTGACATCCTTGCGCTCTGCGAAACTAACCTCAACTCAGCTATTCCCTCCTCTGACCTCTTCATCCCTGGTTATCTTCCCCATTTAAGGAAGGACTCCACTGTCAACATGCATGGGATGGGTGTTTATGTCAGCGAACACCTCCCCATAGCGAGGGTGACTTCACTCGAATCTACTGACCATAAATACATATGTCTCCGCTTGTCTCTCCTCAGTTCGGCTAGCTACCTATTCTTTCTTTACCGTTCTCCCTCCTCTCCTGACTGCTCCCTACTAGATAGCATTGCTGACGACATAGATAAGGCTATTTCCTATCACCCATTTGCCCACATATTTGTATTTGGAGACCTCAATGCCCATCACTCTGAGTGCCTTGAAAACGCCGTTACTGATCCGGCGAGCATTCACGACATGAACTTTGCTATTTCCCAATCCCTTACGCAAGTGGTGGACTTCCCCACTCGCTTCCCAAGCACTCCCTCGAGTCATTCCTCACTGCTAGATATATGTTTCACCTCTGCGCCTGACGCCTGTCAAGTCTCGCAACTTTGCCCTCTCGGCAACTCCGACCACGTTGTTGTCTCCCTCAGTATTTCTTTCCAATCTCACTCAAACTTCACGACGTATATATTACCCCGACAGTAGTATCCAGAGTAATTTCAAAACTCGACCCCCATAAGGCGTGTGGAGACGATGGAATCTCGGTGTAAATCCTTAAGAGGTGTGCTCTTGAACTTTCCCCTGTCCTCTCTAAACTATTTAACTATTGCCTTTCTGCTTCCTGCTTTCCTGCATGCTGGAAATTCTCTTCAGTCGTTCCTGTCTTTAAGAATTGTGGTGAACCCTCGGACCCATCCAACTATCGCCCTATCAGTTTTCTACCGGTATTCGGGAAAGTATTCGAGGCTATAATCAATGCTGAAATAGTTCATCATCTCACCGCCCACAAACTGTTCTCCGACAGGCAATATGGATTCCGCTTTGACAGGACCACGGCCGACCTGCTAACAACCGTAACGGAGTACATGCTACAGGCCCTTGATGAGTCTGACGAGGCTCGCGCGGTTGCTCTGGACATCTCCAAGGCTTTCGACAGGGTTTGGCACTCTGGTCTCCTATGCAAACTACGCGGTTATGGTATTACCGGTCGCCTGCTTGGCCTAATCCAATCTTTCTTAAATAACCGCAAAATGAAGGTCGTTCTGAATGGGCGTGCCTCTTCGACCTACAGCACGAATGTTGGTGTCCCACAGGGCTCTATCCTGGGCCCGACGCTCTTCCTTATTTTCATCAACGACCTCCCAGATGAGATCAAGTCCCAAGTAGGCATCTACGCAGATGACACTACAATATACTCCCGCTCCAGTAAGAAACCTGTCGTGGCGGACAGACATAATCTCGCTGCTGACCTTGAGCGGGATCTACACTCTGTGGTGAACTGGGGCAAGAAGTGGCTTGTCAACTTCACTACATCTAAGACCAAGCTATTGTCTGTCAACCATTACAGGCAACCTCTTCTGCCTCCCATAAGCATGAACCAAGTGATTCTCCCTGAGAGTAATACACTACGCCTCCTCGGACTTACCATGTCCTCAGACCTCAAATGGAACAACTATATTGAATCCATAGCAAAATCTACTGCTAAGAAAATTGGATCACTATGTCGATCCAGGATGTTTTTTCCACATGAATCCATCCTGCATATATACAAGTCAACCATCCGTCCGTGCATGGAGTACTGCTGCCATTTATGTTCAGGTGCCCCTGCCGTTCTCCTCAGTGTTCTTGTCAAGCTCCAAAGTAGAGTCTGTAATGTGATAGGTACTGATCTGGCGACTCGACTGCAGCCACTTCCCCATCGTCGAAATGTGGCCTCCCTTTGTCTCTTCTATAAATACTTTCATGGCTTCTGCTCGGATGAGCTTAAACCACTGATGCCTCCTCAACAGGTGTTTACTCGTGCAACCAGACTGGCAACTGGGTCCCACCCATTCACAGTCAGGTTATCCAAACGCAGACGACAATTGTACTCCTGCAGCTTCCTCTCTCGCACTTCCCGCCTGTGGAACTCACTCCCGTATTCTTGCTTTCCTGACGGCTACAACCTCCAGAAATTTAAATGCAAAGTCAATACTCATCTACTAACCACTGGCCTCTAGCTCTCTCCCATCCCCTGTATAACCTTCCATTTCTCTCCACCTATGTATCTGTCATCGCACCTTCTTTCTCAGATTTCTATTGTTCCTTTCTAACTAGCTTGTACTCCTCACTCTTTTCTAATTAATCTTTTTACATTTATGTAACCCTCTGCACATCAGTGGCTCGTGGTGAAATGATTAAAATATATATATATATATATATATATATATATATATATATATATATATATTAATACAGGTTTCATTGAATAATATAGATAAGTTCTGTCTATTTTGTGTAAGGTCCTTTCGTATGATCTGATTAGCTTGATAGTTCTGTCATTGAAAGACGACAAGAAATCGCAGTAAATGTTGATTTTTTTATCAGGTCTGAGCTTTCGGCTTACATAAGCCATTTTCAAAGAATGAACATGTAATATATAGTGAACATAGAACATTTGAATTATTAACAGAGTGGAATTAAACAGGAAAAATTAAACCACAGAGACAGGTCTATTTTTAGCAAAGCAGATGGCCGCAGGCGGTGACAAAATGGTGATGGTGGGTTTTTGGTCACATGAGGGTACAGTGGCGTCAGGGGATTGGTTTGCGAACTGCTACTACTATGGGTAGCGGGGATAAGCTTAGTAACTATTACCTCTCCCGTCTACTATAGGCATAGTTACTTAGGTCTTACACAAAATAAATAAACAGAACTTGTCTATATTATTCAGTGAAACCTGTATTAATAAAAAAATGCTATCAAATTATACACACAATATATATATTTTCATGTTTATGAAAAACAGTAATAATTGAAAGCGGACATTTCCGAAATAAAATGAGCCGATGTGTAGCTAGATAATAAATGAGGCCTTCATTTCCTTTAAATCGAAAGTAGAAATCTTATTGTTCAGTGGAGCTTCGTATTATATTCCTATGCAGTATTCCCTTTTAATTTACGAAAACATATACAGAAAAAAAGTATATATATATATATATATATATATATATATATATATATATATATATATATATATATAAGAGAAGGGGAAAACTGCTCCCTGCAAAAATAACACAAAGCTAAATATATTATAGAAGTAAGCATTGGAATGTTCAGATGTGCGTGTGCGCCTGGTTGGGCCTGTGTGTACATATTCGCGTGGGTTCACTTTGAATTTGTCAGGCATGAATGCAACTGACATTTTCCGTTTGCAGTTCGCTTACTGACAAAGCAGCAACCGAAATTACTTAATCGATGGGAAAGAAAAGAGCAATGGGTAAATTCTGTATCTTTTTGATCGAACTTACTGCACATACGCGAAGCTTACTTTACAGATTATAGAACTCCTGCTGTTTTCCATCAATACCTTCATTCAAACATTTTCCTCTATGTGATTCGCGGATTTTATAAGCTGTGCTTTAGCGTTCTTAGCATTTTCCGTAGCCTCTTTAGTTGCAGGTGGCGAGATTCAGAAAAAGAATTAGATTAGCTTTGCTTCTCGTGTTTTCTTTTGTTCACCTCATTTATCATTTTCATAATCACTATATTTCTTAATTTTTCACTCACCATTTTATAAGTAATCCTCTAAGATTATCAAACAAGGCGTAAAATTGTTTCCGGCCTTCCGCGTTTTGCAACATCACAAACCCAAATCCAAAATTGAAAATGGCAACATTCTTCAAAAATTAACATACACTGCAAAAGAGGCATATACAGTGTGCACGTAATAGGGTATTTGCGTATGATTTCTTTTTACTTACCAATAACTCAATAGAAATGAGTTTTATTTTCGTTTTAGCTTACTTTTGACGACAGTTCATTCATCGCATTCTGTATGAAACTACACCAATTAATTTTTCTCACTGTATAATCAGGTCGAGGATACTAGAATCAAGCAGGTACAAAAATTTAAATACCTAGGAAGTTTTAGAACAGAAGACGGAAAGTGCGACACAGGGGAATTGGCATGGCAAAGAAAGCATTCCAGAGTTGAGCAAGGTATTAAGAAACAGGACAATTTCGCTAGAAACAAGGAAGAGAGTACTAGATTGCTATCTGTTGTCCCTTCTTCAATATGGCAGTGAATGCTCGACAATATCATCAAAGATGAAGGTAAAAATTGAAGTAACTGAAATGTGGTTCTACAGAAGGATGCTGCGAATATCATGGATCGAGCATGTGATCAATGATGAGGTCTTAGAAATGATGGAAACATAAAGGAAAGTAATATTGAGAATCAAGAAGAAACAATTAAAATTCCTGGTACATGCAATGAGGAAGGAGGGCTTGTAGAACATGATACTAACAGGCCGATAGAGGGAAAAAGACGCAGGAGAAGGCAGCGGATAACATATTTGAAGGCCCTGATCAGATGGATAACGTCACGAGAGTTTTGTGTTGTAACAGGAGAAATCGTACTAAGAGCAACCATGGATAGGGACCAGTGGAAATCCATGATCGCCTACGTCCTGAAAGGACAGGCCAAATAAAAGAAAGAAGAAAAACTAAACGCAATCGTAAGTTCTAGTCTAATCATTTTGTCACTTGTACTTCGAATCTGTGGATCTCTGTAATTGTTTATTTTTTATTTTTTATTATTCCTTGCAATCTAAGATCTTGTTATGTATTGTATGAGTAGGATTGCAATCTGTTATGAGTTGCTGGGTTAATTCCTGATAGAATTTGCTTTCAATAATATTGCATTATAATAATACTTTTTTATATATAATCATATCGCCGGAAGCAGGGTTTTATATGGGAGGAAAGTTAGGAGAAAGAGTGGCCGTTCTAGAGGGTGTCAGAAAATGATTAAAAGCAAGATGAGAATACTGATGAGAGTGAAGTTGACGGAGAAAAGAACATGAGAGAAAGGATGTAAGATAGTAAGATAGAAGATTACTTACATTCTTGGAGATTGTAGTTGTTGGAGAAGCAAGTAAATGGAAGGGAATTCCTCAGGCTTGAAGTGCGAGAAAAGAAGCTGATGGAGTAGAAATTAGGTTTACATTTTATTTGTTTCACAGTAAAAAGGTGGGACCTAGTTGCTAATCTAGTGGCTCGAGTAAGCTATGTTCATCAGAGAAGAAACCTTGAAAGTATTTGTAAATTAGTCTCAGGGAAACCACATTGCGCCGGTGAAAAAGTGACTTTACCTGAGCTGCCATTCGGGATCGATCACATTACAGATTCTTAGTTGTATTTTGTTAAGGACCCTTAGGTGGATATCAGGGGCACCCGAAGAAGAAACTTATGGTGAGAAATATATAACTATTCGATAAGTACATGATTATAATTATTAGTCAAAAAGATATATAATGTTTTTTGTGGGTTGTATACTTATTTAATAATGAAAGTCATGCATATATTTATGCACATCTTTTTATATATGCAAATACTATTTACTTGTAGACTTACAGAATTTGTTCATACTTGTTATATCTTATCAAATGTTGTGGTCACGTAAAGTCGAATGACTCAATATTCAAATCGTTGGTCTAAGAGCCGCAATAGTTCTGCGCTCATCAACAGCCAGCAGGCGCTAGGGGAATTTAAATGGCATACAACCACATGTGTGTATCGCAACACAGAACCGCTCTGTGAATAAGAACTATCAAGCATAATAGGTCCTTTCCTACGCCTTAATTAATTGTCTGATGCTATAACCCTATATACATGTCGTCTCTAATAATTTTACGGACTTTTCAAAATCCCAAAAGAGTCTAATGCAAAAAAAAGTTAATAATAAATTAATAACAAATTATAATGATCGAATAACTAAAAACAAAATAGGTTCTAACCGGATCTTAGTCTATGATGTTTCAATTCTCTTAAACCTTCTTCAGTGATCGATTTAAAGATGATAAAATGAAAATATTGTAAAAAGGAGTTGAGTTGATCATTCTTGGTCAAATATGTGTCATATATATTAAAACAATTGACAATACTCTCTCTCTCTTATCTCTCTCTCACTCTCTCTCTCTCTCTCTCTATATATATATATATATATATATATATATCACCCACATATAGGCTGTTTTGTTGTATCACAGCTTCTCAGTGTATCTAGACCTCGGGCCGGGATCGAAACCCGACTGATTTGGTGCCAGTCGGAGTCTCTACTTCCTAAAGCTTAGGCGCATATAATGAGAGTGGGGAAATTTTAGCGTGTTATATATAAGCGGTGTATACACACGCCACTCAATACATTGCGTAGGAGTAACGCGTAAATTGCAGAAAGGTAACTCTCCAGAGAGCTCAGTCATAATGAGAGCATAATATATTAGCCATCCATATACAAGCCTGTTTCGCTGTATCACAGCTCATCACTGTGGCTAGACATCCACTTGCTTCTGGTCTGCATCGAACTGTTTATATATATATATATATATATATATATATATATATATATATGTGTGTGTGTGTGTGTGTGTGTGTGTGTGTGTGTGTGTGTGTGTCGTTTCTGGTTTTCTCTTTTCAAATCTTTTCACTTTTCTCCTTTTTTTTCAATTGGAGTAGATAGACTAAATTATCGCCCGGTTCACACTCCACCCACGTCTATTGAACATATGTAGATACTCATCCCTTGTTCCCTGTTTAGGATGTGGTTTCCGGCTTTCTCTCTTCTAATCTTTTCACTCTTACGTAGCCCTCGGCACATCAGTGGCGTTACCGCCTTGCTCGGGGTGATATGATTATATATATATATATATATATATATATATATATATATATATATATCAAACAATTTCATGAAAATATACACGAATTCGATAATCAATTTCCGTCTAACACATTAATGTCCAACATATTTTCTTGAATTTGTTACCTAAAATGTTATTTTAATACTAAACTTATAAAAAAAATCGATACATTTTTCTTAGCAAAAACAAATTTTTAGTGTGATCCTTATTTTTGGCCAAAACCGTAGCGCATGCTGTATTTGAGAAAAACTACCTTCATACATTATCTTGACTTTATATGTCACTTAGAGCATTCATATATAATATATACAAATATTAGTTAGATATAAGTACTACTTACCAGAAGATTTTTACTTAAATGATAGATTAAACTGAGTGTATCCTCCTCTTTAAGATTTTCACACTATACTGAAAATTGAGACATCAGTGTTACCAATATACATCAGACAGTAGGTGATATATTTGAAAGACTCTTCATTCTTCATTACTAACACAAATATATCTGAAACAAACAGGAATTGCTAAAATATGGTAAATTATCATTCTGCTACTAAAACACAAACATTGGAACTATTTGGTTCTTATAGATCGTGTTGTTCTCAAATTTATTTAAATAAAGATGATCATGCAACAATTAACATTGTATTCAAAATTTCACTAAATTTAATCGGTATATAAATTTTCACTAAATTTCAACTATTTTAGTTTTTAATTTATTTACTTATTTTTAGTTTGCTTGTATTTTTTTAAAATTTGAATTCATTTTTTGAAAGAAATCTTACCTAATTTTAATTCATTAGTGGCTGAAATAAAATTATTCTCAGAAACAGAAAATTATGTGGTTTAACGGTTTTTAAATGAAAAACGTATTAAAAAGTGTGAAAAAAGTATGTGATTAAATTAATTTTTTCTTTCCCTTTCAACGGATGAAATATTCTTTTGTTACTGACCCTATTAATCTGTAATCTTTTAAAATAAATATTATTTTATACACAGATATATTCAAATCTTCTTCCATAACAATCTTGGACCTTTAATTAGGACAGAAAGTTCACGTGCTTTTCGACTTCCAACTGACAACACCTGATTTTCCTAAGGGGCATTGTCCTTGTAGACGTAACGCTGGTTAACTTTAATTACTTGGGCTTAATTAGTTGCGACAGGCAGCGAGGCAATACACTTGTTATGAGGAAGGGTTCAAAATTTCGATTCATTGAAAATTTAACTAGAAAGTATTCACAGCTAGTATTATTCTCCTAAGAATTAAAATGGTGTACGAACATATTGACAGAATAAAGACTTCTGTTTGATATTCTAAGTAAATTGATAAAAAGTATTTTACGATCGAAAACCTGAAACTTTATAACATTAAAATTATCTATTTGTAAATAATACTGAATTTTTTAAGCACCGTTTCCCGTCTATGATGACCCATTTGGTTAAAAAATGATATTTCCACTCAATGGAAATAAATCACTTATGAAGATATAGTTAGTCAAAGGATCTATTCTTCACTGGTTCCGCCATTGTCGTTACTATCGTATAATCTGCTTTATAGAACAAGCCAAAATACACCCTCGGCAGAAATATATATTATATGTTAGCATATGTCTACGCTGAAATGAAAGTAGCACTAAGCGCTTATTGCCTTACGAACAGTAGATGCCGATATTTCGTTTTGTCTTGAAAATCTCTCTCTCTCTCTCTCTTTAAACACACACACACACACACACACACACACACACACGCACACGCACACACACATATATATATATATACATATATATATATATATATATATAGAGAGAGAGAGAGAGAGCGTAATGATAATCCACGTATACTGTCTTAATATGTATAGGAAAAACTAAAAAGTTGTAAGTTAAAACTGTATTTTTTTACAGTATTTATTTATTTCTATTATATATATATATATATATATATATTTGATATTTCAGACCGGCCTCGGCCTTTCATAAGAAACAAATGATTTTCAAAATTAAACTAGAAGCGTCCGTCGCGAGATGCGTCGCGAGAAGCGTCTGTCGCGTGATGTGTACTTCGCGTGATGTAGAAAGCAATAGAGTTTGAATATTTTTAAACGTAAACCTAACTGTAATAATACCTTTAAATGTAGTTTTAAAGAAAATCTTTTAAAGTGTATCTAAAAAATATGTAACTATTGAAATATTTATAAAGATTCAAAATACCTCTGTCCCTATTTAACCCTAGCCTATATGTATTTAATTTTAAAATCCAGTATTATTCTTTCTTTCTGCGTGAGTATGTGGAACTAAAATAGGAATCTATCAGTAAACATTTGCAGTTTTCTGATGCGTGTGCTGGTTGATTGAAGTGTTGGGCTATGGGGGAATAAGGGTTGTTTTGGCGTATGCTTAGTTTATGATTATTAAAACGGAATCTAAAACTGTTTCCAGATTACATATATATATATATATATATATATATATATATATATATATATATATAAGTGTAAACATATGTCTACGTCGGTAGTTGGAAACATAACGTTTGTTAAGACATCTTACTACATCTACAACAGCAGAATGAATATACGCTATAAAAATGTTAGTTTTCAATTAAAAAATTTAATTAATATTGCCCACGTGTTTAATATTTGGCAATTAGCTTTCAAGTCAGCAACAGTGGTAGCCCTTATTCTGTAAATATTTTTATACCTTCAACTATATCAGTCCTTTAGTTACGAAATTAGTACGTAAAGATGTTTGTCTTTACAATAAATAAAATCATAGAATATTACAATATTTTAAAGTTTTCATTTGATTGTTTGATTTAAGCTTTAACCATAGAAGCCCCAAGGTCTATACGAAAAAAATTGTTTCAGATAATAAGGAAAATATTAAGACATATGCAAAGAGCATCGAAAATAAAACCTTTTAGGTTGTATCTTTACGACTTTATTAAATCCATAATGATCTTTATCGAGATCCTTTAAACCAATCCGCAACCAGAAAGAGCAGCCCAGAGAATTCAACTCTTAATTTAAATATGTCTGTGTTCAGAGACGATGGCTATTTAATTATGACATTGGTCGATTGATAATACATGTTAAGAGATAATATTTGATTAATGCCATCTATGAAGTATTTGCAACGAAAATAGAAAGTTAACAAAAATATAAAAACTAGTCCAGAAACTACAAAAAATCAGTTGAAATAATGATTTCTAATTAATTCTGAACTTAAAACCCTTGGGAAGCTACATCATAATCGTTTGTTATAAGTCATGACTATTCACAGACGATAAGAAATGCATCTATGGAGAGCAATCATCAACTATATATATATATATATATATATATATATATATATATATATATATATAAACGTAGGATAATTTGTATATTTATTAATATATATATATAGAGAGAGAGAGAGAAAGAAAGAGTGAATGAGAGAGAGACAGAGAGACTCTGTGATTTAAACTAGTATTAACTCTTAATGAACTAAAAGATAATTCAATGAATAAAAATATAATTATGTGAATCGTTTTCAAATGGAGGTCCGAACCATGCCACAAAACAATTTTTATTACATCTTTTCAATACTTAATATACACATAGATTAATTGTGCTAATTGTTAAATCCATTTGGTTAATCTCCGGAACTTTCCTTAGTATTGTCTGTTTATATTTGTTTATATTACAATACATAAGAGAGTAGATATGATTAATTACGAAGAAAAAAAAAAACGAAAATTGTGTGTTAAGTCTTAATTTACCTTCGTATAGCCTGTGGAATTCTTTCTGTCTGAGTCTGCTAAGACACCCCAGGTCAATTATTGGCTTCCCTAATGTTGCTAGATGTCACAGGTTTAAATTCTGTCGAATGACACACATTTTTCGAACTAAATTTTACATAAATAATCGGTTCGGTAGAAATATATAAATGTACAATTTACTTACAAATTAAACAATATCCACTCAAATACGAGTATAGATTAAAAAGTTATGTGGAAAAGCTATATATATAATTTTCTTTTGAACACTTAATTAGGAGAACCGTTTTTAAATGGAGCTTAGAACCATGCCATAAACACATTTTCTTTATTACATCTTAAAATTTAATATACTAATAAATTGAATGTGCCAATTGTTAAATCCATTTCGTCAATCTCTCTCTAGCTCTCTCTGTCTCTGTCTGCACCTGTCTGTCTGCCTGCCTGTCTCTCTCTCTTTATATATATATATATATATATATATTTGGCTAGCTTATTTAATTTAAACATGATTCATTGAATGATATAAACTTATAACTTATATATATATATATATATATATATATATATATATATATATATATATATATATAGCTTTTTCTCATGAGGAGGAGTTATAAACGAAGGAAATTTGACTAGATTTAAATCAAAATAATTACAATTGAGACAGAGAATAACGTCAATTCTCATTTGAGGAAAGACCCACTACACAATATATATGAGATGGACAATTACAGTAATATCTCTCAAAAAACAAGAAAATTTATATGTGCAGAAATCTAAACAACGTTGTCAGCGCTACTGATTGCAAAAATAAAATAAAAGAAAACAACTATTGTTACATAAGAATGCTAATATTTTACTAATTTTTTTCCTCATTTTCTTTCGCGAAGGAAAGTAGAACATTTGGAAATTTTATATTCGACATGAATAAAAATATATTAAAACCTAGCAACTATGTTGTTTTAACGATTGCCCGTTTCTGATTACTTTCATTGAATACCTATTTGTTAGCAACCCATTACATACGAGCTTCTTTTCAATAATGATATAAAAATATTTAAAATAATTCTTGGAAGCACATTTGTTTTATTCATATGTTTAAAAAAATGATATTTCTTAAAATACAAACACATATGTCGATGCTAAACTGATTCTAAATTCTTCAGCAGTTTCTTTTGAAAAATGCTAACCCATTAACTTCAACTACAAAATCACATATGAACTTTAAGAATCAAAATAAAATAACCCAGTATTTTCATGCGTTTATAGACTCTTCATTAGGTATAGATTTAATAGTTGGTCTATTGGAGAACGAAACACTTTTTAGACAAAAATTATATCAATTCACTGGAAAAAGTTAACACACAAAAGAGTTAACACACAAAAGTTTAAGAAGACATAAATAAAATGTATTCAATCAATCAATCAATTTGAAAATATCTGGTATTAGTTATAGTTTTCTAAAGATTCCAGTATGGCTTATAGGTTTCTATCTATAACTGCTTAATGCCCACGCTTACAAAAATAAAACGGTCGACATTAAATAGTTCTTTTTTATTCTGTAGTGTATAAAGAAAGTAATTGGTATGTATGGATTAAAAAAATTAACAAAATTTAAATAACTTATCGGAAAAGCGTTAAATCAAAAAATATATAAAATGTTTCTAAGCAGTAATAATAAATATAAATTAGCTTCAGTCTTATAATTCATAGACATTCGTTGATGAGAAGTATTTAAAATTACAAATGGGAAATATCGTTCATACACGAAACAAAATATTAAGAAACAATAATTTTCTCATTGGAATTTCAGCATTCTGCAATCTTTATCCTGCTATATGGATGTGTGTTGTAGAGCAGTGGATATCAGCTTGGAACTAGAAATCGGAAAGCCGAGTTCAAAGTCCAGTTGAATTCGTTGCATTCACTTACGGGCAAATGATTTAGGAAATATATTAATTCGTCGCTTCCATCTTCGGCTATTGGTTAAATAACAGGACAGACTGGAGTTTTGTAGCCTTGGTTGACAACAAGTTTAACTTATGTAATGGCTACATACTGCGGGAGATTTCAGTCACTGATGTCTCTTTCGAGTCATGATCGTCCATGTGTGTATCATGTATGGCACTTAACTGATTGACTGACTGCTATGGATGTTATTGTTTGACGATTAAATTACAGACGAGAATTATACTTGCAGAAAAAATATATACTCTCTAGAAGACTTTTGAGAATATCATAGATGTAACATGGGAACATCAAGTAGGCTTTAATGAAAATGCTGAAGAAAAGTACATAGTGCTTTGGTTTAGAAATAGATATTTGAAATTCATGTGAAACATGATGAACGGGGATTAGATAATTGGATTTTCTCTGCAAATAGTGTGGACAAAACAAACAGACATTAAACAACACGTAGCATGCATTACGATCCTGTGTATATGTAGGAAAGTACACATACTGGGTGTGATATATTAGTGACAGAACATTCAAAGAGCTACAAATAATATGAATCTTTGGAGGATCAAGATGACTTTTTCTTAAAGCACAAGGTGCATTAAATTATCAATTTTATGAGAAAAATTGTTTTTTCATTTTTTTGCGTAGGGTTGTGGTGCAGTGGATATCGACTAGGAACGACAAATCGGGGAGCCTAGCTCGAAATCCAGTTGAATTCCTTTCATTTAATTTCGCACTAATACTCTTGGAAAGGTATTAATCTATTCCTTCCCTCCAGTAATGGGTTAAATAATAAGAAAAATTGGGTTATATAGCCGTGACTGGCAACCAGTCTAACATAGAAAGCAATGGCAAACTCCTGCGGGATAATCTTCTGCCGAGTCAGTCATTTCTCTTTCGAGACATGATCGTCCAAAGCGTGTTTCACGTACGGCACTTAACTGACAAAACTTTTTTAGAATAAATTATGATAAATTATAATAAATACCACCATTATTCAGTCTTATTGCATTTATTAATTTAAATGCAATAGGACTTAATATCGAAAGCATTAAATTAATATAAAATTCTCTTTAATTTACCGAACTATCTTATTACTGTTGCCTGTAGTTTTCAGACTTGTAAAAAATCAGGGACTCAAAGAAATAAAATCAGGGAAAAACGATGAGACGGTATATTTTTTGCCAACAAAAATCGAATAATATTTATTCGAGATTAGATTAATTGCGATAGGATGCAATTATTCTCTATATTTGTAGGTTATTGGTAAAATTTTTAAAAAAATGTGCAATTTCATTAGTCCTGTCATGGCATCTCGCATTCAGTCACTTTCTCTTCGCCGTGTCTTAGCTTTCCTGTGTCTCTTTTTATAATCGTGTCGCCCCAAGCAAAGACATTTTACTGCCACTGTTGTGCAGGGGGTTACATAGGAAGAAAGTTATGAGAAATCGTGATAGGTTATAGGGGTTGTCAGGAAGTGGGTAAGAGAAGGATGAGAATAATGATGAGAGTGGAGTGGGCGGAGAAAGAAGCATTAGAGAGAAGATGCTGGTTAGTGGAACAGGAAATGACTATTCACTTTACATTTGAATTCAGCAAGATTGTAACTGTTGGGGAAGTAAGTAAATGAAGAGAAATTCCACAGGCGGGAAGTGCGAGAAAAGAAGATGATGGAGTAAAACTTGCGTTTACAATTTATTGGTTTCAGAGGAAAAGGGTGGGACCTAGTTGCTAATCTTGCGTCTCGAGTAAATTCATATATAGGGGACACCAGTGAGCTAAGTTCATCGGAGCAGAAGCCATGAAAGTATTTGTAGAAGAGACACAGGGAAGCCACTTTGCGCCGGTAAGCAAGTGACTGTATCTAAGCTGCTAAGTCGGAATCTATCACATTGCAGATTCTCCACTGAATTTTGTCGAGGACACCTAGGTGGATAGCAGAAGCACCCGCCCAGATATGGCAGCATTATTCAATGCACGGGCGGATGTTAGATTTATATATGTGCAGGATTGTTTCAGACGGAAAATATCTTTCTTGCTCTACACAGAGAACCGACTTTCTACGCTCTGGATTCTATCTAGTCATTCCACTTGAAGTCTGTTGTGAGAGTTAAGCCAAAGAGGCGCAGTGTTTTACTCTCAGTGAGACTAGCCTGATCCGTGCTAATAGTGGCTAGGAGCGATTGTCTGTGATGGTTAATTATCTAAATAATTTCATGGTAAATATACTGATTAACTTTCCTCTATGTGTTCTAGACTTTATGAACGTATTTATTGCGAAATTTATGGTAACGTTTAATCATTTTACACTTGAAATGTCTGAATATAAGCATATTTTCTATGGTAACAATTTCTTCTAACTCTTATTTGTGGAGTTACCTTCCGGTTTCTTACTTTCAAGTCAACTTTGATTTTCTATGCAATGGTAATAGTTAATTTTTGTCTTCTCAATTCTTGCTGCTCTTCAGAATATTTTTTCTAACATTTTCTAACAATTGCGTGTTAGTGATTTTGCTTCCTTATTTGGAGTGAAATTCTTTCAAAATATAATTTTTATATACATTGCAGATTTATGAATATCACATCGTAAAAATACTATTCTTCCACATCATTTCCTAGACCGACTGTGATACTGTGTTTGCTACTCTGCTGAGTACATGAAGTTGTACTTTAATTACTTTTATCTCTGTTAGATTCAGGCTGTCTTGTGAGTATCAATTTTTCCATGAACTCTTTCCTTATTACGCTCCCCAGAAATGTCAGCTGTCTTTTTTCTGATGTTAAGCATATGTGTTTCTTTTTGTTGTCATTTTCTCTGGAAATTTGTCGTTGCTAATATGTTCTGTATATATTATTCTCACTATCTTTCTGTAGAACCACATATCTGCTACTTAAAAACACTTAATTTAACTGAGTATTAATGTTTCAGCATTTAGTGTTATGTAGAACGACACATACTATTATTCTCACTTTTTTTCTGAAATATATTTCTGTTAATAGATATTCCTGCAAAATTATATTTTTTTCAGGGAAAGAGAAAAATTAAGCAATCTTCATGGATCGATTGCAAAACCTATTTTGAACAGACTGGATTGAAGTGTTTAACTTGTTCCCTGTACCAAAATCACATTTTGTTATAATGTAGATGTCAACCAAAACCGAAAAGTTAAAAAAGGAACTCTTATCAAATTTTCCCAAATTTTCTTTTTGAAGATCTTTGATTTTGCTCAAACATAAAAGGGAAATTTGAACTACATTAGAATGTGACACCAATATTTCGCCCAAAAAGCCAAGTACCTTCTGCTGCATTAGAGTATAATGACAAAGAACTTGAACGGATATCGAAAATGGTGGTAATCGAAAAAATATTATTGTACTTCGGAAAGCGCAACCGTATATTTAAAAAGAAAGACAACACTTTAACGGTTTGTGCAGATTATTCTACAGGACTAATCGACTGAAAAAAAAAACTACTTATCCTCCACCATCGGCAGATGAAGTTTTCGCGAAATTAAATGGAGGTTGGATATTCTCAAGGTTTGGGTTTATCGGAGGGTTATCTAAAAATGACAGTCCATAAAAGATGTGATAAATTACTATCAACACACACAAGAGTCTCTACGAATTTAATAGTCTACCTTTCGTAATAAGAATAACTTCAGCAATGTTCCAGTGGGTGATGGACAACAAGCTCATTGGGATAGATTTTGCAGTTACATATCTAGACGATATGTTAATAAAAAGTAAAACCTAAGAATATGCATGATATGTAAAGGGAGATTTCGAAAAATAAAAGAGTTTGGATGTAAACTGAATATATAAGATGCAAATTTTCTTAAGCAAGAAACAACTATTTGGGACAGATTATAAACGAAGAATGAAGGGTGTTAGATCCTAGCTATGCGAACGCAATAAATAATATGCCTGCTCTAACAAATATACCATCCTTATAATCATTTGTAAGTTCAGCAAATTTATACAGCAATTACATACCAAATATGCTCACATTAAAAGAACCAAACCTTTTTAAAAAAGACGTAAAGTGAACTGGTCAGTCCATTGTCAAAGGGGTTTTGATATCTTAAAAAAAACACCATGAATATCGAAGTTAACTCTCCCATACTACGACTTCAATGAGGTGATTCATGCTGCAAGCCATATTAGTAATCTTGGTTTAGAGGCTGTATATTGTACAGAAAAACATAGCCACTAAATGCTGTTCATCATATATCTAGGACTTTACATCCAGCGAAAGCTAATTATTCACAAACTGAAAAAGTGGGGTTAGACTTGATATTTGTTAAGTAATAACACAAATACATCAATGGAAGACGGTTCACACTCCAAACTGACCACTGTCTTATACTGTTTATATTCGGCTAAAAAAGAATTCTTGCACATTCAGTTAATTGCCTACAAAAATGAAAAACCACCTTGTTAAATTAATCTTTCAAAATACTGTTTACCATATAAGAAAACAACACTAGTTTCTGTTAATTAAAATAAATATGAGATCTATCAGAGAAGATAGTTTTTGCTTCCCTGAGTTCCGAAATAGATATTAAAACGTTCTCTATAACAAAGTAAAATTATAACCAGTCATGTTAGAAAAATTAAAGTCCAAACCAAAATTTAATGAATTCTTTACAGATAAAAAGAACGAGGAATTAAACCAGAAGAACAATAAAAGGGATATTTTTCTATATGTAACGGTTTATTGTTATATAGAGATCGTGTGGTAATACCAGCAATTTTTAACAAGGAAAATCTTGAATATTGATACCAGACATCCATGAATGTAAGCTCTCCTGAGGCGTTACGTCATTTCTTATGGCATGGACAAAGAAATTTAAAATCTTGTAAAAATTAAAAAACTTTGCGTTTGCAGCTAAGGCGCCACCTGAGGAATCCAGTCCCTGGCCAAAGTCGGATAAACCATGGCCAACACTTTGCGTTGACGATACCGAACCAATAAAGAGGATTCATTATTTTGGTGTGGTTGACAGCTTCACCAAATGGCCATAAGTATTTGAATATAAAACATCAACTAGTAAAGTCACGACAGATATTTTGGAGGAATTATTTGATAAAATCAGCGTCTCAGAGATTATCGTGTCCGATAAAGCTACTTCAAAAGATTTTGAATTTTTTGTATAATCAATTCAATCGTACACATAACATCACCACCATACTAACCAATGTCAAATGGAAAGTTGAAAAAAATTATTGATGTGTTCAAGTGAGCGATTAGGCAAAAAGGCAAGCGGAATTGAGACCGTGAACCAAGTATTGCAAAGATTTTTGTCCATATATCGCATAAAACTTAATGTAAAAATTCAGGAATGGCCTGAGCCGAACTCTTATTTGCGAAGAAAATTGTTTCAGTATTCGATAAAATGTGAATTACACAAAAGAAAATGGATGAAAAAAGAAATATCATTGGTAAACAGTACAACACATTCAAAAAATATTTTTTTCATGATTATAGATTAGGAATAGCAATGTGAGCAATAGGAATCATTGATAAAATTTGCAAAATTCTCTTGATAAAATATCTATAATGAGAAATTAAGAGGCATTAAAATCAAATAAAAAATTATATACTGTGGACGCAGATCAACGCAACGGGTAACATACGACGGCGTTCGATATTTTTGATGTACCTGCGCCACATAACTTACCGCAGGATCATTCAAATAATTGAAAACAAATACCAAGGGATATTATGGAAATAATCCTTAAAAGACAGAAATATATCGTCCTTAGGACATAAACTTTTGAAGGTGCGATGTTGCAGAGTAGCCAGCACCCATTCAGCCTTCTAACCGATGAACTGGCTTATAGCCTGACAAAGTCTACGTGTATGCACTTAAAGTGTCGTTTTTTGCGTCAAGCAGATTTATTTCGAACTGATTTACTTCGTCGACGATTCACCATTTATCCCATTTTCGCTATTGCTCTTGAGTTTTTTCTCGTTAATTTTTTGTAAATTTTGTTTTGTATGTTTTTTTGTATATATTTATTAGTGCAGCATAGTATGCTGACTAATGATATTAAACACTCATTCTTCTTTGTGTGTCATTCATCTCGTCGATAGAACACCTTTCAATAACCGTTATCAGCACTTTGTTATCTGTATATCTTTATATATGTAGATGCCAATATACAACTATGAGAGTTAATAGTCTTTATTTATTTCCCTGCTTATATCATGTCTCACAGTTCTAAAAACTGATCTGTTTGTTAAATGTCTGCTGTTCTAATGAGCTGTAGATTACTTTCTTCGGTAGGTATACAAATCTGTGTACACATCTTCACGTCGGGTTTACAGGCAATCGAACTTTGACATCGCGTTTGTCCCCAAATGTTTTCTATTCCTTTTCTCTGTTCACTTAAAGTTTTCATTCACGAGGGTGGCTTATTTAGCCAGAACGGGTAAATGTCACATAAATATTCAGATGACGCGGTAGGACATCTGCTATCTGATAATTACATCAGTCCAGACAGCCTGTTACAGAAGGAGGCTGATTAATTTATGTTTGTCTAGTGTTTTGCTTGATGTCGCTAATTTACCACTTTTGACGTCTTGGAGCTGTATTTGGATAAAGGAATTTGGTGCCAGATTTAACATCAAGATTAAGGTCAGATAATATTATTAGCTTGTTTCCCAGGTGACCTATTAATCTTAACGATTTTCTTTGGCACTAGACATATTCAATTCAATATAATTCGGCAATATTACATAAATCTACTTACAGACACTTATTACAAATCTAGTGACAACATATTCCTCTTTCTGTTTCTTTATTAATAAAGAGAAAGTTTTTGCCAAAAGAAAAAATAAATAAAAGCGTGGTCAAAATTTATTTGATATCAGTCCTTCTATATGTCAGTGAATGCGAAAGAAGAGAAGGACTAGTTGAAATAACATATTGTTTACAGCAGGATGCTGAGAATACCATTGATTGAAAGTGAAAGTAACGAGAAATTGTACAAAATATGTGCCAAATAAAAAAATAAATAAATGTAGAATGTATGTGTCAGTCAGTTAAGTGCCATACGTGATACACGCTTGGGCGATCAGGTCTCGAACGAGACATGACTGACTGGGCAGAAGATTATCTCGCAGTAGATTGCCATTACTTTCTGCCGTAGAGTGGTTGCCGACCAAGGCTATAGAACCCAATCTGTCTTGTTATTTAACCCATAACCGGAAGGAATAGACGAATTAATACATTTCCCAAGGGTATTGGTATTAGATAGATAGATTTAAAAAGAATAGCTAGATAGATAGATAGATTGATAGATAGTCAGTCAGTTAAGTGCCGTACGTGATACACGCTTGGGCGATCATGTCTCGAAAGAGACATGACTGACTGGGCAGAAGATTATCTCACAGTCGGTTGCCATTGCTTTCTGTGGTAGACTGGTTGCAGACCAAGGCTATAGAACCCAATCTGTCCTGTTATTTAATCCATAACTGGAAGGAATAGACGGATTAATACCTTTCCCAAGGGTATTGGTATTAGATAGATAGATAGATAGATAGATAGATAGTCAGTTAAGTGTCATACGTGATACGCATGGCATTTCGAGACATGACTGACTGGGCAGAAGATTATCCCTCAGTAGGTTGCCATTGCTTTCTGCGGTAGACTGGCTGCCGACCAAGGCTATAGAACCCAATCTGTCCTGTTATTTAACCCATAACTGGAAGAAATAGACGGATTAATATTTTTCCCAAGGGTATTTGCGCGTAAGTGAATGCAATGAATTCGGCTGGAATTTGAACTCGGCTCCCCGATTTCTCGTTCCGAGTCGATATCCAATGCACCACAACGCACATCCGCATGTATGTGTCAGGTTCTTGAAAAGGAGTGATATGGACGAAAGTCTTTTCATGAAACTATACTACATTCTGATCTTCTGACAGATTAGACACAACTTCAAACACAACGCTTAATATCATATTCGTATTGAAAAAAATCCGTAAACGAAAAAAACAGACCGAAATTTCAAAATCTATTTAATTATATATACATATATATATATATATATATATATATATATATATATATATATATATATATATGAAATGATTTGTTTGAACATTATTTTTGGTCGATACTCATATTTAAGTTGATATTCTGTTTTTTTAATTAAATAGTATTATATATTTATATCTACTGGCCTGATTATTTACGATAAATTTTTATTACGAAATGTGTATCATTTGGCAGGATTCGAACCTGTGACCCCTAAACACATAGGGAAATCCTGCCGAATGACACACATTTTGGTTATAAATATTTATCGTAAATAATCAGCCCAGTAGATATAAATATATACTACTGTTTAATTAGAGTATCGACCAAATCAATATTCAAACAAATCATCGGTTGTTTATAACCATGTTTAGTTAATCTTCTTTATTTTCCGTAATATATATATATATATATATATATATATATGCACAAGAAATCGAAAGAGGATTTGAAATAATTAAGTAATTAATCGAGTTTTTATGAGAACTCAACAAAATGCAGAAAGCATTGGACGGCCGTTTCGTTCTATATGTGGAACTCATCAGCAGTGCACATCCACTGTCCGGATTTGAAACTGTGAACATGAAAGGGCGACTAGCGGCGGCTCTGGAAAAAAGAGAGTTCGTTTGTGTCTGGCTTGCAAAGCAGTAATCTGTTCCAAAGAAAGAAAATAATAATAATACTCACCTCTGTCTTAATAATCCACCTTCAGCTCATTCTAAAGGAAAAAAGAGAGGAGGCCCTCGAGGGGAATTTTTATAGACCGAGGAAATGGATTATGGGTAGAGAAATGGATTATAAAACTGACCGACCAAGTTCACTCGAGGATTTCAGTGGCGTCAATTTCTTGGCGTGAAGCTGACGCAGAGAGACGCAGTGAAAAGGTGGAAGGAGGAAAGTGGAGTAGGAAGAGGCGTAGCAAGAAGCCAGCTGGGAGAGCGTTGAATTGAAATCCAACGGTCTGCGGTTCGATCCCTGGTTCTGCACTCACTAGAAGAAAGTGTGCAACAAGCTATTTCGGCGTAATGGGGGACAGGTTCGACCTGAAATTGATTCCAGAGTTCAGTGGCTCGACCCCAGTACTTGACTGGGTGGAAAAAGTGGAACTGCATTGTCTCTTGTCTGGTGTCAAAAACATTGAACATGTGATTCCTCTGCGTTTGTCCGGTGGGGCTTTCGCTGTGTATCAACAGCTCAGTGCTGAGGAAAAACAGAATTATGAGAGGATCAAGGCAGCCCTATACAAAGCGTTTGCTATCGACCCCGCCACTGCCTGGGAGCAATTTGAGGCAAGACAATTACATCCTGGCGAAACTGTGGACGTATATTTGGCCGAGCTGACGAAGTTGACGGTGTTGTTCGGTGGGCTGCCCGAGCGGGCCTTGGCATATAAATTTCTGGCGGGGCTCCCAACCGGAGCAAAACAGCTCCTGCGGGCGAGCTCAAACATAACCTCGTTGCCCCTTAATGACCTGGTGGACCGAGCCAGAACCGTGATGAAGGATAATTCCGAGCTGAGAGATCCGGTAATCGCCGCTGCACAATCCACACCGAGTGATGATAAACCGTCTCAGGGCCTTAGCCCGCGTGGTGGGGTCGTGTGTTATAGGTGCGATGGCCAGGGCCACATTGCAAGGAACTGCAGACGGCGACCGACAGCTGTTCGCTGCTACCGGTGTAATGAAACCGGACATATGGCCCGGGAGTGTGCGGGAAACGGGGCCGGGGACAAGGTGCCGGCGTCGACCTTTCCCCAAAGCAGAAATTAGAGGCGCTTCCGATCATTCAGGTATATGTCAACGAGACATTGTGCTCAGCACTCCTCGACTCCGGGTGCTCCCGCACCATAGTGTTCGTAGACCTCTGCCACACTTGGAAGGAGAAGGGTGTCAGGGTAACCACCATCAGTGGAGAATCGCGGACATGTTGCGGGGTGGGTGCGATAAACATCCGTACAAGAACAGGAAACTCGGCCAACGTCGAGGCGCTAGTAGCGCTCAAAAAACCACTGAACTTTGACCTGCTTCTAGGCTATGATGCCATCAGAGCCCTAGGTGGTGTTCACATAACGCAGACGGGGGAAGTGCAGTTTCAAGAAGAGGACCCCAGTGTGCGCAGCGCTGAGGATCGACCAGCTAGACTTTAGTGTCGAATTTGACCAGCACCAGAAGGCTTGGACCGCCTCATGGAAGTGGTCGGGAAATCAGCAGCCAGCAAAATTGCGGAACGAAGTAGCCGAGTACCATGTGCCCGACCAAATAAGGCCTGCATACGAAGAGGAGCTTCGTGAATGGATCAAGGATGGCTGGTTAATTCCTTACCCCTATGAGAAACTTGGACCTCCCAAAGGTTTGATCCCGCTGATGGCGGTTACTCAGCACAACAAAGCAAAAGTGAGGCCAGTGATGGACTACCGCGAACTAAATGCGCATGTTGATGCATTTACGGCAGATGCTGATGTTTGCGCCAGCAAGCTACGAGAATGGCGCCAGCAGGGTTCCAATGTGTCCCTGCTGGATCTAAGAAAAGCGTATCTGCAGATCCGGGTCAGCGAAACGATGTGGCCGTTTCAGACGGTGGTGTTTGCCGGCAGAAGGTACTGCCTTACCAGACTGGGCTTCGGGCTGAACGTGGCACCCCAAATAATGAAGACCATAGTCAACGCTGTGTTGTCACAGCAAGAAACAATGAAAGAGGGGACATCGACGTACCTTGATGACATATACGTGAACGAAGACGTTGTATCATCATCACGCGTAAGGACCAAACTGGCCGAGTTTGGCCTGATTTGCAAGGACCCGGAACATTTGGAGGATGGCGCCCGTGTCTTGGGCCTGAAAGTTCGAAAGGAGCGGGGGACTTTGAAGTGGGGGCGCGGAACTGCAGTTCCTGAAGTACCCGAAGTCTTTACGAGACGAGTGGTCTTCTCCCTGTGTGGAAAACTTGTGGGGCACCTACCAGTGTGTGGATGGACTCGTGTAGCAACAGGCACCATAAAAAGGAGGGCAAGCGCAGTCACCAAAGACTGGGATGATGAAACGACGGACGATCTGTTGGTTCGCATGGTGAAGGAGACCATCGCAAGGGTAAAGCAGGATGACCCCGCAAAGGGAGACTGGTGTGTGCAGGGAGACGAATTGAGCGTGTGGGTGGATGCGAGCTCTGTGGCGATTGGTGTGCTGCTTGAGGAGAACGGAGCTGCGATTGAGGACGCCTGCTGGCTGCGACCGACGAATGACGCTGCTCACATCAACCTGGCAGAGCTCGATGCGGTGACGAAAGGCATTAACCTGGCACTCCAGTGGAAAGTCAAGAAATTACACATACACACAGATTCGCTGTGCGTGTACCACTGGATATCAAACACACTGACAGGTAAGGCCAGGGTGCGCACCAAGGCGGCCAGCGAGATGCTGATCAGACGGAGGTTGGAGACCATAAGAAAGCTAGTAACAGAGTACAATCTGTCTGTGGATGTGGTACTTGTCACCTCAAACTGCAACCTCGCTGATAGGCTCACTCGGGTGCCTCAGAGATGGATTGATGCCGTGAAGAAAGAAGCTGGGCCAGTACCGTTACTATGTGCTGCCTCTGTGGAGGCGGCAGACAAAATCAGGGAAATACACCACATCAGTGGGCACCCCGGAGTGAGACGGACATGCTATTTTGTACAATTGACCAATCCGTCAGTGTCAAAAAGTGCAGTGAGAGCGGTGGTCAAGGAATGCCAAACATGCCAGTCAATCGACCCCGCCCCAGCGAGATGGCGGAGGGGTCGGCTGGGAACAGACATGACTTGGAGCCGACTGGGTATGGACATAACCCATTATGGCAGCCAGCACTTCCTCACACTGATAGATTGCGGACCGACGAGGTTTGCGATCTGGCGCCCGTTGGCACGCCAGGACTCCTCCAGTGTCATCCGTGAATTGGAATCCATATTTTACGAAAGGGGGCCGCCTGAAGAGATCCTCACGGACAACGATACTGCCTTCTGCAGCGTAGAATTTAGGCGTTTTGTAGACGAGTGGGGGATCAGGCTCAGACACCGATGTGCATATGTGCCGAGTGGCAACGGCATAGCAGAGCGGTGCCACCGAAGCGTGAAGAGGACCGCGGCCAGGAAGGCGTGCACTATTGCAGAAGCGGTCTATAGATATAATGCAACACCGAGGGATGCTGTGACTGCTGTGAGCGCACCCGCCAATGCAATCCATCGCTACCGAGTGCGCATCAAGGGCATTGACGCGCGTCTGCCTGATCGGCGGGGAACAAGAGGGCCGTATGAATTAGGGGACACCGTCTGGGTGAAGCCTCCCAATAGCCGGTGCACCACCAGTTTTCGAAGGGGACGAATCACCGGCATCGTCAGTGAGCAGGCCGTGCTGGTTGATGGTACTCCACGCCATGTGAGGGACATTCGGCCCGCCCTGAATACGAATTCGTTGACAAGTAGCGGCAGTGGTGAATCATCCAATGACGAACTGTGGATTCGACCTACGCCCCGCGAGTCTGATGGTCCGACTGCGAACCCCGACGCTGTTGCCGATAATTCCGATGCCACTTCTGAGAGCTCAGATGAAGAAATCCAGACAATCCCCCTTCGTAGGAGTGCCCGCAACAAGCGGCCACGTCCGCCTTGCCACATGTGTGGTCTTGAGACCAGGGGGGAGTGTGAACATGAAAGGGCGACTAGCGGCGGCTCTGGAAAAAAGAGAGTTCGTTTGTGTCTGGCTTGCAAAGCAGTAATCTGTTCCAAAGAAAGAAAATAATAATAATACTCACCTCTGTCTTAATAATCCACCTTCAGCTCATTCTAAAGGAAAAAAGAGAGGAGGCCCTCGAGGGGAATTTTTATAGACCGAGGAAATGGATTATGGGTAGAGAAATGGATTATAAAACTGACCGACCAAGTTCACTCGAGGATTTCAGTGGCGTCAATTTCTTGGCGTGAAGCTGACGCAGAGAGACGCAGTGAAAAGGTGGAAGGAGGAAAGTGGAGTAGGAAGAGGCGTAGCAAGAAGCCAGCTGGGAGAGCGTTGAATTGAAATCCAACGGTCTGCGGTTCGATCCCTGGTTCTGCACTCACTAGAAGAAAGTGTGCAGACGGTTACGTTATTAAATAAACGTTATACCAACTGTACCACGGGCCCCCGGTGACGCAGAGGTAACAAATTAAACTCAATATAGCGCCGCTCATTAACATATTCCTTGGTGGAACTCTGCTGAGCTTCTTTTACCCATAGGACTGTGCTTCCCAAAGCCACGACTACTATCACAAAGCCGCTCACTCTGGAGCATTATAAGCCGTTTCAAGCTATGATATACAGACGAGAAATTGTAGGAGTATCTGAAATAATTAATTCATTGAGTTTATTTAAATAATTAATTCATCGAGTTTATATTAGAGCTCAAAAGAATGCAGAAAGCACTGGACGGCTGTTTCGTCCTATATTTAGGACTCATCGTTGAAACCCAGACAGTTACATTATTAAGCAAATGTCATACCTACTGAACCACAGGCCCCGGTGACGAAGAGGTAACGAATTAAACTCGATATAGCGTCGCTCATTCACATATTCCGTGTGGGACTCTGCTGAGCTACTTTTATATATTCAGAGAAGTTATTATTATTATTATTACTATTAGTAGTATCATTATACGATAATGCAACTCAAAAACTATAAACTTTCGCTGTTAAAACAGCATTATCAATCAATAAAATATGCTTAATTTATTAGCTAATATATATATATATATATATATATGTGTGTGTGTGTGCGTGTGTGTGTGTGTGTGTGTGTGTGTGTGTGTGTGTGTGTGTGTGTGTGTGTGTGTGCCTCGTAGAGTGTAGGGTTTCAATATTTAGCCACAGAAAGCCAGATATATCAAAAATATTAATTCGAAAACAAATGAAAAAGAAAAAAAAATAAATGGACAAAGGAATAAAGAAGTAGTAAGAGACAAGAGAAAAACTGACGCAGTAGAAAACTCAAACGCTTTAAGAGATAAAATTAGATAAATTAAAGTGAAAATAAAGTAAACAACATGAAGAAAAAATAACAGAGAAATATTAAAATCTGTTTATTTTAATTTCTCACAGGGACTTGTTCATATATACAAATAAAAGAATGATAGTAATGAAAAATTTAACATTGCATTTATAGCAGATATTTTTTGTGCTAGATTATATTGTATTACAACACAGCCCTAAAATCAGTGGCTATAAATTGAATGATATTAAATGTCATAAACAAATTAAACCCAATACCAAACATAATCCGAATAGGAAAATGATTCGGTACATACCACCATTTAACAAATTGTTTAATACAAAGTTATGTAATAAATTCCTCAATCTAGTTAAAAGAAACTTCCACACTATCAATCTCTTTAGCAAAATCTTTAATAGAAATATACTGAAACTTATTTATAGCTGCCTGTTAATCTTTGTATGATAAAAACAAACAAACAAAATAATAAAATCCTAAAACAACATTATGACATTAATTATAACCAACGTAACATAAATAATGATAATAACACAATTTTTGCAATAGTGATAAACCTATGGCATATGATATTAAGAACTAAAATTAAACTTCTTCTTCACTTATACAAAAACTCATAATGACGTGTGAAATCCTGTTTTTTCCCAAATAGAAAAAGGATTGACAATGTGCTTAAAGAAAAAGTCGAAACCGGATTTTGTAAGTAAATGTTAAACTGATTTTCTGACCAATGGAAGCGAATTGCAAGTACAAAAAGCACTTCGCGAGTCAGTGCAAAAATCTAAATTACAATAAAAGTCTCTGATCAGCGCCAGTCGGCCAGAGTCAGATGAGAGCAGCGGGAATAACAAAACTGAAATATGACTTCAACTTCAATTTGACCTGGACCTTCTCTTTCTTCTTCTTTCTCATGTGCTGTTTCTTCTGTTTCATCTTCTCTATTCAAAGACATTCATACCAAAAAACGCTCACATACATACGTATGTACGCATATACTCTTTCAACAATGACAATTATGAACATTTTGTACAATCTTGATACCTTTAAATTTCTCATGGAACATTTGTTACAACTAATTCTTATAATTCTTTCCTTCTAATAATTTTCTATTTTAACATGAAAAATGTATATTTTTATTCTTACACTATTCCACACAATTCCACACATTCCAATCTACCAAAAACCAAACCTTCTGATGAAAACGTTCTGGTAATGATAATTATGAATAAAACTTGTAAGCTGTATGGAGTTCGGCTTTGTATGGCACAAGGCCGAATTAAATAAACATTAACTATCTCCCTTAAGGCTTCCGTGGTGAGCCACGGCGGTTGAAAAAACACGCACCCTACATCTTCACTGACGCACTCCACTTTTTCAGTGGTGTCACCCGACGGCTGAAAGGAACACGCACCGTATATCTTCACTGACGCACGTGACTTTTTTAAAAATTTTGTCTTCTTTACACTATAACAGGGTCAGTTTTAAAATTTGGTAAAAGCAATTTGCCATTTGCACAAGAAATTTCAATACGATCATTTCAAGGTATTTTGGCATCGATCTGAGGAGATTTCAGTGAATCCGTAAAGAGCCTTGAGTTTTATTAAAGAGCATATCAACCTCTATGGGTTATTTAATGCAACAAAGTGGGATTTTAGGTTTTCTGTTTTGTTTTTTAATGTTCGTTTATAGTAAGATATTTAGTTAGATTTTAATGAATTTTTGTGTTTGTATTATTTTTTATTTTAGAAAACTGAAAATGTCTTTAGTTTTGTATTAAAAAATGTTTTGCTGAGAATAATTTTTTTTATTCAAAAATGGGTTGTGGCAATAATGTTTTCTTCAAGAATGTGTTGTTGGTAATGTAATTCCTGCTAAAATGTATGTTTTTCTATAAAAAATTTATTTTTATGTATATATTTCTATAAAAAGTGTATTTTTATGCGTTCATAATGTTTTGAACCTCTTTTTGGGTATTAACTATTTACCTATAGTTGGGACTCTAACAGGCGCTACTATTCCGGGTAGGAGTGGACCTGGGAACAACAGAAATTAAGAGATTTTTCCATACACTCCATAATTCCCTCAGTTAGATGCCTTTGCTGCCAGATGTATTTTAATGTCATGCCCAGAACTTGGATGAGTCCAATAATGATTACGAAGTTTCGGCAAATTGAAAGGTCCACTCTGATCGTTCTCATGTGAAAAGAAATCCCGGATTCGTTCGTCAAATCATTAGTCTAAAAAGAGCGGTCTAAGTCAAGCGCATTGGAGAGGCAGTGCTGTACTGTGTCAAGGGGGTCGCTGCTGAAAGACCCTATATCAAGCCACATGATCTGCATTATGTCATACAAGCTTGAGAACCCTGTCTGTAACACAACCTTCTGCGACAATATCACCCCTTACATATGGCCACCTAAAACAACAGACTGGAATCCTTTGATTATTGTGTGAGGAACGCAGCTGAGCGAGAAACCAATAAAAATATTTCTTGTAGCATGATAAATTATCTGAAGGCAAGTATTATGGCAGCTTTACAAAGAGACACAGCATATTCCGAAGTTGTCTGGAGGTCGTTATTGAAGTCGATGTCGTTTTTATTGAATATATTTATCTTTAGTATTTCAACATACATTTATGTAATTTTGGGAAATATATCTGTTAAATTAAGATATCAATTTTATTTCCATTTTTGCGTAAGTTCGACAATTTATCAATCGTATCCTAATATATATATATATATATATATATATATATATATATATATATATATATATATATGTTGTGTATGCATAATATATTATTATTATTATTAATTTTACAATGGGAGTTTTTAAAAATTGCAAATTTTGAGGGATAATGTATATTTTTGCGGCCTCATTTCGACCATTCATGAATAGGACATGACATCTTTACAAAATTAGTGCCTTGCAAAATCACTTTTCATTGTGTTGACTCCTTAGTTTGACATCTCCTTTTGAAATATTTTGGTGGTTTTGTTTAATTTTCTGAATCTGAAAAGCAGAGATTTTGCGTCTACTCGGAGATCGGTAGAACTGATTTTGGCTATAAATAAATGGGCTCTACATACCGTTTAGGTATTTTTGAAAACAGAAATTTTGTCGGCCGTCTGCTTTTCTTTTCCTGTCCTTCAGTTTTTAGACTTTGAAATCGGATTTTTGAACATTGTTGATAAAGAAACTGGTCTTTCATCAGTTTCGATCCAAATGATTGTTGTGTTTTATCAAGAAAATAAAAGCAAAATTTAATAATGCTTTGATATCAAACATCAATTGGTTTCTATTCATTTCTTTGATTATACGGGTCAATCTCATTTCTACAATCTCTTTTCTCTTCTCGTTTAAAATGCTGTTTTTGATTGATTGTCATGTTACATCAAAAACTTTTTCTGGGTTATCTAAAGCTGAAAAATTTCGGATTGTAAAATATTACATTTTTTCAATCGAAAATTGCATGAAAGATTGCCATGAATTTTACAGTAAAGGTTTAGCTAGGAAATAGCTGGATTTATAATTTTCACCATTAAATATAATGAATCTTATTGGAATTCGAAGACTGGCTACGGGATATACTAGATTTATGCTGACATCTTCTGTGTAATAATTAACAAAAGGAAAATAATATCACATTCTGCTGCATAGTTTATAACCCCAAGATTGCTGAAGATATGCTTCTGGCGACTTCTTAGCGTAAATGTAATCATTTCCCAGATTGATGTATGCTTACATGTGTATGGTCTGTCACCTCTAACCTGATATGGAAGTCCATTGTTTCCTGCAGTCAGATCATCTCTAAAGTCTAATGATGGTGAAACTTGCCCCAAGGCTCTTCCTTCATCGTCTTCCCATATTCTATCTTCTCCATGAATTATTGCCCGGTTAGCAGTTATCAGAATATAATCTCTGAAGAAACTATATGGTTGATATCGCTGAAGAAATAGTCTGGGTGATATCACCTAGATAAATTTTGTATAAAAAATCTCTGACATATCACAGATAGGTTTTCATTATTCAGCACCGACTCACCATTTTTTACGCTAATTTTACTGTCGTTGTTGGTATTACGAAACGGCCTCAATTCTGTAGTAGTAATTATTTCTACTAAATGCCTGTGTGAATTTATTTATTTGCTACATTATATAGTTCATTTTCCTTTATATGCCATATTCTTCAGACAATGAACAATTACCTCTTCTTTTAGCCTAACGCAGTGTTTGTCCCATCATTAAATTTGCTATCCTATTTTATGCGTGCATTTACAAAATCTAATCATGTGCCTTCCTCAATGTTTCTTATATTCTCTCATCTATAAGGTTTCATGTTAGTATATATTACAAGCCTGTTTTCTTTATGCTTTATTTCAGAATGTTCAACAAACTAGTTGTGATTCGAAGCTCAAGTGTATTTTCCCTGATATTTATCGTTTCTTAGAACATAATTTCAGCCTCCTTTTGTAGAACCACATCTCCTGTGCTAAAGTCGTCTATCCATTGTTGTGAAATTTATCCAGCATTCACTGCCATTGAGAAGTATTCATATTCATAACTGTTCTTCACTCTTTACTTTATTTCTAAGAAGAAATTACAGTAAGATCACAGACTATGATTTAAAAAAAAAGACATAATATCCGGTTTCACAAATGAAGCCACATCTTTTCACGACTTTTCCACAAATGAGATATTTTCTTAATTTTGAAACGTTACATCATTAGATTGAAGATTATTGATTTGAACTATTTTTTTTTTCAGAATATAACAACTCTCCCTTTATACAGGGTGTCCATAGAGTTTGTGTGCCTCTTAAAAAAGTTATAACTTTATTTGTATGTGCGAGGGACATAATTTGCCAAAAGGATTAGAAAGAAGTAAATCTATATTTATTAAGGTTTTATTGAAATTAATTTTTAGTTTCCACATGTCTTCGATCATTAGCAACACAAAGGTATATTAACCTTTTAATTTTGTGGTTCACGGAAAACATTTGCAAACGAATTTCAGTAATCACATTAGGTTTGCTTGCATACACAATTGTCTTTACAGGTCTCCATACAAAAATCTAATTGAGTCAAATCTGCAAACGTAGAGGCCGATAAAATGGTCCACCCCTTCCGATCCATATGTTAGGAAATTCCTGATTTAGAAACTGTTTAACACACAGATCAAAGTCACAAGGAGCTCCATGTTGTTCAAACACTGTATTATCTTTCACGTATAGAGATCATTTCTATCACAAATACAAATAAGGTTATAACTTTTTAAAGTGCACACGGACTTTATAGACACCCTGTATATGTATCTGGAGTGATAACTTGCCTGAATCAGTCGATTTATATTTGGTAATTCTGAGATTGTTCTTCTTTCTCTCATATCCAGTTATTCCAACATCATTTTATTTCTATTAGAGATTTAACAACGCATGCTGACGCCAAACCTCTGTTCTTTGATGTGTAGAAAAAAGATTATCATGTTTTTGGCACTTTAAATTCAACATAAAAGTTAGAAATGCAAGCATTTTGTCGATCTGAATATCTTAATGGTGGATTAAAACGTTGGCCGAACCTGAAGGAGACTACCACCACCTCTCAATTTGTTGTTTTTCAGTTTGTTTTTTTACTTTTTCAGTGCAATCTTATCGATTACACCCTAAACTTTCCGAAGGACATAAAAAAATTGGAAAAATTTCAATATTTAAACAATTTTAGGCGTGGGGGCTCAGATTTTCATACAACGTTATAGTAAATTGATCCTCTATTTTGGAAACATTCAACGGTAAGACATTACCACCACCTGTAAATTGGTTGAACATATTTTTTTAAATTTTCAGTGCAATCTTAACGATTAAACCCTAAACTTTCAGATTCAGAAAAAGTTAGTAAAAATTTCAACATTTAAACAATTTTAGGAGGGGTCAGTTTTTTCAGACAAACCTTATAGTAAATCGATCCTGTGCAATTAACTTTTTTGCTTGCGCATATTAAACAACTGAATACTTTGCAAAATTTTTGAATAAAGCCCTTCTTGCAGTTTCCGAGGAAGATGCGATCGTAAGAATTAAAGAAAAATTACAAAAACAAAAGTAAAAACTCGTCCCCAAAAAAACAAAACAAAGCGACCCTAACGCGAATGGTTCTAAAATGGAGGACCGATTTACTATAACGTTGTATGAGAAACTAAGCCCCCCAAAATTGTTTAAATATTAAAATTCTTCCACTTTTGATTTTGATAATCAGAAATTATGTAATAACCGGTTAGACTGCGCCGAAAAAAGTAAAATAAATTAAAAACAACAAATTTAAAGGTAGTGGTGGTAGGCTCCTTTAGAGCCGCCAAGCGTTGGTTCCTGAATTTGCCGACATAGTAATTGTGAGTTCAATCCCTGGGTTGGGTAGTGCGTACTTGGACTCACTGGAATGAGTGAGAGTAATAAATGAACAGTACTAATCAGAAAAACTAGACGAGATATACTAAGGTTTAAGAAGTGGAACGAGAACAGAGTGGCCCCGTAGATTAAATAGATAAGAATTCAGTTTGGAATTGCATCTAGATTTCCTTGATCGACGTCCACCTGATGAAGACCACAGGGCACAAAGATCGAAACGTTGACAAAACAACAACATGAATGTGAATCATAGTCCTTATATAACTATTGTAAATAACCTACATGTTGTTTTATTCCAAGAGATAGATTCGATATTTCCTCCCTATTTAAGACTCAGTTTATAATTCTACAGATGCTTATTTGCTTACATAGTCTTCATTGTAAATATTTTTTATACTAAGGAACCTCCAATAGATTGTCCAAGATCTACTGAAGGTCGTGTGTTATTGTGTAGTTTTGTATGAGTATAAGAAAGAGCAGAGGAAATTTTCGTAGGGACGTGACGAACGATAACGGTTAACACGAAACTTGAAGAAGATTTGATGAAAGTAACCCTAACCCAACCCCAACCCAACCCCAACCCAAACCCAACCCCAACCCTAACCCTAACCCTAACCCCAACCGAACCCCAACCCAACCCCAACCCAAACCCAACCCAACCCCAACCCTAACCCTAACCCCAACCCAACCCTAACCCCAACCCAACCCTAACCCCAACCCCAACCCCAACCCTAACCCCAGGGAAGTGCTCCACAAAGTAGCCGTTCTTTGGAGATAGTTATTCGAATGAAAATTACCTTTAACTACTAGAATACAAAGGGAATTCTTCCTATTTTTTGTGAGGTATATCGGGTCCCATTTGTAACGGATAGGTTGTGGGCCACGTGCTATGGAGATTTTATCTATAAACCAACGAAAAAATAGCAACGTTTCATCTGTGAGAAAGTGCTTGTAGACTGGATGATAATTCATTAACTATAAGGCTTTTAAACCTTATAAACTGGGTAGCTCTAGCAGGATATAATAACAATATTATATTTACAGTTTGATCTGGGTAATGTACAGATTAATATAGCAAGGGAAATAAGACAACTACTGGTACAATGACACAACCATTCTTCTAGCAACTTTAACAACAGATCAAACATATGATTTCAATTTGAGGTGTGGAGAGAGCCTGAATTCAAATACATGTTGGAACAAGGTGAATTTTGAAACGAATCCTTAACTGTAATCACTGGGGTATATCATCCTCATTCTTTGCGTAAAGCCGCGATTAGAATACCAGGCTACAGCAGTGGAAGACGAGTAACTTGCAAGGTTAGAGAGAGATAACACATGACATCCATTCGAGGCTTAACGCAAGGAATGAGAATGATATATTCCAGTGATAGTAATAAAGTGTTCTGTTCGGAATTCCTAGCATCTGAAGAAGACCGGAGCGTACAACGGTCAAAACGTCGTAGAAATGTCAACAAAGATAAGGACAATAGTCCGAATAATGTAAATACAGTATTACTATTTCTGTATTAATTTTAACCAATTTCTTCCATTTCTTACAGTTTCATCTATATTCTTTACACTCTTCATAAGGCCCAAGAACAACTCTAGGTAGAGTGTTACAAATTAAGATAATATGGTGCGGGAAGAAAAATTAGACTGAATAAGTTAAGATCCAGGAGATATTCTCAGTGGTTCATAGGAAGAAGTTAATCCTGTGAATTTTACGTCTCACTGACGGAATACGAATAGTATCTGTGTAGTTTAGTAAAATATACAGGGTACGGTGAGTCTCAGCATTAAAAGAAAAACTGGTAGAACTGAAATTTTTCCATCTGAATAGAGGCACGGCAGCGAGATGTGTGAAGCGATTCGTCTGTGAGAAAAGGGGTTATATGGTCGAAGATAACTAATTATTCACACAAGAGCGCTGATACGCTTTTGGACGTGATCAAAACTGGAATGCTAATCTGAGTCTTCTGTTTTTATTTTATTTAAAAGACTTTTACGCATTGTCTTTTTTAGATGCAGTCATTATTAAGTATATAATGTATTTCTTGAAACATCCTATTTGTACCAACGCATGGTGATTTCAGCGAAGGCCTACAATATATGTATCTGTTGAAATGTCTGAGCACTGATTACTTTCGTTTTTAATGCGGTATCTGATGATTTTGAAGTTAATTTGACTCATATTTTCCCCTGTCAATATTTCTTCTTTCCTCTATTATTATTATTATTATTATTATTATTGGAGTTGTCTTCGTGTATTAAGTATTCGTTTTCACGTAAGATAAACCGGATATAATTCTGGACAGTATCAACATTTTGAGACGAAGTCATATAGAAAGTTGATTGCCTTTTCGATACTAGACAGCAGATGATGACTCACCATTCGCTGGCGTCATGGCCGGTTTTGATTTGCGCAGGGATCTGCTTTGTTAAATAATCACAATATCAGATAAGCTTGTGGTAGGCTGTAATGGATCGCATGAATCAAATAATGGAAGAAAAGATCGCGTGATCAGAAATAAAAAAAATCGAATGATTTCTGACAGTCATCTGTGTGACGAAGGAGATATAAGCCTTTCTAGTTCTGTATCCCAAATCAATAATATGTTAGTACACTCATACTCACACATGTATATATGTGTTTACGCAGGCACACACACACACACACACACACACACACACACACACATATATATATATATATATATATATATATATAATTGGAGCCAGTTTGTTTGAGTAAATCATTAAATATAGTCTGTTAAGTGTTTTCATGTGTTTTTCGTTTTACAGTTACACAGGCATACATCCCCGCACACACACACACACACACCCATATATATATATATATATATATATATATATATATATATATATATATATATAATTGAAGCCAGTTTGTTTGAGTAAATCATTAAATATAGTCTATGTTAAGTGTGTTCATGTGTTTTCCGTTTTACTGCTACACAGGCATACACACGTACACCCACTCACACACATAGGCAAAAGCGCGCACACGCACACTCACAAACACACATACATACACATACATGTATATATATATATATATATATATATATATCTTCAATATCAACATTAAAGAAGGCAAATATTTTGTGATTTTTCAAAATACCCTGGCCGTTTAGTTCTATCAAGTGACCTATTGAAAGATCAGACATCAGAAAATAATGCCCGAGTTCACAACTACACACTTATAAGTACATCCTCCCCCACCCACAGAGATAAATAACATATATGTATATTTGGAAAAACATTGTTTTCTCAATATCTTTCTAATATTTCCCCATCAATATCTATTTTTGCGCCCTTGTTGTGAGTTTTTTACTAAAAAAAAGCAATATATACATCTCGTTGCGTTTTAATTTTGAGTAATTTAGAAAACTTATCTAACGCACGATATATATATATATATATATATATATATATATATATATATATATTAATTAAATCGTTCCAAGCAAGCGCGGTTTACTACAAGTGGTGCGCATAGGGTTATATAGCAGGAAAATTATGAAAAGTGGCAGGTTATAGGTGTGTCAGGAAGTGGGTAAAAATAGGATAAGAATACTGATGAGAGTGGAGTGAACGGAGAAATGAGCATGTGAGTGAATGCAAGTTAGATAGGAAATTTACTTTTAAATTCATGGATATTGTAGCTGTCGAGGAAGCAATTGAACAGAAGGGAATTCCACAGGCTGGGAGTGCGAGATAAAATAGATGCTGGGTATTGTTGTTTTTTCATTTTTGCTTAATTAAGACTAATTATTAATCGCACGATATATATATATATATATCATCAACGATTTTGTACTCTGGAGTGTTAGGTAAGTAGTCTTGCTTCTGCGGTAGTATGCAGGGTCTTTTGCCCCACATAGGGCCTTCCATCAGCCGCTTTCCTGACCCAGTGCGGCACTTCCTCTCAAATGCATTTATTGAGGTTGAGAAACTTCCAAACAGATTTGGTAATTTTTTTTTATCAGAAAGATGAGTGAAATATTTTAGAGCCTACGTACCTCTGTAATCACCATTAGACTTAACTAACTGTTTTCAGATCGTCGGCAGATTAATCGCAGATGGACACCAAGTCACACGGAAGTACTTATTTAAACTTCCTGGCAGGAATGCGAATCAGTAATGCAGGCAGTTTTTACATTTCTTGTAAATTAAATTTCATTATGATGTATATTTCTTCTCACAGACCGTGCCTAACTGACAATAATATACATGGCAGTCAACAAACTCAAATATAACCAAAGTGACTGTTTGCGATAATTTACCCATATATATATATATATATATATATTAAACCAAGCATAGAAATGAATACATTAATATATTAAGCCTGCCAAGCAAAGAAATGAATACATTATGGGAACCAATATTACGAGACAAAAATTGCAATCAGATTTCTGGTAAAAAAATAATAGAGAAAATCATTAACATCAACAACTGCAATATGAATTGTGGTTAAAAATGTTTACTGAAACATTTGGTTTATGAGTCCCAGAAATTTTTATGACCCAGTGGATCTAGACTTTGCTTCGTTCCAGGGACTGAACTCGGAGTTGTCAGTTAAATACCAGTCTACAGAAATGGTGAGAAAATAAGTTAGATATTTATGTTAAAGGGCGATAATTCATGATAATCAGAAGAGAATGCTAAATGCTATTTCATCTCAAACATCAGGCGGAACTTTAATGAACTTACTGTTGTCTTCAAATGCCTTTTGTTTAAATCTGGTTTTATTGGTTGAAATGGAGTATTTTCCTCAGGAATGTCCTTAGTGATAAATACTAAGTTATCGAACAGGTTGCACTCCACTATTCGTTGTTTATATATTTCCATTTCACTGTCCTGATCAGTCACCGTATTTTCCTATTCGGCAGAATCTCAAGACAAGCAGAATTTGGCTGTTTAACTTTCTATTGCTTTGAAACTTCAGGACTATATCTGAAATGCCACTTTCTGGTATTCTATGTTGGTCAGAGATTGCTCGCTATTTTATATTCACTATACGGTCACCAAGACGATTGTAAAGAGTATTTCCGTAAATGCACATGGAATTTAACCAGTGTCGGATTTCTCTTTTTAAGTAGAATACATCCTGTACAAGGTCTACTGGTGGTTGGTTACGTTAAGCGAAAATTTGTATGAATAGAAAATAATTGTTGAGACTATAATTGAACGAATTAAAGTTGAAGTGATTGGCTTAACATCCTATCTGATAGTCTGTTCCATAGGGCAGTGGTTCTATGGAAGAAAATGTTTGAAGGAAACTTCTCGTCGATGATATTTGCATGGAATGTAGGAAGTTTGCCACAATATCATTGATGTGGTGGTTCGAGCTGTGAAGGTTAGACCTGGCAGAGTCTAGAAATGTATGTTCGTCCGAGCATCTTTCATGATACTAGCGGCAAGAGTAACGTCGCATTCCACCTGTGCGCGAGAAATTAAAGAGTGGATAAAAGTTCTCAACAAAGAGACGCTTTTCAAGTCGATCAAGACTTGGATGTATGGACTGGGCAGATCCCGCTCAAATATAGCGAGAATATTCCATATTCGGTTTGATATGGCTTATATATATATACAGAGAGGATAAAACAAGGAACCAGGTATTTAATGCAGCGGTATGGAGAGCGTGATAAATTTCCTTACATCTTTTATGATGAATTATATGTAGGACTTCCACTTGAGGTAGGGTGTGAGTTTGAAGAACATTCTCTCAAGTCACGAGGCCCACTATGTTTATTGTGACTAGCGGTCATTTAGGGTTTGATCAGTGGTGATGGAAATCTATCCAATTTTGTATTAGAGGTATTGAATGTAACCAGCCAGTTTTTTTCTCACTAACAAGTCAGTGCTAGATCGGAAGAGAGATCAGCTATCAACCTTTGATCTTTCTTTAAGAGTTTTAATGGTGCGTATATCGTCATATCATTGTGTCCCGGCTTTTGAAGATATTACCATCAGATTGAAGACTACGTCTGTTTCAAGGACAATAAACCTCAGGCTTCTCCTGATCTGGTCCAATATCTTTGTAAATCTCCAACAGTATTTATATTCGATTTGATACAACATTCAGGATTACGAAATGAAGACAGAATAAGTAATGACAACAATACTGCTCCGAAACAGCAAAAATAAAATATATTGATATATCCCGGGAAGGAATATCAGGGAAAAAAAATGGTGTAAGAATAATACTTAACACTGAAGATAGATTAGAAGAGATTTATTATACAACAGTACAATAAACCAATAGACGTACAAGAACAATCAACGAATAGTAACAGGAATAACAAACACGTAGAAAATGTCTCCGTCTATGACGTATGCGTCCGTCTAGCGACGTATGCGTTATTTAACAACCTTCCCACGTAAGGTTAGATGCGACACAAGATCTTTTTATTGTGTGTGTTCCCGGCCATATAGCCAAGCCAAAAAATGTCTGTCTTTTTTTCCCCAGTCGTGATTCTACCCTTCGTCGGAACCACGAATGGGTTAGTGCTCTCTGCTCGGAGGCAGAGAGCTGACAGTGTCATAGATCCGTCTTGTGACGTATGCCCACAGTTCCAGTCTTTTATAGACTAGATCATATCCATTCCACGGTAAGATAGGATTTCCTCTACAACATATATATTCAAACAATACTAATCAAGGTGATATTGATCAGATAAGACATGCAATTAGTGAAACAGGATAAAGAAATGTGGGAGTTGTTCCCCATTTGTCAAAGATGTTTCAACAATTGGTATAGAGTAATAGACATATCTCACGTCAAAATCATTAAAGATTTCAGATTTACTGTAGGAATATTCAGTAAAATTTTATTTACCGTAATTTTGCTATGTAACACCCCGTGCGTTGTTGGATGTGTTTTGTGGTGCAGCGGATATCGACTCGGAACGAGAAATCGGGGAGACGATTTCGAATTCCATTTAAATTCCTTACATTTATTTACGCGCAAATACACTTTGGAAAGGTATTAATCCGTCTCTTCTCTCTAGCTATGGGTTAAATAACAAGACAGATTGGCTTCTAAAGCTTTGGCTGGAACCACCCTACCGCAGAATGTATTGGCAACCTACTGCGGGATAATCTTCTGCCCAGTCAGTCATGTCTCTTTCGAGACATGATCGCCCAAGCGTGTATGGAACTTAACTGATTGAACACCCCTTTAATCAATGGAAATACTCTAACCGCATAATCTCAGGTATCTTTATTTACTCCAAGACTGTATTCTTGTTTCTTTGAAAATTAGCGCTGAGCCTATGTGTGTGAGTCTGTATTATTGGGTGATGTCTGTATCTCTGTGGATATGTGTTCAGTATATTTACCAGAAAGAAGAGATACAGAGGAGGAATACTGAGAATGTGAGCTACGAGGAGAAAGACAGACATTAAGAGAAACTCTTTTTATACGTACCAGATCTAGTTTTAAAAGAAATTGGTCAATTGAATAATTTGACATAATGACACATAGATATAGGTGACAATCTGTCTGCTTACCTATTTTCAGAAGCAACGTACTATGAGACACACAAACACACACACACACGCATGCACACACATGCACGTACACACACAAGCAGACATGTACACGCACGCACGTATACACACAGACACTTATATATATATATATATATATGGTTAAATAAAAACAAGATATATATATATATATATATATATATACACAAAAGGGCATGAGTAAATTTGATTATACGAACGCATGTAAATGTGGTCAAAGGTAGATGTCTTGTTCATACAATTCTCCGTCTCATAACATTAGCTGTAACACTGATTTCATTTCTGTTCCTCGAATACACTAATCTTTGTCATCCTGATCCTCCCACACCACACCAAAGCCAATATATACAAGACAATTTTACCCAAGATATACCCAGACAAACGATGACGCGACAGCAATATCACAAGTGACTGGCCATCGTGTCTCCTGCTGAGAAAGTGCCAGGGACATATTTTACTGAGATGTAATAAGTAACCTATAGGAGGCTACGTAGATTTCCAATTATGCTGGCTTTGTCAAGAAAAAATGACGATCTCTTAGAAATGGTATCTTGCCCATTCAATTTATATGAGAAATGATATCATTCTTTTTTTCTTTTACTTGCAACTAGATAAAATAGTACGGATAAAAAAATGATCCCTCATCTACACAGGCATTAATACAAATATATGTTCGGCTATATTTTATCACAAGATCTCTCTCTCTCTCTCTCTCTCTCTCTCTCTCTGTGTGTCCTTCAATATATATATATATATATATATATATATATATATATATATGAGCTTGTGAACCTGGGTTTATTGATATTTATAATTATATTCATACACTTTTCACACACACACACACACATATATATATATATATATATTTGCAATTTCCGTTAATAATGACAAACAGAGTTTATTTTCTATTTAATCTTATAACTTTTTTTATTTTTAAAAATGACATAAAATTGTCCACATGTGATATTTATCCAATCGCTTTCGGATATACTCTAGCCATTATTAAGGATTAATTTTTTTAAATTTTAACTTTTAGATAATTTATATATAATGATTTATTTATGTGTCTAGAGTTATAGGAATGTCTTATTTTCCAACTGGCTCAGAATATTTTGGTCGTGTTCATAATTTATATTACTAAGTGTTCGCTTTTTTGTTTTTATGTAAAAAGGAGGCTAGAAATAATGGAAGCATTATTTCAGTATATTCTCTAGGAATTCCAGTATTTCCTTACTGTGTGAGCAATCGACTCTGTGTAATCTAATGTTACATTTGTGAACAGAAATAATAAATCCTGTTCGGGTTTCTATTCCTCTCAAGTTCAGGTGGCTGTGACAGTGAGAAGCCATATTCTTGTCTCACAGCCTTTTCTATTTTGGTGCATTTGCTAAATTATTTTTTTATCCTTATGCAGGTAGATTGTTCTAAATATTAATTCAGGAATATTTTAATTAAGCTTACCTAGTCTTTCAAACAATACGTTGTTAAATTAAAAAAGGTGCATTTGACTTATTCTATCTTAAATAATGTCTGGGTATAATCATTTCTTTTACTAATGGTTTTTAATACAAAGCCGGACTATTCTTGTCTTATCTCTGATCAATATACTCTCCACATTATTTCTAAGAATTCGGATTTAAATTTTCGTCAGTTTGCTCATTAATATGAAGAATGCATTCATTTGAAATTAGCTTCAGTAGTCGTATGTCTCTACTGTTATATATTTTAGGTCCTGAATCATTTCTCACTGATTTTCCATGGAAAATGTTTTCTTTACAAAAGTGAGTAAGAAACATGTCACTTAAAGTATTGTCCATCTCTAACCACTAATTTTTCCTTCATTCTGGCAGCATTTGAATTCCACATAAGAAAAACAGAACGTCTCTCGAGTCTAACCATGATTCGACCAATATTTGGCATCTTTATACAAATAAAAGTTGTGCTCAGACAGGCTATGTGCCATAGTTCGTAAAAATGATAATGGAATGGGTCAGTATCTGATGAATAGGACGTGTTGGGTAGAACTTCCATGTTAGTGTCCAAGTTGGAGTACAGCCGTTTTGCAAAATGTGACCTAGTGTTGTCATGTAACATTGTCTTGTCTATATCCGTTTTTTATTCAATGCGCGGATCAAATGCATCAGTTATTATCAATAGGTATTGGTTCAACCATGGCCTCCAGAAAACTTCAGAAATTCCTACATCTCTTCTGGACTGTCTCCTTAAGATGGTGAAAGCTACCATAATCCTTGCTTTCAGTTAATTTTTGATGTTCCAAGGAGTTTTGTTTTTCTCTTGCTCAACTGTGCTCCACACATAATAAACAAAGGGATTGCAGTCAGTGGAGTAAGTTTGCTAGGTGTGGGTCAATTTTGTTGTAGACATTGTCTGAGAGCCATGCCTGGTTTCTCCTGCTTGTGTGGCAACTTGCAGGGTTCTATTGTCAGACATCTGTTCTTTCAGCAACCCTTCTCTTGATCCAAGACAGCATTACCTCTTTAAGGCACTTGACGTACGCCTACATGTTGAGTTTGAGGGCCTTACTAACAAATGTGGAAACTGTTTTCGGATGAGAAAGATCAAGCTGCGGTTTTCTAGCTGCTGTACATTTGTAATCACTATATAAATCATCCAACGCTATCCAAACCTTCTGCACTGTCCTCTGATTCATACTCAAACTCTCTGAATTGATTCTATTGGAGCTTCTGGCATAAATATCGATTTGAGCAGATATAGACTACACCCAGCTGATCTCACCTAACATATTCGGCTTTGACATCAATATTGATGTATGAACGGACTTACCCAACGATTTTCTAATCTTAGGGTTATCGTAGTGTATCCACAAAGCTGTTCACGATAAGATGCAAAAGATAATTTTTTCTGTTGTTGATCAGCTGTTAACACATAACATATCGCCGTTCGAAGAGTCTCGTCTTCAACTCGTACAGCACTCAATGTTCTTCTATTTGGATCAATTTAATGCTTTCAAAACTTCTAATAATTCTGCAAATTCAACTTGCGTCTGACATGAGTCTTCAAAAATTAATTCTACTTATTATTTGTCTTCAAAACTTTTCGGCAAGGCAGAGCGTTCTTTATTTTCAACATCAAATTCATTACCTTTTAAGCTTCTAAACCAGTTTCTGCGTGTTGTTTTCAACAGAGTATGGTCGTTGTAAAGCGCAACAAGAATTCATTGTCTTCAGCTGCAGAATACTTTTGAATAAAGTAGTGCAATAAAACTCCCCGCAAATGTACATTCTTTGTTACGAAATCCAACATATTTAACGCTATAAAAACAATGTTATTTACACCTCGGTGAAATGACTTACACGGAAATACAATCTTGCTTATAGCACTTCCTTATTGATGCGTTACTATCTGAAACTCTAAGCCCGAATTCTGGAAACATCATTAGATGGCAAACTACGTGAACTTATTTAATTTTCTAATAATTTATTTTTTCCGTAAATTTGTCAGTGTCAATATAGTAAAAGTGTGATAGTAACCGAAATTTTAGAGAAAATGAAAATTAAAAGGATTTCTTTACTTTAACATCAGAAAAAATTAGTTTCAATACTTGTTCACAAAATGCGGAAAGAGGGATTGGCAATTGTAATACCCACATGATATATGAGAGACACAGAAAAACAGCGTACAGATATATATATATATATATTTTTTTTTTTTCTAGACATATGCTATTAAATATAAGAGACAATAAATGTCTATTATGTTTAATCATGAGCCGTTCTAAACGTCGTATTTTTGCTTTAATTTCAGTTGAAAATAAAGACAAAAATTCTCCAACATTTGGATAATTATTTATTGGTTTTCTTCTAAGCTTTCGGCTCACATGAGCCATCTTCAGAGAGGTAGTTTAAACTGAAATATTATAAAATCCACCATCACCGACGTTTTATTTTGTGTTGACATAAAACTCCGCTTGGCAACGGCAATATTTCTCTGAAAAACATAAACATGTAGGTAATATCAGACAGATTTTGGTCAACAATACGGTGATCCTTACTCATACACACAGTAAGAGGAACCTGCAGATATTGGAGGCCATGTACATCAAATCAAAACAACCAACACTCAATAAAATCAACTTTAAAACAGGAAATAACATATTACATTGCATTTGACTAGATGGTTTTGTTGTCATTTCGCGCTATCCCGCGATGTGACGTCATAAAACCGCATCGCAAACTTAAGAACTGCGTTTATTATTTTTGGTAACTATTGCCGTTGCCAAGCGGAGTTTTATGTCAACACAAAATAAAATCGTCGGTGATGGTGGATTTTATAATATTTCAGTTTAAACTACCTCTCTGAAGATGGCTCATGTGAGCCGAAAGCTTAGAAGAAAACCAATAAATAATTATCCAAATGTTGGAGAATTTTTGTCTTTATTTTCAACTGAAATTAAAGCAAAAATACGACGTTTAGAACGGCTCATGATTAAACATAATAGACATTCATTGTCTCTTATATTTAATAGCATATGTCTAGAAAATTACTTGCTGCCTCGATATACTAAATATATATATATATATATATATATATATATATATATATATATATATATAAATATATATATATATAGAGAGAGAGAGAGAGTCAGCGGCCAGTTAACTATAGTTAGCGTCTCGATAAAACGACTTCTATTATTCCCGCGTATATTCATGAACTTCCACGACAATTTTACAAACTCTAACGGCATGAAAGGGCTTTAAGCCTATGTACACTGACTCCTCGCTCGGTGGGAAACGACATGCACTACTGGTGTCAACGGACCGTCATCCTACGACTGTTAAATTTAAAGGTGTAAAGGGGACAAATTTATCCCTCGCCCGAAATGGAAAAACATGAGCGACAGATGTCACCGGAGCGTTATCCTGCAACTGTTTGCATCAAACAGAATATAACTCTTGAAACTTCGAATGTAAGAACCATGAACAACTGCGAACAGTTAAATAACGTGAAGAAGAAGATGTCTAAATTGAACATAGACATTTTAGTCATATGTGAAACGATGTGGCCAAACAACGGAGACTTCATCAGTGACGAGCACAGAATTATATAAGCAGTAGGTGAATATAATGAAAAAGGAGTCGACGTTACACTAGATAAAGACACACGAAATTGCTTCATGGGATACTGTCAGATATCTGAGAGAATCCTGGTAGTTAAAATGTAAGGAAAGCCTCTCAATATATCGGTAATCGTTGTATACACACCAACATCACAAAGTACAGAAGAAGAAAGTGTTTTCTTCTACTCTATGCTAGATTATGCCACGGCACAGTGCAATTTACAAGAAATTAAAATTATCATAGGAAATCTGAATGCTACTGTTGGCCAAGGAAGAGAAGGTGAAACCGAAACGGTCGGCAACTTCGGACTAAGAGACTGCAATAGCCGTATTGAGAAATGGGCCCATTGTTGCACAGCAAATGACCAAATAATAACACTTGTACCAAGAGCACCAAAGAAGACTGTGTATATGGAGAAGTCCAGGTGAAGACTAAAAACCAAATTGAATACATTGCTATCAACAAGAGATTCAGAAACGCAGTCCTTCACTGCAAAGCTTACCAAAGTTTGGACTGCGGAAATGACCACCTGCCATCGTATGCAAAATAAGGATAACAAGAAGTAACTTAAAAGAAAAACTAACTTGCCCTAAGACTGCAGTATAATGGATTCATGACTGACCCGAACATGCAGGAAATGTATACAGAGAGCGTTAAAACGATATAGGAAGGACAAACTGGAAATAGAATTTCAAAATGTGACGCACACTGAGCGACTTTAGTGACACCGGCAAACGACATCATTCCTAAAGTAAAAGCACACCAGAAAAAAAAAGTGGGTTACCGAAGAGATTCTTGGCCTAATGCGAAAGAGACAGCAAACGATGCCAAGATATGGAACCGAATATAAGAGACTACACAAGGAAATACACGACGGAACACGTGTGCAACGATGAGGTGTTGGAAAGGATGAAAACGAAAAGAAACCTGAAACTAAATATCAGGAAGAGACAAATCAGGCTCTTGGGACACGTAATAAGGAAGGACGGCCTAGAGAACTTAATACTCAGCGCGGGTCGTACTTGTTAGATCAGAGCAAATGGTTAACGGAGCGGGGATTAGAGATACAAAAAAAAGATATTGAAAGCGGAAAGAGACCGATTTTAGTAGAAGTCCATGATCGCCTACATCCTTAAATGACATGACACACGAAGAAAAAAAGGAGATGTTTCACTCCACAACTTTATTTCTTTAATATCTCTTAAATTGTATTAATTCTTTAAAAAGTTGTTAAAATGTTTTCTTACCTGAGCAGTTGCCTTCTAGGCTGTCTGCCACCGAAGCCTAGAGATACGAGTTTACTTTGCTATTTAGCTTTAAAAGTAAAGCGGAATAAATAGATTCTAGGCTTTTCTTATTGTATCTATGAGAAAGTAAAAGTAAAAAATCTACACAAATGTTATTATGAATCAACTAGAATATATTCTTCATGAGACAAAATAAGCGTTTGTATAAAAGTATCCAGCACCCTTTTGAAGACTACGTTTTTCGCTCTATGAATTTAAACCTGAATTATCGTTTAATTTTGAGATAGACAGATAGATAGATAGATAGATAGATAGATAGATAGATAGATAGATAGGAAAAATAAAAACGGGATCAATGCTATTTCAAACGGGATAACTGCTAGTTTAAATTATTTAGACTTTTAAATACCTATTCCACATTGTGTTGTAGCCATATCTGAGTTATCATTATGATCTCATTACGATTGACCTCTCTAGATAGGAAAACGCTAAAAAGCTACCACTTCTACGACTTATGCCTTACTCTTCAATAGATGAATTGAATTCCCACGATGGCTGGCGTGTCTATACACCGCATATATAACACACTAAAATTTTCTTCTTTCTCTTAGAGGGTAGGCACTCTAACTAACACGAGATCGGCCGAGTTTCGAATCCGGCTAGAAGCAAATGAATGTCTAGCCAAATTTATGAGCTGTCATTCAGTGAAACAGGTATGTACGATGTGGATGAATAATATATATATATATATGACCCCTCGGGTAATTTAATGTATAATGTTGGATAAGTATTAAAATCAATAACTTGAATTATCAGTTAAGAACTTATTCTACTTATCATATGTCATTGTGACTGTGTGTGTGTGTGTGTGTGTGTTTTTGTTTGTTATATTTATATTGTGCAATCGGTTTAATAGCAGGATATTTGAATCTACACTCAGTTCATTAATGACCTTATGAAAGAGTGAATTGCGGATTTACCCAAAAATCACGATCACGATGTCTATAAACCGTTAGGGTCGGAAGTTCAATACTTATATTTCAGTATCAGTAGTGTTTCCTGGTGACGATAACCTGATTGAACGCAACCCTCTCCAGGCTGTTTCAAATTGAGAGATTTCCTTCTTTTAGGCTACTTGATAACTAAACCTATTGAACCCAACCTCTCCTGTCATTAACGCATAGATGGGCAGTATGGCGATTAAAAGTTGGATTCATAATTTTCCTAACGATAGAAGCACGTAAATAAATGTAATGGCTACTACTGGAATTTGAAACGGGCTCTCCATTACTCCACCATGTTTCTTATCAAAGTTACTGAATGCTCCCTTCTGACAAAAATATACCTTCCGAGGAATTTTCCGATGGAAGCATGGACAACAATGAAGATTCCTGCCTTGCTCATTGTCTTTAAACATAAACACCAAAAATTGCATTTAACTTAATATCTATTTCAACACATATTTGCATTAACCCACAACTGTTACGCATACACACATACAACGCGCATATATATGTATCATGCAGCTTAACCCCTTTTTCTTTGAGTTTTGCAAAAATATCCACTTATCAGGAAAATTGATGCAGAAAATATCTCCGATGAGGGACAGATACATTGAACATTCAGGTTTATTTATTACTAGAAATATTCTATTGCACAGAAAAGGGAACATTATTTATAAAAGCGCTTGCGTTAAAAGTGTAAAACAATTGTTAGGTTTGCTGTATCGTTGCGTCTTACAGAATAATTGTTCTCTTCGGAAAGCAGCTTTCACATGTATTGAACTACCAATCGTCTGTGAGCGTCACATCTAGTCTGATTCTATGGTTATATGTCTCGAGATTCTCGATCAAATCCACAAAACGGTATGTCGCTTTTCCATCGGCGTGACGTGGCTTCACTTTGTCTGTTGTTAAACAATTTCACAACAGTTGTTCCAAGAAGATTTCCTCGTAGATAACTCGACTACATAAAGTTGAGGGTACTACAAGATTGACTATTAGGTTTTATCGTTTTAATGCTGAAAAACTCATATATAAGCTTAATTGGTATTCTATTTATTTCTTTTCTGGCACTTCTTACCTTGGAAACTCTTCTCCAATTTTTTGTAGCCCTGCCACGTGTAACGCCCTCTCAAATATATATATATATATATATATATATATATGCGTGTGTTTGTGCGTGCCTGTGTGTGTGTGTGTGTGTGTGTGTGTGTGTGTGTGTGTGTGTGTGTGTGTGTGTGTGTGTGTGTAAAATGAGAGAGTAAATTGTTGATATCCGCTGACAAGTAGACAGACTGGACTGTCTATAAAACTCTGGAGTCAGGATGCTGGAGTTAACATCAATCAGCTTAAGTGATAAACCTTTTACTTATATTAATTTTCTCTCTGTCTTTTTTTCTCTCATATATATATATATATATATATATATATATATATATATATATATATAGATGTATGTATGTATGTATGTATTGTAAAGTCTTGTTTATGACTTGGGATTAGTAGTCAACTTACTTCCTATCTGACTATTTATTTCTCTTAAAACCAACGTATGCAAATAGGTAAGATCCTATTTGCCAATCCCATTAAAAAACGTTCAACACTATGGAGGTTCGATGAGCTGATTTTTTTAGCGTTCAATCCATTCTGCCCCACGTTGTGATTAATTGATCGCCAACAGGCCGTGATTTCTCTTCAATATTCCGCCTCAGTTTGATCCGAAGAGAATGAAGGTGTAAAATAATAAAACATCAATTATATAAATACTCAGAGAATAACGATGAATGATAAAAAAACATTACGATTGATTTAGAATATATTATACAGTGACTTTGTTAGTAGTGTGTATACAGGGTTGTCAGTCTAAATTGTCACCAAATCAGATGCGACACTCGTGAAGTTTGGCTGGAATATAGTTAACGGAGTTTCTTCAGTTGATTGTCAATAATGTTTAGATAAGGCTGATGAGTTGCAGTCACGCTCAAGCAGTAGTCACCGTTGGTCAATCTCCGTCCGTTCTTACGGCCCGCATCTTGGATCTCTATTTTTGTCTCTTCACGCATTCAGTTTTATTGATGTCAGCCTGGAGAAACTTGGTTGTCTTCTCTTCTCTGCGATAACGGTCGCAGGCAGGTCCCTTTCATTTTTCCTCTGTATTGCTTCCACATAAACATTTTCTGGTTTTCTATTCCAGGCGAATTATTCAACACGTGTGTGTTGATTTAGACAAAGTAAATTTTTCTTTTCCGTTCATATGGTTTCGAATTCTGAAGTCAAGTAATCTTTTCGTTTCCCAACCAACACTACGTCTTCTTCCATAGACCAACTGTTAACCCCTAAATTAGATATTTTTCCCAGTCAGACATGCGACGTGTAACGAAATTTAAATTCCTGGGTATATATTTATAATGGCATACTCATTTAATAAATGTTAGGAAAGCGTATGGACATAGTCATTCCGTGACGAACACTTGTGGTGTGAAACCGATACGCATCATGCAATTCGGTTTCCAATGCCAACTCTGACAATATCTTATATCGGTCTCTTTCAGAAACTGACATATCGGCCATACAACTACAAAACTTACTCCAACACTTATGCTGCGGATCTCTGAACAAAGCACCTATTAAAACTCATTTAAGTACACACGGATGACTATCAAACAATAATTGGAAAAATGCAAAAATGACTAGAAATATTTGATGCTTTATTGATTTAAAAAAAACTAACACTCATTTATATTAACTACGATTACACTAACAACATGCTACCCTGTTCGATGCATAATATATACCTCCTACTATAATCATCTATAGCGCCATGTACATCCAGTTTCACATAAAATAACATTCATCCTCAAAAATGGCGAAACTTATAGATGAAAGCACTCGGATAAACAGAACATTTGGACAATTTCTATATGATTATAGTTCTCAAAAAATCATACGATAATATAAAAAATAACGTAAAGATCTTAGACATAATAACGTGTCTGTTAGTTTTAACGAAATCAGAAAGAAATGAGATTGTTTCCTGAATATACAATTCAGGAAATCAGCGCACTTCCGCTTAAAAGAATCGAGAATTTTAAACAGTATGTTTGTCAATATTTCTCTCTCTAACTCTACCTATCTATCTTCTTTTATGTCGTTGTCTCTATACACACACACACACACACACACACACACACACACACACACATATATATATATATATATATATATATATATAGAGAGAGAGAGAGAGAGAGAGATAGATAGTTATCCACATACAAGCCTGTTTCACAGCTCATCAGCGTGACTAGACACATCCACTTGATTTGTAGAAATCTTAACGAGAAATATTGATTCCTTAATAGGTAATTCAGACTTAAGTGTCGCAAATTACATTTTCAGTTATACATTTGGTTTCCTAGTTACAAAAGGGGTCCCAGGAACACCCTTTCTTTAATTGGGCCTCTCAGTCTAATTCAATTGTTATAAAATTCATTGTTTAAGAAAATAAAAGTGTAGAATCAGGGATAACAACTCAAATACGTGTACCCACTAAAATATGTTTTATATTAATAATAATAATAACAACAACAAAAATAATAATAATTATATATATATATATATATATATATATATATATATATATATATATAGATATAGATATTCGTTTGTAAACAAGTTATTATGCGACCTCGGATTCTACCATGAGGTGTCTTCAGCCGATTTGCAAATCGGCTGAAGAGATCAAATGTTAGATACCTAGGTTGCGTAATAACCCGTTTGCAAACAAAAGACTATAATAGAATTCTCTACTAGCTTAATTTTATTATGATCAAAAAATAAGTAATTAAATAATTGTGTATTTCACTTATGATTTTGAGCACTCAGAGCTGTTGGCATATATTACATTATAGATAACACGCTATAAGTCTGTCGCCTTCTAGCGCGCACCCATAGCTCAGTTGTAGAAGCGTAGACTGATGTCAATTTGGTACTGATGTCAATTCGCTCTCACACCCTGATTGTGCACTGTGAAGGAATTGTAGATTTAGTAAAAGAAAATAGCTACTCAAACATCTACTCAACGTTCATTCAGTAATGAATTTGAACACTCTCAGTTGCTGGTATATGCTACATTATAGATAACACGGAAAAAGTCCGCCTCCTTCTATCGAACGCTAATAGCTCAGTGGTAGAATCACCGACTGATGTCACTTCGTCGGATTTCAATCCTGGATAGAAACAATCGGATGTCTAACCGTACTGATGAGCTGTGATATAGCGAAACAGATCTCTGTTCGGATGACTATATATATATATATATATATATGTGGAGAGAGAGAGAGAGAGAGAGAGAGAGAGAGAGAGAGAGAGAGAGAGGCTTCCAGTAAGTTTCGTTGTTGTATGCCTGATAAAATTATTTACTTGGATCAATAACACGATTTCTCAAAGGACATGTAACATTGTAAATGATATTGTTTCGTTGAAGTTAGGATATTGCGATAAAAATAATGGATTAATTATTGAGAAGGAAGATATTCCCCAACACTCAGTAAAATCAACTACGAACACGTTAAGAACGTAATAACCGTGTTCGGTACATAATAAATACACACTATTCTATATAGATACATACAATTACGTCCATTCTGTTTCACTTAAATTAACATCGATCCTCTATAATAGTTAAAGAATATAGCCGAAAGCACCCAGATAAACAAAATATTTGGACATTTTTTTATAGAATTTAAGTCCTCATAATCCCCCCGGACACAGTCACAAACACGCGCACAAACGGACCACATAAGTTCTTTCATGCACGCAAAAACACAAATTTATACACATAGTAGCAAGAACAAACGCAGTGACAGGCACATGAAATCCTACATAACATAGGTAGGTTAGATGTGTATAGACATTTCTGTGTATGTTTATGTATATATACATTTTTAAAAAATCAAAGAAATAAAAACAAAACATTAGTCCGGCCGATATTTAACCCATCCCAAATCATTTGATTACTTCTTAAAGCAGGAAGAAATTCCCTCACAATATAGGATGTGAACTACTACCACACACAAGCAAGAGGATGACTCACAAACACAATCTAAAAACGGTCGCGAGACCAGAAACACGTGTAGTAGAATTAAATTAATTAGGTAATTAAAAAAATAGACTATATGTATTTTCTATATTTTCTGAAAGAACACTTGCGGTTTTTCTTTTTAAGTCTCTGTCAAAATATGTTACAAACGAATGTGCAAAGAAAATTAAAAGATAATCTTAGAAACAAATCAAAAAAGAATAACAGAAACACCGTGAAAAAAGAAGCAAACCTAGAAACAAAAGTAACGAATGACGAAAGGAAAGAAAGTATTTCATCTCCTCCTAATTTTCTGAGTTTGCTACGTTAGAAAAAATGGAACGGTCTAAAATTTTCAACGCATGTGCGTCTTGAAATGACAGATAAAGTATAAAAATATTCTAGAAAATCACATATTAATTTGTGAACGTTTATTTGTCTTTAATTGAAAAAAGTATTTGACCTCCTACATACCAGCAATGATTCAGGATCCACAAACTGGTTATCTGACCAGAAGGCATAATGACTAGTCCTATAATTCGATTATTACATAAATGAAGTATTCATTAGCCGCATGAAAGGTACTAGTTTGCATAATCCTTCAGTGAATCAGAATCTAAATTCTCCTTAATGGGCAAGACGAAAGAATTTTTTATGGATATATTGAAAAAATTGTTTACATGAACAAGACTGGAGTGAGCTACAATACTACTGTCAAGAACCATTTGAGAAAGATTCAACTATTGGTACGATAAGAACATTTGAAGAAACATCAATTATCTCTCTCTCTAGGTCCAGATCTCTACCCAAAATCTCTCAAAGTGAAATAAACTTGATGATGAGAAAAGTGAGAGAATAAACCAGATCTAAGGAGCAAGAGCTTGTTGATGGTTTCGAGACAGCTTGGACCACCGTCACCAAGATGACACACTACATCCTAGTGGACTGAAATCATGTACTGCTCGATAGGTCCTCTTACTCAAGAAGGCATATGTACATGCACATGTACAGAGGTTTTCAAATGGATACCTAGATGATTCAGAAGAGATTTCGGAAAGACTGCTTCTGTCAGATGCGTCTAAAAATTAAGCTTTTTGGCGTTAATTCGATTCGCCTTTTTTTAGATCTCAAGAACACCATTCCAACAATTAAGCATGGTTTTGGAAACTTTACCCTTTGCGCTTGTTTTTTTTTTCTGCTAAGAGGATAGAACGACTATACTGGGTCGAGAGAAAGATGGAATTCTCGAGTGAAATCTTGCCTCAGCCAGGACACTGAAAATGGGTCGTGGATTAGTGTTCCAGCATGACACTGACCCAAAGCACAAGGTTAAATCAACATAGGAGCGGCTCAAAAGAAGCACATTAAAGAAATAGAGTAGCCTATTCAGTTTCCAGATATTAACTCTTTGAAGATTCTGTGGGGAGTGCTGAACCTTCCAAGTTTCTCTAGGAAAATCTACCAAGCAAGGAGAATGAGCAGAAATCCATCCCTGGGATCTGTAAAACTTGGAAACAACTTGCTTATGTGCTTGCCAACAAGGGTTTCTTGACCATGTACTGAGTTATCTTTTGCTGTGGGCTAAAATACTTGTTTTATAAAAAAAATTAAATGTTAAAAGTTTAATATAATTACTTTCACGAATTGTTTTTATATTCTATCTCTCACTTCAAGACGGAACTACACTGAAAATTATAGACCGTTTATATTCTTGTAAGCTGGCAAAATCAGAAGATCAGCTGGGAATAAAAAAACTATTTTTCCCAATATATATATATATATATATATATATATATACTGTTAAATATGACAGACAATATATTTTATGTTTAATCATGAGTCGTTCTAAACATCGTATTTTGGCTTTAATTTCAGGTGAAAGACAAACATTCTCCAACATTTGGTTATTTTTTATTATGTTGGTTCTAAGCTTTCGGCTCACATGAACCATCTTCAGAAAGGTTACAGAACAAACACAATAAAAATATTCAAATGTTGGAGAAGTTTTGTCTTTATTTTCACGTGCAATTAAAGCCAAAATACGATGTTTCGAACGGCTCATGATTAAACACAATAGACATTCACTGTCTGTTTTATTTAATAGTATATGTTTAGATTAATATCTGCTGCCTCGATACTATATATATATATATATATATATATATATATATATATATATATATATAAAGAGAGAAAGAGAAATAACAAAAGCGAGAGTAAAATAGAAAGAAAATGAGGAAGAGAGAATGGATGCATCTAAAGCGTTTAACAACCGTGATATTAAACAACCTAAGAGCATTTATAAAAACTAAAGTTTAATTAGTGAATCTTAAATTACACCAGTTCACCTTACTGTGAAGTCACACAGTGTAATTGTCATGTTTGTTGTGTGTCGAACTAAACTATACCGACTCAGTATCTATAAAATATCTCCAGATTGTGCGTGATCAATAATGATTTTTACACCAATGGAAAGAAAAACTGATAAGATCTTTAAATTATTTACAGCTCATGAGGTGTCTTAATTTAATCCGTGTGAACGCGAGAATATTTTTTTCCTAAATGTTAAAGTTTCGGAAATTAGGCAAGAAATGTATAATATTCGATATTATTTTCTCTCTTCGAAATGATGTCGAAAACCTTAGTGTAGACATTTGTGCAGGCGTTTCTATGAAGGTATATGTTGTTCCTATCTTGAAACCATTGACAGAAACAAGCTAGATATCATTTAACATTGTTATGAAATACATGATTTAATGCTATCAGAAACATGCATATCGAGAGTCGTAAAGATTGTGAGATTTGTTTGAAAGTGATACAACGGAACAGAATGGCTTCACACTACACAAATCTGATTTTGATTATCCCATTGCTATTCAAATACACTTTCAAAAGAAAAATTATATATCCTGTAGATTTTTAATTTTTGTTTCAGCGTTTGCCTAAATATGCTATAGTTGTTAATGTTATCAATTATAACCACACCTACTGATTTTAGAAAATATCTTTTAGTGTATAAATGTTGAATTTATACGTGAAAATACCATTTTTCTTGGAAGATCTTGGGAAACAAAAGTACGATTAAATCATCAAAAGGTTAATTTTTTATTATATTTTTGTGGAAACTTCAAATATCAGATTTCAACTGTGCAATATCATGTATTTTAGGATTACCTTTCTGAGTACTATTTTGAAATATGTGTTTCTTGTTACTCCTTCACTGTTACAATTAATTGTTTGAGATACAGAAAAATTTTCCTCTTATTACAAAGTTTGCTCATACACAAGACGTAGAAAGTTTGGCAAGCTCTTCTGATTACAGGAGTCATAAGTTTCTTTAAGGTGTCAATAATAGAAAAATTATATATTTTTAGCTCTTTTAGATTAAATCAATTCACTGTGTAACTCGGTTATTACGAACTTTTATGCATATATATTTCATTTTATCTTAGTTTCCTGTTGTTTCTTAACATCTGTACTAACCTAATACTTGGGTTGAAACATTGAAAACAAGACTGGGCTATATTCAAGATCAAACAAGACAGAGTTAAGTATCCATGAAATCTTTGTTTCATAATCATCTTAAAATGTCAGGCAGTTCATTAATTTTGCCAGAACTCTGTCCATTACAGAAAGTGTTGTGAATATATTTGTTAGGTAACCTTTAAAACGCATATGAGTAAATTTGGTCACTTAGCATAAGGAGAGTCTTCTTTCAAGCCATCGGTATTCTTATATGAAAGGATGCATAGATATTAACAAAAACATCTAAAAAGAAATTAGACTGCACATGGACAAGGGTTCTACATGCTGCTATTTATCTATCCTGAAAGTATCAACGTAACAAAAACAACTTTCCGGCGATCTATTTTTCACTTCATTAATCATTGCAGATATTACAGAATACCCAGTGTTTTCCTGAAGAAAAACGGATCAACAAATCAGAGATATGCATCTTTGGGCAAAAGAAGAATGACGGACGCCCTTTCACAATATCCACTAAAGAATTATGTTTATATGCAGATGAAAGTTAAGAACTGCCAGTTGCAGGAGCGTAGTCAAACGGAAGAAAAAGAAAGGTTCCCAAAATATGACTGATTTTCTGAAAACCCCATTATCTGAAAATGTGTGATAGTTATAAAGACCACGGAAAGAGTGCGCATCAAAGATTCCTGCTGAACACTGAAGCCATCAATACGGCTGAAGGCGATGGCATGGAATAAAATATGATCAAACCACTAGTGGATCTATCTTAGACGTTTTACATGAATACATTTAGTGGTTTCTAAGATGTTGTTCTTTTCTTCAATGTCCTCAGATAATTCCCGCACCCTGTATATTACACTCTCAGATGCAGTGATATGAAAACGGAAGAGAATAGCAATGCATACGGAGTGAGAATGTGGACGAAGAGACAAGAAGCGAAAGAATGTAATCTTTTTATAAATCGTCTAGTGATGAATTTACAAAGCAAAACACGAACAGATATTTTCTTTCATGTGTTTATTATCTTCCATCATTGTCCTTTCTATCGCTTGCTCTGTCAGCGTTTATATAGAGCATTATTAAATTACAAACTTTCAGTCTTGATTCAGAAATATAGGTTTACAATACTGTTTGTGAAACCCGTCATTGTTGAGGTCAGCTACTGTTTTTGTAAATTCCTTTCAGATCAAAATCGGTCAGCTTATCACGAAAAGACTCCTCCGTTATTTTTATTGTGAGTTTTCTTGTTCTTTTAGTTGCCATGTCTGTTCAGGTTGTAGTCGAACATAGCTCTTCACATCTGTCTGTCTCTTGTAACTCTTACTAAGTTTTTGGTTCCTTTATATTTCCACCTAAGCCTGATCTAATATTTATTTACTGAAACATTAATTATGTTACGATTTGCTTTCCACTATCTTATTTCCTGTACTCTGCCCTGTGCGAATCAGATTTTCCAAACCTTACATCCTCATTAGATGTAACTGAAATACTAACTCCTTTTTTCTAATGGTATTCTCAGCATGACTCTTTAGTTTCAAGTCTCGACTAAAAATTCTGAGATTGTGTGCAGTTCCTGCCATTCAGGTTGACAGATATCACGTAATATTTATATACTATTTTTTTCATCTCTGACAAATTATTTCTGAATCTTAATACATTGCTTAGCTTTTGGAATGCGTATTGGTCATCCAAATACGTTTTCGTATTTCAGTGTCGCAATTTACGTTCTCTGTTAGAACGCTTACCATATATTTAACATTCTGTGTCTGTTTTTTTTTTGTTATTCATTCCACTCCAAGCAAGACGTTAACGCCACTGATATGCAGGGGATTTTCATAAGAGAGTTAAAGTATTAGGCAGGATGAGAGTGAAGACAAAGACGAACCAGCTACAGAGGGTGAAAGAGAAAAGACAAAAGAAGGGTGCGAGTAGTGAAGACATTTGCGAAGGTACAGAGAAAGAAAAAGACCAAGATACACGGGTTGATGTAGAAAGGATTGGATTCAAGTGGATAAGAGACGGGAATTGACTTTGCATTTAAATTTCGGAAGGTTATATCCGTCAGGAAAGCGAGTATATGGAAGGGAGTTCCACAGGCGGGAAGTGTGAGTAAAAAAACTGGTGGAATTGAATTATTGCCTGTATTTGGTTGATCTAACTCTAAAAGTATGAGACCTTGTTGCCAGTTTGGTTGCTAAAATTCAACAAATATAAACTTGTTTGATTTTAGCATCCCCGATTTGTAATTTGCATTTTGGAATGAGAACGAACAACCACGACATTAATCAAGAAGAAAAATTCGATATATTCCAAGAAAAGGACATTGGAACAAGAATAATATACCTTCGTACAAGAAATAAAGATTTTGGAATTACTTGAACGTTACTCACTTTGAATGACACATAAAGAATTCAGGAAAATAACACAGCCCAAACATTGTGATAGCAACATTAACAATTAAGAAAGAAGCCCAATTATAAATATGAATATTTCTTCATCACAAAATTTAAGGCAAAATTGAAAGAGATGTTTCTAAGAAATATAGTTCAAATCATTGCCATCGGGTTAACTTTTAACTTACATGTCGTGTATAGAAATGGGCATAAATATTTGGGAAAGACCTCAATCTGCGGAAAAAATACACAGACAATGCAAAAAAAATAAGAGGAACAAACTGGAAACGGAAACTCGAAATGGGACACAATTGCATTAAAAGTAAACATACATAGAAGAAAACATTAGTGGATAGCAGATAATATTTCTCGACATAAGGCAAAAGAGACAGAAAAAAGTGCCAATATATGGAACAGAATGCATAAAACTACACAAACGATAAGAAGCAAACCAAGACAGGCTAAAAAGGAATGGTTCTACAACAAAAGTGCAGAAATGGAAACATTGAGCACGACTAATAAATGAGGCATGCATAAAAATATGCTATCTAACTGGACAAAGAACATGCTCGTAAACAGGATGTATAAAATCAAAGAATTGAACCTGCATATAAGAGAAAGGGGAAATAATTAAGCGATGACAAGAATATATACGAGATCTTTTCCATGATAAGTGAGAAAACAGAACATGAAGAGAGATGACGGACCGGAAATATTAAAATCCGAAATGGAAGCTGCACTGGCCAAACTGAATAAAAACAAAGCAGCGGGACCAGACGGTATTGTAATAGAGATGCTGACATTCTTATAAAAGAAGAGTAAGAGGCAGTTAGCATTTCAGGTTTCTCTTTGTTTTTCAGATCCATTTTTTATGAAAAATTCAGACTGAAAACCTTCTGTGTAACATCTTTTCCTTACCAGTAGATTGACCCTTCTAATACTTACACGTAGTCTATCTCTTGTTTGTAGCTGAGAATCAGTCCGTTTTAGTGTCATGTCTATTGAGTTATTTTGTTTGAGTTAGATGATTTTATGCGAGTAAGTATTAGGGCTTGGCGTGACTAGCCGATTGATCGGATCGGGCCTCTCCGACCACCCGTCTAGCCCAGGTAAGGGCCAAAGTGATGTGTTCCAGGAACATGGCCTCTATGCATCCGGGTCATAATCTGCTCAACCACCAGGATCCCGCCCCCGGACATCACGGGTCGCCACCCAGGCCAACAGGTGGCCCCATTGAGGGACTTTTACCCTCTGCAGAGGTGCAGCTGACGCATTCTGAAGCCCTGCCAACAGGGCTATACAAAGATAGAAAGGGGTTTAAACAAAGGGTATATTTTTGCACCAGATCTATTTACCCTATACAGTGAGACAACTCTTAGAGCCTTAGAAATCATGCCGGGATTCGTCATTGGCGACCACAATCTGAACAATATAGGATACAAAATGATACTGTACTGATAGCAGAACACAAAAAGAAAACTACAAAAACCTCCTACAGAAGGTAGCTGAAGAAAGCGGAAAGAAACAACTACATATAAACTATAGGAAACGGAATTCATGGTCATCAGTAAAAAGAGGAGCCCAAAATGCAAACTACAAGTCAGGGGAACTAAAATCATGCAGTCACAAAAATTGAAATACCTGGAAGTGTTTTAACAGTGGACTGAAAGTGTGACACTGATATCTGAATCGAAATGGAATGGCTAAAATTACATTGGAAAGACGAGTAGGGTATTCAGAGACAGGTAACTTTCGTTGAAAACTAAGAAGAGATTAGTGGATTGTTATGTTATCTGTTCTTCACTATGGCAGTGAATATTTGACAATCGCCTCATAGATGAACGAGAGACATGAATCGATCAAAGTGGGCTTCTCCAGAAGGATGGTGAAGATACCATGCACCGAACAGTTGTGCAACTTTGAAGATGTGGAGAGGATAAAAACGAAATGGAAAATAATAGTTAACATTAAGAAAAGAGAGCTGAAGTTCCTCAGACATATAATTCGAATAATGGATTTGAGAATCTGATAAACCAGATACTAGAAAACGCGAGACAGCAAAAACAATGCGTAATTATTTACTGAGTTTGAGTAAATTCATGGCAGTGCGGGGTTTGGGAGAAGTAACATAATAAAGTTAGTTAAGAGATAGGAAAATGTAGAAGGCCTTGATAGCGTACGTCTTGAAATGACAAAGCACGTACAAGAAGATGGGGATAAAGGATGAAGAAGAAAAGAAACAGTAGAAACGTGGCGAAGAATGTGTAATAAAGAATCTCGGGATGCAAAAAATGTGAGTGATCTGGACAGTTTAAACAGAATATTAACTAGGAAGACATGACATACTTACTTTGTTATCTTAAATTATTTTATTTCGATTGATTTTTTTATGTTGTTGTCTATTGCTCTTTCTGGTAGATAATTTAATTTACGTAATTAGCTTTGTACATTATAAAGGTAGACTTTGGCTTATACAAATTTTCTCTATGCATAAACAGTCGCGGACCAAAATCAAACTGAGCCTTAAGTTGTTTAACTTTTCTAAATATCTTGTACATATATTTCACAGAAAATGTTCAAATACTAATCATCGCTTAAAGGATGGATCTGCTCGATTTCACTTAGATAAGAGTATCGCAACTTATAGTAAGTTAAATTTTAATAGATAAATCATATTGTCATTCCCTTAATTAAATTTACCCTAACGAAAGTATTCGTAGATTCACTTAAACCCACTGCTCTACTCTGGTATTTAATTTCATTTCCTGGTTAAGAGATGGAGGTGTGGTAAATATAAGTTAAACTAAGTAATTTTTAGAAAGATCTCCTAAAATGAATAATTGCATAAATAATTTCACTCATTTTGTAATATGTCCTGAATGTTTCATTAAAATCATACAATTACTTGATTTTCTACAAGAATATTCAAATTATTGTGTCTTTCAACGCTAAATAACGACTTGCATGATATTAGGTTTTCCAAAATAGTTACATGACGTAAACATAACGTGAATCGATGACGGAAAATAAAACAAAAAATTTAACTGAAATTTAGATCGTGTTAGGAAGGATTAAACATTTACTAAAAATAATGAAAGCACCATTTGATTTTTCCTCTTAATAACAGCATCAGCATTTTGATTATAAAACTTACATTTTTATTAAGTTTGAGCCCTTTTAACATCATGCTATGCTGATTTTTTGGACGTCACTCAGTTAGTTAAGTGCCATACGTGATAAAATCTTGGGCGATAATATCTCGAAAGTGACATGACTGAGTGGGCAGAAGATTTTCCGGTGTATGTTGCCATTATTTTCTGCGGTAGACTGGTTTCCAACCAAGGCTATAAGCACAATCTCTCATGTTATTTAACCCAGAAGTGGAGGAAAGGGTCGGATTAATACCTTTCCCAAGGGTATTTGCAGGTAAGTGAAATCGAAGAATACAACTGAAATTCGAAATTGGCTCCTCGATTTCTTGTTTATTCACTGCACCTCAACCTATGTTAAAATATTCTACGATAATCTTATATTAAAAAATTACACACAGTTATATTTTTAACATTTATTTATTGATATTTAATATTCATCATTTTAAAAGAAATCGAATACGCTCACATGTTCTGTACATAATATTCTCAGAATCATTATGTCGAACTAAATTTCTGTTAAAAATAATACATTAATAATAATTACACATTAAAAAAAATGGTATAGAATTGTGTGTAACGTAGTGGTTATTAGCAAGAAAAGTTTCATTGGTGTATCGAGTTCAAATAATCCGTTGCATTTTCTTTTGTACAACTGCCCTTGGAAAGGTGCAAACTCATCTCTTTTTCCCATCCCAACTAGGTAAATATTTATGGCAGCAAGGGTGATTGTAGCATTTTTTCATATGCAGAAATGCTTTTCTTCATGAAATTATGCTACGGTTCACATTAAATTTTATTTTATTTTTTTGGATAATAAATGACATTTTATTGAATTTTAAAATTGTAAAAATATGCGGAATAAAATAATGAAGAAATTAATTCTCAATATATATTTACACGACTTTCTTTTTATAGGCATTCTGTATTGTTTACTTGTTTACGATTAAATCTATTCTCTCTCCGTTCTTTTTATGCTATGAATCTTTTTAATATGATTTTTCTACGTTTATTTAGTAATAAATCTCAAAAATTAAAATCTCGAGAAAAAATTACGAAATAAATGTGTTTATGCGTAGATATAGAAACTCCATTTCAGTGTAACACAATTTTGCAGAAACAATTTTGTGGTGAGGTTGTGGTTCACTACTCCATTGTGGTGTTCTCAGGTTTAACAACAATAATCATAAACATCTTTTTATCTCGAGATATATAGAGTCAATGCTCTGTTTGGTCCAAATTTGATACTTTGTTCGTAAGAATGGTGGGATCTCTCCAGGTCGCAGGCGTAAGTAATGTTATGCGGAGGCAGTGGGCTAATCAGACTTCACGCCTGTCTTCGTAACCGTACAAACAAGATGCAAAAGAACACAGAGCATTATATTTGGGTACGGCTTGGTTGCGCAGTTGCTGAAATGTGTCACTGTTGAAAGACAACTGCTTTTGGGGATTTATTAGAGTTTTCTGTGTGGACTAACTGACATATCTTTTCCAAGTTTAGGTCTGACCACAAATCAGCGATGTTTTCAATCAGTGTTACGCTTCTTCTAGATGGTCTCCTTGAAATTCGAGACCCATCGACACGAAAGAGCTAGTTATGAGGCGGCAGTTGTCCGATTTTACCATTGACCGGTTTGAAGATGGATTAAATTATCAGAGCTTAATTGAGCCACATGCTACGGAATAATTTTATAGATAGTGGGAGCTTGTCGCCACTATTTTCCTCGGCTATAATAACCTTTCTAACATATATATAATCTGATTACATTAGTAATTACACACATTAAGCATTTTAGAAGCTCTCAGAAACTTAATGTTTTTAATTATACAGCAATAATATTCATAAACATGTTAAATTCAGATATGTTAAATTATTTTAATATTTAATGTTTTCTTTGTATCAGCAAAGACTTATTCGTATAAGCAATAGTTGTTAAATGCTTTTCTATTTGAGTTTTTGAGTGAATGGTAATGCTTGATTTAATATTTGACCGAGCGCTTCACAATTTCTACAAAAATGAAATACTAATGGAAATTTTTCTTTTGTATCATTCAATATTTTATTTGAAAATTCATAAAATTTTAGTTTAAAAATTTAACAGAATATTGCAATAACTATCATTAGTATGTATACAAATCATTATTTAAATAAGTGGGTACAAATGAATACATTCAAAACAGACAGTTTCCCCATTTCACTGATGCAGACTTTAGACACATGAGATCGTTAATGTCTCCTCTAGGTTCATTTCCTTCTTTCCTTCCATCTTCCTTCCATCTTTCTTCCGTCCTACTTTATAATTATTCTTTTTTTTTGTCACAGAAATCCTATATCGATTATGCTTTTCTTTTGCCTTTAATTGCAGTCAAAATGGAGAGTTCTGTTATTTGTTTGGATTAATGGCGTGAGGTAACTCAATTGCTAAATTACTTACTAATTTACACAGGAACAAACAAAATTATAATACATTCAATTATTAGATTTGAATTTAAAATAGCCCCATGATTGTCAGGTTCCGTATGAAATGCAGATGAGTCACTACACCTCTCCCCGTCTACACGCTGTCATTTCGTTTAGTCCCCAATCAACTTCTGTCTGATATTTAAGGCCAAAATATAGATATTTTAAACACAATTTTATGGCTTTAACTAAATATATATTGAACGCAGATTTATACCTTCAACTACAGATAAAAATGTATTATTGGTAATTTTCCTATAAAAATTATTTACGATAAGTCTACTACAAAATGTATGGTTGGTATATTTTATACATAATGTATTGCTGGTTATATCTCATATAAAAAGAATTACGTACCCATTAACTTATATATTGCTTTTAAGATATATGTGTTCCTAGCTATCGTAAGAAAAGAACTTTAAGTATTATTAACCAGCATGAAGTAATAATTTCGACAACAACCAAAAGAAGCATCTACATAAGATTTGATAATAAACTGAATACATATAATGTCAAGAAAACTGATATGAAAAATAAACAATTTGGAAATTCTAAACAGAAAAAATAATTTCGTATTTGTAGGTGTGAGAAAAGCTACTTCAGAAAAAATTAATACTAAACAAAAAAATAAACTGATGAAACGAAAATTATCTTACTGTACTGCGCAGAGGATATGCAAAACGGTACTTATAAACACATGAAAAATACATTAAACTAATTATTTCTATATCAGTACATATGGAAGGAGGTCAATATCTGATTAGCCTTAAAGATGATTTCAAAAAAAATCTACAAATTGATTGTAAAAATATTTCAGAATCAACCTAGATTTGTGTTCAAAATAGAAGAGTTAAATTTTTGAAAATAAGTAATGATTATGACAATTAGAAAATATTTTCCCAAAAAATTTTAATAACACGAAGAAAATAAAAATCAAACAATATTTGTAATATTGAATTTCTCCCGGGCCTTATTTCATAGATCATGAAAATATGACTAGCTCTATTAAGCTAAACAAAACTTATGTTTAAATTTCCAGTTCATCAGAGCGTGATATATATATATATATATATATATATATATATATATATATATACGCAGACAGATCTGTTTCGCTGTATTATAGCTCATCAGTGCGTTAGACATTCGAATGCCTTTTACCCAGGTTTGAAACTCGACCGAATTGAAGCCTCCCTTTTAGCGTGTGATATATCATGTATTCATACGCTAGTAGTGAGAGTGTTCTAATTCATTACTGAATGAACAATGCGTAGATGCTAGAATAGCTACTGTTTTTTCAAAGTCTACCATTCTACCAGAGTGAAGAGACAGATCACCCTCGGCATGAAGGAATGCGGTATGCAAATAAACTATATATATATATATATATATATATATATATATATATATATATATATATATATATAAAGGCATGTAATGTCAATCGTTATGCTATGAATTATTATTTTATGTTTTTTATTGTTCTTGAATGTAACTAATGATTTTTATTCTTATATCCTTTCACACATACTAACCTCTGAATCATAATTGCTTTGTTATCTTGCTTGAGGTGAAATGATACGAAAACGTGATTCTGTAATTAAATTTTAACCTAAATTTAAATTATATTTTCAAGATCAAAATTAAGGAAACGTTAAATATATGAAATTGACATATTCTGTTTGATAATATCACCAACCTTGAATTGTTTTTAAGATTAAATACGGAATTTTCCACATATATCAAAATATATAGCCAATCATTTACTACATCTCCTGCTCAATTGATAGGAAATTGATGTAGTCAATAAAAGACGATAATTAGTGTGTAGGGAATATTAATTAAATTTCCATGCTAATTTAGAGACAATATTACACCGAAACAGAATGTCATTGATCAAACTGTTAAATTAGGAGAATCAGGTTAGAAATTTTCTAGCGCATTTGTGGTCAAAGTTCAGATTCCCTGTGGTGTTCCTTTGGTTAAAATTATTATATATACAAATGTATAAAAGCTATTTGTGAAACTCATTATATCAAGACAACAATTTATGAAGACGCTTAGGGAAACAAAAACTAAACCATCATGCATTTTGTATTTATTTCTGAGGTGAGCAATTTTCAATAATCTTGGAATTGTTTCGAACTTTTGTTCTTGGTTTATATAGGTGTCATAAAAGACACAAAGTTTTGACCAAGTACACTCTGGTCATCATCAGGTGTGCATAAATTGGCTGATGTGAATTATCTCGATGATTATTGCGAAATCCCTGTAAAATCAACTATTGTCCTTTCATGTTGGTTTTGGTTCGTCACTACGACGTTCAAGGATCAAACTCCTGACCACTAAATGATACTAATCTTATCTTCTACATAAATACAGATTAAGACAAGTGGCACGATCCCACTAACATAATCCATTTCTCAAAATCCATTTGACACAGAATATAAAGGCTCCCAAAATACACCACTAAAATTCTTCGGGACGGTAGATATAGTAGTTGTTTATCCATGTGTTAGTATCATCTAGGCGTTATAAATTCGATCCTGAGACTTGGTAGTGACGAACCAATTCCAACACGAAAGAAAAATAATTAATTTCATAGGATATTTCACAATAATCAGCGAGATAATCCACATCAGCTAATCTATGGACCAGAGAGTACTTGGTCGAAACGTTTTGTCCATTATAACACCTATATCAACAAAGGTTCGAAATAATTCACAGATTATCATACACTTTATTTATTTTGTCATTTGTAACTTCACCTTCTTGGAGATCGATGTACACGATGTGTTTATTTTCAAATAGCTTAATCCGATTAATGAAAAATTATGTTATTTTTCCCTTATACCTCCACCACATGAATTTCAGCATGCTACTAGATTTTTTTTTAATCATTTCACCCCGAGCAAGGCAGAAATGCCACTGATGTGTGGAGGGCTATATAACTGTAAAAAGATTAATTAGAAAAAAGTGAGGGGTATGAACTAGTTAGAAAGGAGCAATAGAAAGCTGCGAATGCAGATGCGATGACAGATACATAGGTGGAGACAAAGGGAAGGTTATAGGGGGTGGGGAGAGAGCTAGAGTCCAGTGGTTAGTAGATGAGTATTGACTTTGCATTTAAATTTCTGTAGGTTGTAGCCGTCAGGAAAGCAAGAATATGGGAACGAGTTCCACAGGCGGGAAGTGCGAGAGAGGAACATGCAGGAGTAGAATTGTCGTCTGCATTTGTCTAACGTGACTGTGAATGGGTGGGACCCAGTTGCCAGTCTGGTTGCACGAGTAAACACCTGTTGAGGAGGCACCAGTGACTTAAGTTCGTCCGAGCAGAAGCCATGAAAGTATTTATAGAACAGACAAAGGGAGGCCACATTTCGACGGTGGGGAAGTGGCTGCAGTCGAGCCGCCAGATCAGTACCTATCACATTACAGGCTCTCCTTTGGAGCCTGTCAAGAACACTGAGGAGAACGGCAGGGGCGCCTGACCATAAATGGCAGCAGTACTCCATGCACGGACGGATGGTTGACTTGTATATATGCAGGATGGATTCAGGCGGAAAAAACATCCTGGATCGACATAGTGACCCAATCTTCTTAGCAGTAGATTTTGCTATGGATTCAATATAGTGATTCCATTTGAGGTCTGAGGAGAGGGTAAGTCCGAGGAAGCGTAGTGTATTTCTCTCCGGGAGAATCGTTTGGTCCATGCTTATGGGAGGCAGGAGAGTTTGCCTGTAATGGTTGACAGACAACAGCTTGGTCTTAGACGAATTTAAGTTGACAAGCCACTTCTTGCCCCAGTTCACCACAGAGTGTAGATCCCGTTCAAGGTCAGCAGCGGGATTATGTCTGTCCGCCACGACAGGTTTCTTACTGGTGCGGGAGTATATTGTAGTGTCATCTGCGTAGATTCCTACTTGGGACTTGATCTTATCTGGGAGGTTGGAATCTAAATCGAACAATTATCCCTTATAAATAGTAAAATGTAACCGCTTATTCCATTCTGTCAGTTTCTTCTCACAAAATTCTCGCCTGTCGAACACCATTCGGATTAGTCTATTCCCTGACAGCTATAATTTCCAAAAATGAAGATGCAACATCAATTTGCATCTTCTACCTTCTTGAATTCCGTTTATCATTTATACTTTCTTAATGCCATCAGTACGCAATCTGTGCATTAGTGGCGGTCACGACTTGTTTGTAGTGATATGATTAAAATAAAAAGAATAAAAATCCATTACCGCAGAAATTGCGTCCAAAGTGTAGGACTGATATTACGTTGGAATTCAGTACTATTTCATTGTTTCAAACAAAATATACATGGTTCTTCATACTTTGCTTACTTTTTGGAAAGCATCGTTCGTTTTATCAATAAGTGATTTCAAGTAAATTACACGAAATCTTATGTCAAATATACTCAGTAGATTAAGTATCAATGTACATTATCTGGGTAATGAACAGACTTAATTGCAATCCGGAAACTTTCCAACGACACTTCTTGTGGAGAAAAGGTAAAAAATGCTGTTTATGTATAAGAAATGGGAAATATTTTACTATGACGGCTCTACCAAGTGTCAAGAGTATTTTTCTCTAAATGGTTAAGCATAATTTATTAAATTCACATCTTAATGTATGTTGGTCATTATCTAAGAATGAGAATGTCATTCCCACTAGCTAAATGTAATAATAATATAGATTTCAATATTAGTATTAGAAAGTCGAATGAAGTAGTTTCCACACCATGTTTTACCATTATTAAAAATCTTTCTCATTTTATTCTCTATTCGCTACTTTAAATACATGAAAGAGTATAAAGAATTTCTGCTTTATTTGTATTTTCTTAAAATAACTTTAAATTTTCAAATAATTATAATTTTTTACATTTCTACAATTATCATTAATCAGATAACTAATTAAACATGTGAGTCTCTTATTGCGGAAGACACGAAAGTATTATTAATAATATTTATCAGAATATTGCAAAAGTATGTGTCTGTTTTTAATTTTTGATGTAAAATGACGGCAGCTTGAAATCGGTGTTGGTTTTGGTGTAGAAGTCTGATGAGTTACGAATCAGATTTCGTTGAATATTGATGCATTGTTTACAAATATATTTAATAATGGTGAAGGATAAAATGTTATGTTTTCTCAACAATGTTTTATGAGTTTTGTAAAGGAGGGAACGTCGGAACTGCAACAAATAAAAAAACATTCATTTTGATCTTTCTTCCAGCTCTGGGAAAAATGCCAAAAATATCTTGGAAAGTTTCGTCAGGGTGATTTTACTCTAAACTATCACTAAAGCTTCAGAAGACCTTTCACTGATGAGGATGGTGTACTTGCCATCATGGAGAATGAAACAAAGATTAGGAGAGATTGTTAAGAGTTTGAAATTGGAAATCCCAAATCCTTCGTAGGGACTTTGGTTCATTTCAAAACTCGACAACTGAATTTCACGTGTTTCTGCGGCGGTTTTCTTCTGTTACCTCAGGAAAATAAAATATATTTAGACAGAATTGACACAGGCGGTGAAAAATAAATTATAAGTATGCTCAGCATAAATAGAGCGAGAAACCACCTTGTTTATGGAAAAGAACCGTGGCGAAAAGGAACTTCATCCATTGAAGTTGTTGCTCTCCGTTCAGTGGGATGAAAAACGAATAATTTATTTTGATCTTCTTTCAGACAGCGGAAAATAACTGCAAATTTATTTCAACAATTTGACCAATCTTAAATTAACTATTCAATAAAAAGCACCGATTTTGGTAAATTGAAAATATATATCTTTCACCACGATAATGCAAGACCATATACATAAACCAAATCTTGCAGAAGACTGAATCATTTCAATCTGAAAATTTGCAGTACCGACCGTATTCTACAAGTATGGTTTCTTTAGATTGTAATTTATTTCCTTCTCCATGGAATAATTTGAATGAAAAAAAAAACTTTGTATAGCCAATTGTAAATTACTTCACAAACTTTTACTAATAAATAAACATGAAATGTATACGAAATTGCATAAAAAACACGTACAACTAAGCGTGAATGTTACTAAAATGTTATTACTAAGTTCTTGACTAGTAAATATTTGTATTTGAGAGCATGTAACATTTTTAATTCCCTAATCGGGCACGAACTTTTGTAATGATCTAATAGTTCTGAGTTATTGTCAATCGACAATAATATTACTATTAAAAAGAAGGGTGCTTCAAAACAAACATGTTTGTTCTATATGGATCTTTGTTAGTATTTATAATAAATTTTTCAGTAACTTTAAAATTTCAAATATTCACAAAATATAATGAACAACAAATAATTCATTGCATAAGGTATATTTAAACACATCTCTTCGGTGTACTTTCATTTTGATTATTTTCTATTTTTCTCGCACTTATATAAATTTTTCTTTGTTTTATTTTAGACTTTCTTTCTTTTAACTCTCTCTTTCTATTATTATTTAAATTTGATCTTCTTCTAATTTAATTTTTTTTATTTCTTCAATATTTCCCTTTCTTTTCATCTAATCATCTTTTTCTTACATTTTGATATTATTTTATCTTTCATTTTTATATTCTTTGTTCTTTCTTTCTTTCATCGTCTTTTTATCATCATTTTTTCCTTCCTTCTTTATTTCTGTCATTATCTTTCTTTACCTTTCGCTATGATCTTTCTTTTTTTCTTTCTTTTCTTCTTCCTCTCGTGTGCATATCTTTGAGTCGCTTGAATCTATATTCTACATGTATTTTTATTTCTTTTTGTTTTCATCGCCGATTTTCAATGAATATTCCTTTTTTATCACTTATTCCACACCAGTATACGTACATATAATTTAATCCAACAGCCCTATCAATTTTATTTCCCTCATACATCATATCTTCTCACAAATAATCTTTTCTCCTTAAAACACACGTCCAATTTCTTCGTTTTGCTTTCAAGTAATCCTTTATGACCTCTTCATTCCTCTCCAGTAAGCTATCTCAATTCTTACACAAGATGCGTTACAGTCAAGATAAAATGGCATGTTCCCCGAGAAACAATCGATCATTTGCAGACACTCGATATAGAAACACTAATCAGTGTCAGATTCGTTGAATGGAGACAAGACGGAGTGTTAAGTATCACCCTGGAACTTTCAGTTTCGTAAAGGACCCGAAAAACTATGACTAATATTATGATTTTTTTTTTCAAAATCTTACAATGAATATACCGGTTGTCTTCACACTTTGATATTTTGTATGTTGATATGAGTTTAGAAATCGTGATATCATTAAATATATTCCAGAGCGAGAAAGTAACAAGAGTAAAACAAAAATTAAGGAATGACAAAAATTGAGCATATATATATATATATATATATATGTGTGTGTGTGTGTGTGTGTGTGTGTGTGATATAAATACACACGCACATATATCTATATAAATAAATGTAATATAAATACACATACACACACATATATAAATATAATATATTATAACTTTTCATTGTTTTATCTTAGTCTTTATTCATTTGTTTATGAATTTATTTATTTCTTTTAAAACTTCCCTCAATTTATATATCATTTTCTCCTTTTTCCTCTATTTCTCATTCATGCCATTTTTCTTTAATCTTTATTTATTTCCCCCTGAGCACTTTTGTTTTTCTTTAATTTTGATCTTCTTTCTTTCTTTCTTTCTTTCTTTCTTTCTTTCTTTCATTCATTCATTCTTTCTTCCTTTCATTGCTTATTCCATAATTTTATTTTTCTGTGATTTGAATTTGTTAATTTCCCTGTGTATGTTGTCTTTTTATTTCGAGTTTTTTCTTAGCGATTTAAGCACAAACACACACTGGCAGGCGCGCGCACACAAACAAACACACACACACAAACACCCCCCTACATATATATATATATATATATATATATATATATATATATATATATATATATATATATTAAATATATACATTTAGACAATATGTAATTCTGAATAAAGCGATTATCTTGCAAGGAAAAAATCTCAAATCTCTATAAAAGGATTTCCATCAAACGTTGAGAAATAAATAAAATAAAAAATAAACACGGAAAAAGTGCGATTGATTCGTTAGCATAATAGTGAAAAATGACTCTATCACCATTCGAAATTGAGAAAGAATTGAGGAAACCACATCAGAATAGAATAAAAAAGAACTGTATCACAGATATTAACTATTTTCATGAAAACACATTTTTTATGCAAGGGAAAAGAACCATCAATCAGCAAAAGAAAAGAATAGTAAATATGAAAATGAGTATTTTCTATAAAAATTTAAAACATGCAATTTTAACATTTCTATCAATCACTGTCATCAAAATCCACTTATTTTCTCGTTTTCATTTTATCACTGGAAGATTTTTAATCCTATATTGTGTTCGCATTCAATTCGTATGCTGAAAATTAACCACCATCTTAAACTGGCCTAATAATGCTTCCGTTAAAATATTTTCTGTATACTATGAATATAATGATGATACTAGATTTAAGATCCAATTATTCTTCAAATACGATGTGACATTAGTGCAATGGTAATCTTCAAGAAAATCTAAAAAGCGAGCCGCGATCAAAATACTACATAATAAGTTATCTTCATTTTCGTACTATGAACTATTTGCAATGAATCAATAAATCAATTCACATTCAATAAATCAATTCACATTTAAATTATAATTTAACTAGCAGGTCATATTGGGCTTTCTAACTTCGGTAGCAACTAATCCAATAGAATGGAGAATCTAAAGATAAACCTTCGTGAAGGCAACAAGAAATATATTTCTTAAGAACATATTTCTTACGAAATAATTTCACAGATAGAAAAACACAGCCATCTGTTAAAAGTCATCATCGCTTAAAGATATTTCATCATAAAATGCTCCAAATATATGTTAAGAGTATATAGGTTTTTACTATTGGATTTCTAAGAAACTGAGCCTTTGAATTTCTTATAATTAAAAAAAGAACTTAAAGCTGAACAAAAACAGTCATATAAAAAGATATTAAATTTATGTAGTGATTAATTATATTTTGAGCAGAAATTTGCATTTATTTACTCTGCACTTAACATTATAATATTATTTATAGTCAGAACTTATATACATATTGTTGTGGACCCGGTTAAGAAGTCCAGCAAGAAATAATACAACAACCAAAATAGGAAATAATACAACAACCAAAATAGGAAATAACGATATATATATATTAAACACATCGAAATATTAATACGTAGAACTCTGTTAGTAAAAGGAATAAATACGGATTAGAAAGTAATACTATAATTCGGAATTCGCCATTGTAATACGGTAGCAATCTTGGCTATCTCTGCCTATCGCACTGTGTTATGCTGATCTTCTGATCTCTCACTCTCTGAGCTCTAATCTCGACTTATCACGTCTTCACTTGTGAGAGGAAGTATATGTAGTTGTAGGAAGAGTTCAATGCGTTGTAATAGTTGATGTCACCATGACACATCTCAGGGTATTTTCGATATTCTTACATTGGATAAATTTAAAAGATCCCCAAACCTATTTTCATTGTGTATTTATTTTTACAGCAAATATTAAAAAATATACATATGATTTAAGCGGATGTCAAGCATTCTGAATTTTTAAAAATTCTATCTTTAAAAACAAACATAAGATATTGTTTTAATGAATTAAAAGTTTTTTGATATTATTATTGTTTTAGTTAGAAACATTTTATTTTTTTCTGCCTAGATATGCAAAATTTATAAATCCACAACCACTCCGGTAACAAATTTCACAAATCATCTTAATACGCTTACATTTAAAAAGCCTTTGGTCTTTTGACAAAATACTAAGTATATTTCTTTAGATTTTGCATAAAAATGAATCGCCCAAACTATTTCTTTGTAGATACAGTGTGTCTTAATAAAATTGTCATCAATTTGAAAGTGAATATCTGAGTATTGTACCTAATAAATGGTGACAGAAAATACAAAGCTTCACGACTGTTATAACAGAAGAGCAATACTATGTTCAGGATTTCAACCTATCACCATACTTGCTTGAGATGTATGGACAAAAAAGGAAATGTCTGAAATACTTCGGGAAATTTTAATACTTCTAAAAAACTAAACTGTTGCATTAATCATCAGTCTGAATGGAAAACAAAACATGTTTAGATGTCAAAGTTATGGTAATCTGAAAATATTAATAGACTGAATATGAAAATATCGAACAAGGTCATTCATATAAAAATAGATAGACATATAAATATTCAATTACAAAATGAAAAAAACTGCAATATGCGATAATTAAAAAAAACTGTTTGAGGAAAAGTAAAAATATTCTGTATCATTTCTCTTTCTATTTTTACTGGGAATATTCAGGTTTGTGTGTTTTTTATAATCATATCGCCCCAAGCAAAGCATTACACCGCCGCTGTTGTACAGGGGCTATATAGGAAGAAAGTTTTGAGAAAGTGTGACAGAATACAGCGGGTGTCAAGAAGCGGGTAGGAGAGGGATGAGAATACTGCAAAAATGACATGAGAGCATGAGAGAGAGGATGCAAGTTAGTAAGTTAGGAGATGACTATTGAATTTACATTTATATTCTTCGAGATTGTAGCTGTCGGGAAAGCAAGTAAATGGAAGGGAATTCTACAGCCGGGAAGTGCGAGAAAAGAAGCTGAGGGAGTAGAATTTGCGTTTATATCTTATTGATTCCACAGTAAAATGGTTCGACCTAGTTGCTAATCTTGTGGCTCGAGTAAATTCGTATATAGAGGGCACCATTGAGCTATGTTCATCAGAGCAGAAGCCGTGAAAGTACTTGAAAATAGGACACAACGAAACCACACTGTGCCGGTGAGAAATGACTGTATCCGATCTGTCAAGTCAGGATAGATATGTTATATATCATTCTCAATGTGATTATTTTGCAATAGATTTGTATAAAAAGAATATGTATTCATTGTAAAAATCATATTGAATATCAGTTTTCATAGACTTTTTTGCTACAGAGGGTTTTTTTAAGCAATATGTATTACTGGTATTTTAGTTTCCCAAATTTTATTGTTGATATTTTTTTTTCAAAAGTGTTGTAGCGGATAATAAATTAATGAAAATCAACCTTTTTTTCACTTTTACAAAAATTCACAATGACGTGTGAAATCCTGTTTTCCCAAATAGAAAAGGGATTGACCATCTGTTTAACGAACAAGTCGAAACCAGATTTTGCAAGTAGGTGCTAAAATGATTTTTGACCAATGGGAGCGACTTGTAAGACTTGAAAGGACTTAGCGATCCAGTGCAACATTCAAAAGGACATAGAAATGACTTCGCAGCGTCAGAGACTCAGATGGGAGCAGAAAAAGAGAGACACACATCTACAATGTTACCAACGTCAGATTGACACGGAGATAAGGTCAGGTCGCACCTTGTTCTCTTTCTCCTTATCTCTTTCAACAATTACTACTACGAACATTTTGTACGAACTCTACCCTTAACTTTTTAATAATGTTTCTAATTGAAAATTAATTTCTACGAATTCTTTTTATTCCTTATTTTAATAGATTTATATTTTAACATACAAAAGTTATATTTTATTATTCTATTCTTCTACACTAATACACGCATTCTAACGGACAACCAACCTTCTGATGAAAACCTTCTGATGATAATTCTGGATAAAACTTGTATGCTGTAGGGGAGTCGTTTAAGTCTAACACAAGGCCGAGCCAAGAAACATTAACCAGCCCCTACGGCTTCAGTGTATTTCTTGTCATATTTTTCCTCTCGATATTATATTTCTGGTATTTATTTTTATTCTTAAAAAATGTATGTAATATTTTTTCTCCAGAAAATGTGGCTGAAATTTTCACTATGTAAGTATACTTTCATATTTTCATAGTTGTTTGATACAGTTTGGAGTCTAACTATTTAGCCAATGGCTATGATTCTAACAGGTAGTACTACAACTCCGTGTAAGCAAGGACCTGGTAACAACAGCAATTAAGAAGTTCTTCCAAGCTCCTCAAAACAATTCAATCAGATGCCTTGCTGCCAAATGCTGTTTATCCTCATTCATAGGGTTTCTCATTGGTGAGTATCTCACTGCAAATGCGTCGTCTACATATTCTGAAGCCCCAGCCTACAGGGCTCTACCATTTTTGACAAAACAAATTGACCCGTTCCGTTGATTGATAGAATATATTCAATTTAAATTTTAAATTTATCATCCCACATATTTCGTTTTTTCTTACGCATAGTCGTCTATGTTTTACTTTCTACATAGACATATATCTATAAAAACCTACTATAATAAAATACAACAAACTTATATATTAAATATATTTACACCATGCATATATTGTTTGGAGTTTTATCCTCAACATCGTTACCATATTCACGAAATTTCTACCGTTGCAAGACCCGGGTTTTGTCAGATGACTGTAATATTTAACTAAACCCTTTATTTCGTCTATCGGATTACATTTTTCAATGTGTCCTCAAGGACGCATGTCCCAGTGGATAAAAGCATCAGTTGAATCCAGTAACTTTACCCAAAGAATTGTGAGTTCAATACCTGGCTACAGCAGAGGGGAACAGAATTTTCGAGAGTTGAGTTAAAAGGAAATAATAGATATCGATACATCAGTTGAGTTTAAGGGAAATAATAGATACTGAGACATCAGAACAATCTATACTGATGGGCGAAATAATTGCTTCAGTTTTAAATTCAAATCTTCTGAAGAAGGCCGCAGCATACAACAACGCCGAAACATCGTGAATATGGCATCGAATTTTGGGATATCAGTCTGCACAATGTAATTAGTTTAAATAATGAAAACATCTCATCTCAGAACTATAGGCAAGTTAATATATATGCATTGCACGGGGATGTGCGTTGTTGTGCAGCGGATATCGACTCTGAACAAGAAATCAGGGTCCCGAGTTCGAATTCCAGTTGAATTCCTTGCATTTACTTACGCGTAAATACCCATGGGAAAGGTACTAATACGTCTCTTTCTACCAACTACGAGTTAATAACAGGGTTCTATAGTCATGACTGGCAGCCAGTCTACCGCAGAATGTAATTTTAACCTTCTGCGGGATAAACGTCTGCCCAGTCAGTCGAAAGAGACATGACTGACTGGGCAGATGTTCATCTTTCGAGACTTGATCGACGAAGCGTGTGCCACGTATGGCACTTAACTGATTGACTGAATGACATCGCAGAGAAACTTACTTGAAACAATTTTGGCAGAGAATTATCAATACTTTAAATTTTTCGTTCAACCACAAACGTTAGGACCACATCGGTATGCAACAGATATTTAACATACATTTTGAATTCTTCTATTTAGAATATGTAACCTATTCCTTCATTAATGTGTTTTGACATTAAAAGTTATTACATTTTTGTTGTGTTGTACTTTTTTTTATTTTCAGTTATTTCACCCAAAGCAAGGCACTGCTGCTACTAGTGCGCACGGGGTTTCAATGAAAGGAGATAAAAGAAAAATATTACAGGGTATGTCGAAGAAAGGATAAAAGATAAATGGAAGTTAAGGAGACAGAAAATGGCAAATATGTTTTCAATTAAACATTTGGTGATCGTTGATATCTGGGAAGCAAGTATACGGAAAAGAGTTCCAAAGGCGGTAAGTGAAAAAAAAAAAAAAAAGAAAAACTGATAGAGTAAATGTAGCGGTTACATTTGCCTATTTTAACGGTAAAATGATGGGAGCTAGTTGCCAATCTTTTTTTTTTTAAATCATGTCAGAAATTGCGGTTACATTTCATCGGTTTCACTGTAAAAGGGTGGGACCTAGTTGCCAATCTAGTATCTCGTGCAAACTCAAAACTAGGGGGCACCAGTGATTTAATTTCATCAGAGCAGAAACCATGAAATTATTTATAGAAGAGGTACAGGGAAGCCACGTCACGCCGGTGAGAGAGTGACTGCAGGCGGTCAGCTAAGCACGAGTAAATTCATGCGGGCGGGTCACCAGGAAATGGAGCGCGGCAGAACAGAAATCGTGAAAATATTTGTAAAAAATACGAAGGGAAGACACATCCGTGTTTTCCCTCCGTATTTTTGTTTTCATGGCACCGGCGATTATGCAATTCTATTGACTATTTTAAATCAATTTTTCTCCAAACTAAGCAACAAATCTACTAAGACGCATGGAGTTACTGAGTGTCGTAATATAAGAAAAAAAATTGCTTAATATTGAAGCATTCTTCAGTCATAAAACAATGCATTTATTCTTAAGAAAAGTTAAAATTAATGCATGCCAGATTTGACAACGCAAGCATCAGTCAAGTCAAGTGCCATACGTGATACACGCTTTAGGCGAACATGTCTAGAAGAGATATGACTGACCGGGCAGAAGATTTTTCCGGAGTAGGTTGCAATTGATTTCTGCTATAGAACCCAGTCTGTTCTATTGTTTTACCTATAAATGGAAGGAAGAGACGGATGAGTACGTTACCCAAGGGTATTTGTGAGTAAGTGAATGCGAGAAATTCAACGGAATTTCGAACTCGTCTCCCCGATTTGTCGCTCTGAGTTGATATTCACTTCACCACAACGCACATCCCAACACAAGCATCACCCCTTTATAATCAGCCTATGGATTTCTCGGCTCAGCGTCGAATTCGATCTATGAGATTCTATAAATCCCTTTCCGTATATCATTTTCACGGTTACTCTTGTTCGCCGTAAGAATAATTTATCCATGCACTTTCTTTTTTTTAAGCAAATTAATTTAGGCAAGCTTTCGATTTTAGCATTTATCTGCATTTGCAATGAAACGTCGAAACAGAACACCAGCATGTAAACATATCAGGGATATCTATTACATACCAATTATGTTAAAAAATTGCATAGAGATGATAACATTTTTGTATTTACAGACACATGCGATATAATCAACCGCAAATATTCGACGTAAGATTTTTTTGCAGCTCTCGCAAGAAACGTATAAATTTATTCATGATGAAAGGAAAATCAACGTAACACATAACTGTGTTACCTTTTCCTTTTCAATTTGAATCTTTTTGTGGGAAACTAAGACAACAAGTATCTATAATATCCCATGCTTATCACTACAATAAGATATAAATGTAAAATAAAGATTTAAATCTTTATATATATATATATATATATATATATATATATATATATACACTACCGGCCATAATTATTAGGCCACCCCAGTTTTGTTAAAAGAAATGATATATTTTATACTATTTCTAGTATTTCTAGCCAAGTAGATATTTCTAAATAAAAATAGAATGTTTTTTGTTTTAATTACTTGGCAAAAAAAGTCAATGAAGCAAAAATGAACCCGTCCGAATCAGCCTAAATTTTCTTCCTTCTTTCATTTATGAAATTGCAATATAGATAATTATTAAATATTTATAAATTTTTTGATGTACATATTATTGTGCAGTATTAACAAAAGAATAATTCTACTTTCATTTACCATTATTGACTTGGCAATAAATATTAAAAAATTGTATGAAATACGTAATTATTTTAAAAACTGATGTGGCCTAGTAATTATGGCCGGTAGTATATAGTCTGGTTTCAATTCTGGGTAAAAGCAATCGGATGTCTAACCGTGCTGATAAGCTGTGATGCAGCGAACCAAATCTGTCTGCGGCTGATTATATATATATATATATATATATATATATATATATATGTGTGTGTGTGTGTTTGTGAAAAAGAGAGAGATAATAAAACAAAATAATGTAGTTTGGTTTAATTTCTTTTACGGCATGTCAATTTCAATGGATTATTTATTGGAAAGAGTGTTTTAAGGTAGCTTCATAAGAATAGAATATATATTCTTTGAAAAATATCAGTTTGTAGATCAGATTTTATTGAATCATTTTTGTAAAGAGGCTTTTTTTCTAGAGATAAAAATATTTATGGTATTTTTACCTGTATAGCTACTTTTTTACTATAGAATTTTTTACTATAGTGTTTTTATACATTAAGATTTAACTATTTGCCTTTAGATGGGATCCTAACATTTGCTACCTCATCATATTTTTTTACTATAGAATTTTTTACTATAGTGTTTTTATACATTAAGATTTAACTATTTGCCTTTAGATGGGATCCTAACATTTGCTACCTCATCATATTAGGGTGAACCTGGGAATTAAAGCAATTTATAGTGTGTTCCATTCTCTTCAAAACCTACCGAACAGAAGCCTTGATATAGCTTTAAGCTGACCATCATACCAAGAACCAAGGGCTGTACAGTTTCTAAGAAATAAATGACACATCGATATCCCGATTATTAAATTGTATAAATAAGATCCTTCTAAATCAATTTCGATGCTTTTTCACATCTTATGTATTATTGTGATGCTACATAAGCTTAATAATCTTGTAAACTATTAAAATCATATGGAAGTTTCATCTACTGATGAAAACAATCAGGTGGTGTACATTCAAGGTGCATTATGGTCACATCATTTTGAAACACGTGTTCCCGTACGATCATCAATATTAAGCAACGTCGATCCTGATTAGTAAATAAATATTTGACTACGTAGGAATACCAGGTGTTAAAGTCTTGTATGAGCTTGTGGTGTAATGTATATGGTTAGAGATAGGATATCAGAAAGCCAATTCCAATGTTAGTCGGATTGCTTATAGTCCCTGACGCGCAAATACCAATTGGAAAATTATGAATGCAACTCTACTCCTCCAGACTACGACTTAATTAATAGCCATTGCGTCAGTAAATCTGTTTTATCTCCAAAATGTTACATTTTCTTGCTCGGCCTCCATTTCTAATGGAATCACTTCTAGCTTAACCTAAGCGACATTTTTTATTATAACATCCATTTTTGTCTCTGCTCGCAATGAATGCAAGCAGATTCTAAATGATACTGAGATTTTCTTTTTTGATAGAATAAAGCATCGTATAGCATTTCGCAAGTTTAGCTCCACAGATTACTGTCGGTTATGCAAAAGTGTGCTAAACATCAACAGACCCTTGATCAGTCATTTGATAATTAAATTTGAGGTCTTCACGACCATAGTGGACAAGTTTCAGTACTTTGTGAGCAAAGTACTAAACCGTGCCCATTGTGGTCCTGAAGACCTCAAATTTAATATTGGACTGGTCTAGAATACTCACGCCTGACTTCCTACCTAGAAATAAAGCTCAGCTGAGTGATGTATACATAACACACACACTCTATCTATCTATCTATCTATCTATCTATCTATCTATCTATCTATCTATCTATCTATCTAACATGTATTTCTTAGCTTGACCCCCATAAAGCAGGAAGTGATAGAATTTAAATCGTCGTCCTAAAGAAATATGCCCCTGAAATCTCCCCTGTCTTCTTTCAACTCTAAAACTTTTACTTCACTGCTTCTTGTTTCCCAGTTTGCTGGAAATTCTTTTTGTAGTTCTTGTCTTTAAAAGCACTTGAGAACACCTCAAATTATCGCCCTATCTGTCTCTTAGCGATTTTCGGCTAAATATTTGTGCCTATTATCAATGATAATGTGATAAAAAAATCTTACATCTAACAACCTATTCTCTGATTAGCAGTTTGACATCCGCTTCGACAGGTCTATCTTTTATATGCTAGCGACGGTCACCGAGGATATATATCAGACTTTCACTAAAAGCAGTGAAGTTCGAGCAATTGCCCTTAGTATCAGGAAAGCTCTTGACAGGGTTCTCCATACAGTTGAGATTTATTTCTACAGGGCTATGATATAACTGGACATTTCTTTGATTTAATCCAATTGTTCCTATCAAAAAGGGTAAGTAGGATCGTATTGAACGGATATGCTTCCAGATCCTATTATACAAACGCAGGTGTCTGTCAAGACTCTATGTTAGGTGCTATGCTCTTCTTGATCCTCTTCAATGGTCTTCCTGATGTGATCAACTCCCAAATATGCATCTATGCTGAAAACACCACAGTTTACTCACGCCTCAAAAAGAAATCTGCCAAGGCTGACGAGGAAACGTTGCTGCTGCTCTTGAAAATGACATTCAATCTGTGGCGAACAGGGGTAAGAAATGTCTTGAAAACTTTAACATTCTCAAAACGAAGCTGCATTTTTTAACTACCAATCTCTTCTACCTCCCATCAGTATGGGTCACGCGAGTCTTCCACAAAGAATCATTCTCTCAGCCAACCTCAAGTGAAAATAATATATATTAAATCAATAGTTACATTTACTGCTAAGAAGGTCTGAGCACGATGTCAGGTCAGGAAGTTTATTTTTGGTCAAAATCCAACTCGCATATTTAAAAATCTACCATTGATCCATGCATGGAATACTACTGCCAAATGATTTCGATTGTTCCTGTGATTTATTTTGGGTTTTTCAAGAGAACCCAAAGAAGGATCTGCAATGTAGTCGATCCTGATTTACTTCAGTTACTTCAGTTACTTTCTGGCATCCCTTTGTCTTTTCTACAAATATTTTATGGTCTCTGCTCTGACGAGTGTCTGTCCTTGGTGTCCCTTCTCTACAAATTTACTCAAGCTACTAGACTGGCAATTAGATGCCATATTTTACAGTAAAAAAAATTAAAATGTAACCGACACACATACTCTATCAGTTTCTTTTGCCGCACTTCCCGCCTGTGAAATTCTCTTCTGTATACTTGATTCTCTTATAGATAAAATCTCAAAGATTTCAAGTCCAATGTCAATTGCCATTTCTTATCTTTCTAATTCCCATGTTTTTCTTATCCGACACCATCTGTAACTCATTCATCTTTATTTTCTCTTTTCTTTCATTAAAACTATCTAATAGCGTATAGTTCTTTTCTTCACTTATGGACTATTCGATGTACTAGATATGGCCGCAGTCAAACAGAAATTGAAATTCTGCATACTTTTGAGTAAACAAACCCCATAGAACCCCCCAAGGTCTACGAGAAAAATATCTAACCGATTATCTGAGAAATTACTTTACCGCGCGTGTTTAAATTAAGAATTAACCAATGTGTGATGTGACGCGATTTAGCTAATAAACCTCTCTGTTACGTCCGTTTACTGTACACTATTTTCGGGAGGATAGAATCATTAGCCCTTCAGCGGCTGGCTCCCGGTATTCCCCACTTTTTTTCAAAACTTTGTCGGGACGACACGTATTACTGCACGCTTCTCTTTGGTTGAACCTACGCTTATTACCCTCTTTGACGGTCAATAAACTTCTTGACTAGTAAACTATTTGTCTCCAGAGTCACGATTTAAGAAAGATGTTTATACTCTGCGTCATGAGACCATGCATGTCTTAGGCAAAAAACATTTGCTCTTTACGTGACAGAATAACATTTGTTAGTGTTTTTTGAGGAGTCCATTGAGAAAAATGTGACTGAGAATTTTCTACATTGCGTGCAACATTTGATGACAAGACATCGCATCCCGTAGAACTGGGAACACATACAGCCGATATTTTAATCAGTATGAACACTTTTTCTGAAAGCAAACAACGACGTTGAAACGGCGATTGCATATTGTATGCACGAGATTAACTAATCTGAAAGAAATGACGTTTATAATGCACATGGATGTGTGTGTAAATTATTTTTGGACAGACTGTATCTGTAGAGGAACAAAATGAATACAAAGAGCTACAAGATAAAAAATATTCTTAGCCGACGCAATTCCTCAGTTTCATTAATATTCATTTAGAGAAAAAATTAATTCGTGAATATTACTCGCTTAATATTTTTTATTAGATTTTGAATATATCACTTTCAATCATCTGGTGAATATTCATGACTTTTCTCAAGTTTAAAAGCCATGATAAGCAAATGACATCCACGCTTTTGTATATAAACTTGTGAAACCCAAAAAATTCTATTTGGCAATGATAAACTTCCGCAGAAAATGAAACGTGTAGGCTAGAAATAGTTTTTCCTCTTTACATTTCATTTTGTTCATGTTTAGAAACTCATTTTACACACACACACACACACACACACACACACACATATATATATATATATATATATATATATATATTCAAGAAGTAGGAGAAGGATTTGAACAATTATTAAGTAAATCATCGAGCTTTATATTCGACCTCCACAGAATGCAGAAAGCACTGGACGGCCGTTTCGTCCCATATCTGGGACTCATCAGGAGTGCGCATCCACTACCAGGAATCGAACCCAGACAGTTGTGGTTGTTAAGCTGATGTTAGTGTGTTGATTGATGAGTGCGATCTGTTTGTGTTTAATGATACGGAATTTGGAATAAAGCTCATTTCGTCTTTTGCCTTTTTAAAGTATATCACAGGACGAAACGCGTAGGCGAGTTAAATAAAGTTTTCCTATTGTCTTCTTTTTATTTAACCATCCTCTCCTTAATATCAGGTTATAACTGAGTATATGT